>CM037852.1:116535639-117038496 GCA_021234595.1 Delia radicum
GGAAACTTCACTGTGGCGACCATATCCAGAGTACATTAGCAAAGTCACACCGGGTGTGTGCGGTGTTCTTAAAAACACGACTTATTTGCTTTATATATGTGTCAGACCGATTCTGACATATGCTGTTATTGTGTGGTGACCTTAGACACTAAAGAAATGTACACGTTTTTGCATTTGCGGCGCGACTTGACCGACATCTACAAGATTAGAGAGACAATATGCTTCATAAGCGACTTACAGACTAATGGTATTCGGGAAGTAAACTCTTGTAGCCCTGAAGTAGACATGGCATAAGCCATGCCTTCATATATCGGAGGTAGAAAGTGATAGGGTGGAGGGATGGAGACATATTATATAGGATTAATGGAATTAATTTTTACACGGATGACTAAAAACAGGACAGATTTTTTATACTGGTGAGCTTCCGAAAGAAGGGACACTTGTCGTGTTTTCTTCGGTCTTTGCGAGGAGTAGAGTGGAGTATTTTCGGCGGGCGTCATACTATAGTTGTAGTGTTTACGGGGAATTGACTTGGTTACACTAATGGGCTATTGAATGCCAGGTATACCTCAATGTTTGTATCGGCCTGCGAGAGCGCACAATATGCCGATATTCTGACATATGTGTATATGTGCATCCTAAGCATGATATTAATCAGAAGAGAAAAACTGACCTTCTTCATGTCAATCTATCCTATTAGGTCTGTAGTTCTTAGCAGAATAATGGATTATTTGGATAAAGAACACACTGATATATCTCCATTCGGAGGGTATATACCCCTATGCTAGGCAGCTAGTAAGTATACTAAGAAGCCATGGCATGATTATATCCAGACACACCCGCAATAGAGTTTACTGGTCTCATTATTACTCTCCGAGATTAAGTGTTTTTCGATTAAAACATGTAGAACTGTCTAATAGGTTTTCCAAATATTTACTGGACGGAATTCTCTAAATGTCATAAAAACCGTTCTACTTACTTTTCTCTTAAATCAAATGTATTTTTCATTTATTTTTAACCATTAAAAATTAACTTAAAATCCGTAGAAATAAAAGATTTTCTATAATTTTTACTACTCGTATCATAAATAAAATAAAAAATTTTAAAGAAACTCCCAAATCGGCAAAAATAAATCATTTTATTTTTTTTTAACTATCAAAAATTAACTCCCAAATTATTAAAAACAACAGTTTTCTTTTCTTTGTACTATCATTAACTTTTTGGTTCAAATAAAGAATGTTTGTGTAAAAAGAAAATTTTAAATAAAAAAATAACCGGTACAGAAAAACAGTATTTAGGTGTAGTTTTTTTTTTTTAATAAATGGTAAAATAAGTTTAAAAACATATTTCTTTGTAACTTGAATGGATATTCCTTTAAAAACAAAGTTTCCTGATTGCTTTTTAAATAAACTACAATCAATTAGTATTCGACCGAACAGTTCGCCAGAAAATGCATTTGGTCTGTATTCGGTATTTTAAAGCATTATGGACAAATTTGGCGGATAGAAAAATGTTTATTGGGCTGATTAGATGCTATTTTGAGTGTCAAATTTGAAGAAAAGTCTGTAGTAAAGCAATGAATTCACTGTTCGGCCTCAGAAAGTTCGGCCAAATTGAAAATAGTTCGGCGGACGAACTTTTAACTTCATAGCTAAACTTTGGCTTTTCTCTTAAATTTTATACACAAAATCGAATTAAATCGGCTCAACAAACATGTTTCCAATACCAAAATTTGTCATCATTGCCTCTAGATATCAAAAAACCGACAAAATATAGGTTTTTGGCCGAACTGTTCGGTCGGACACTATCAATTAGTGTTAAAATATTGTGAGTGTCTCAACAACAATTTCCTTCGATCGCATTTATACCGTTGGTAACCCTTTTAAATATCTTAAGGCTTTTGCGTCATTTCAAAATACAAAGTCTCTGAAAAAAATCGTCATAATCTTTGTCGTTGTTATGCGTTTATGATTTTAATTTTTGCATACGGCTTTAACAACAATAACAACATCAACACTAAAACTAAACAGTAACAACAACAACAACAACAACACAAACACCACAGCTATACCCGCCTAAGCGCTTTAAGTCAACCTAACACATACAAAAAGAAGAGATAAAAAAAAATAAATACACGCGAGAAAAGCGTTAATAACATTGAAAAAGCCGGCCGGCCGGCATGCCGTCTTTTTTTTACCGGCTATCAAAGTATAAATAAAAACAACATGTTCAACTAAAGGAGCAACAACTACAATGCCAACAACACAAAAAAGGCAATGAAAACAACTGACAGTAATGTATGCATGCTGATGGTGATGTTGTTGTTATTGCTCACATATTGTTGTTGTTGCTATTTATGTTGTTGTTTGATGATGTTGTTGCGCTTGCTTAAATATATTATGTTGTTGTTGGTTGCTCTTTTACTTTACTAACCGCCAAAAAAAACTTAATATTATGATTGTTATGCATACAACAACGCCAACAACACCGCCAACAACAACATCATCATCAGAAGAAACAACATTAAATATATCGCATATATACTCGATACTTGTGTTGTGTGGACTCTGACTGAGTGGCTGGCTGGCTAACTGCTTGACTAGATTTTTGTGTTGTTGCTATTGTTGTTGTTTGGTTGAATGATGTTGACTCACAGGTTTGTTGAACTTTTACAAGGTTTGTGTGTGATGTGACGTTCGCTGCTTTTTTGCGCTTTACTTACATTCGCTCAGTACACAACTCACATTCATCCATACGATACAACACGATACAAATTCTTTTTGCTTTTTACTATACTATGTGTACTACTCAAGGATGGCAGGCAATACCGCTAAAATACCGTTAACCGAAAAAATACACTCATAGAACTAAACCTGTGAAAATAGCACAAAAAGCTACTAAAGATTAATTAATTGTTCTTGCTGAAAAAACTGCTAAAATTAGCAGATTTTTTGCTACATATTAGTAATATAAATTTGCTAAATATTAGTAGACAAAAAAATAATTAAGAAATGTGAAATTGTTAACGTTTTTTTTTTATTTTTTTAATGCCCTTATGAAATCAACAACTTTTTAGCAAAAATTTCTGTTGATTTTAGCAAAACAAGCTGTTATTTGCGTTTTACGAAATTTGAGGTAAATATAGCAAAAATTTTGTTAATATTCCAGTTTTTGTTTGCTATTTTGAGTCTACAAATATTTAGTAAAAGTTTTTGCTAATTTTACAAAGTAAAATGCTATTTTCAATTAACTAAAATTCACATCGAATATAACTGAAATTATGTAACAGATTTATTTTTACTGTACTTATTTTATAAATATTTAGCAAAAAAAAAAAATCTGCTAAATTTAGCAGTTTTTTCTGCAAGAGCATTTTTAAATAATTTTTACTAGCTTTTTGTGCTATTTTTCCAGGTTTATTTCTGTGAGTGTATGACAAGATCAGAAAAAATAATCGCTGTAAATACATATAAATATTTTCTTAATGGTTAATCCTAAACTAGCCAGTCATTATAATTGGGGCATTATGGAGCTAGAAATATCCGTGTCCATTGAAATTAACTGAATAACTGAAATTACCCTTAAAATAACGTTGCCAAATTAACTGAAACCCTGTTACATTTAAACTAACGATACCGAATTTATTAAAATTACTTTACCGCTAAAATACCGTTACCGGAATAAAAATAAAATTACCGCTCAAAAGTTACATTACCGCTAAAAACCCGTTACTGCAATAACTGATATATCGTTACCCCTAAAATACCGATACCGAAATAAAATATAATAGCATTGCCCTACCCATAACCGCATTAAATCGGTTACCATCCACGGTACTACTACGTTTAGTACTTGATAGGCTTAAGGAAAAAGCAATTTCGTGCGCTCAATGGAAACAGATATGCGAGCTAACAACCAAATTCATTGTCAATCGAATGGTTCCGCTATGGAAACCAAATATTTCAGGGTTTTTAATAGTTAGTTTGGGAATAAACGTGTTAAAACTGATCACAGCTTTTTTTGCACAGAGTTATTTAATGAAGCCCTATTAAAAAGAAGATCTCTTAGACTTTGTAACATAGAGAAATTCCCTTAATTATAAACGAAATTTCAGTGCCCGAACTTTGACCTGACGAACAGAGGTTTTGGAATTATCATTCAAACACGTGCGGTGAAAAGCCTGTCCATACCAGGCAGAAATTTGGGCTCTAAAAATGTGATGGATATGACCAGCATATTACAAGAAGATAAAAAATTTCATACACTCAGGGATAAAAGTTTTATCATATTGATGAAACTGTTTCATGATTCCTTTGTCAGCAATTATTCATCACACTAATAAAGTTTTCATAGATATGATGAAGAGTTTCATATACATTTATATCAAATGTTTCATAAATCTTCACTATTTCATAAAAAATATTTTTGTTCGGTTTTCTATCAATTCAAATTCAGAATTTTCCTTTTGAAATTTAGAAAAACATAAAGAGAAATTAAGAATTTTTATTTGAAATTATGTTTTTATTTAAAATTCATATAAATCCATTGAGTCAGAATTTCTAATCAGTTGATGTGTTCTAAATTTTGCATGGAATTTTGTGAATATATATTTAATTGAGAATTTTGTTTGCATTGTTGATCTTTTAAAATTGCATTTCATTTTAAATTGACAGGTTTACGATCAAAATTAAATGTTACTATTACAAATAGAAAACACTAATTGATAGTAAATGCAAGAGAAGATGAAAGAAATCTTGTAGGGATCAGCGCTAGATGCAGTGCCGCACTTTCGACCTAAGCGACTACGTCATCTTCAACCTCATTCTAATCCACCACTAACAAGAAACTCAAGGTATTGATCAGGTATATATATCAACTAACCACAGAAAATAGATGATGTTAATTGATTACCCGAACAACATGAGTTATTTCAGTCTTTTCTTACAAGTTTAGCCAACAGCTTTAAATCTTAAAGTTTTTATTTGGCAATGTTGCCATTCCAACTGCTAATGTTACCATTACTGGGAACGAATTGGGAATCCGACATGTATACTAATATTTTAACATTTTAATTGTTTTCTTATTTGATCTCAAACCTGACAATTCGAAATTAAATTCAATTTTAAAAGATCAACAACACATACAAAATTATCAAACCAAATATACAGGTACCATGCAATGTAAAATCTAATAAGAAAACAGTCAACTAGAATATGTTGTATTAAAATATTGGGTTTTAAACATAATGTATTAGAAGTAAATGTTCGTCATTGGTTGTAGCATTTATTATTTTTTTACGCTACCAAAGAAAATTTTTCATGTCATAAAAATTTATGCATTTGCAGAATCATATTAAATAAATCGTCTTATAACATTTATAAAACATTTCATGAAAGGCTATGAATGAATGAATGAACAATGATTTATTTAAAAATGTATAATACTTAAAATTTATAATAACTAAATTGCTTACAATGATTAAATCATGGGAAGACATAACATTTTATGTTGTGTGTCTAACATATGGGGAATGAGGAGTCAATTTACCTAAAAGTGCATTTATAGTAATTAAATGTGCTAAAATCCCAAAACTTATTTAACAAATTGTGAAAAGCAATCTGATGTAGGCGTGTCCCTATCCGGATTTCATTCCTGCCTAAGGAAATCTTCAGGGGACTTTGTTATTAGAATTTCTAGAGATATTTGTTATGTTAAATCACAAACTCAATGAGAATTTCTTGTCCTCGTCTAGGAGCGAGATTCAAAATTTAAAATATC
This sequence comes from Delia radicum, assembly GCA_021234595.1. Taxonomy (NCBI): domain Eukaryota; kingdom Metazoa; phylum Arthropoda; class Insecta; order Diptera; family Anthomyiidae; genus Delia; species Delia radicum. The sequence continues at coordinate 116,541,418 of CM037852.1, forward strand.
AAAGAAAAACCAAAACAACAACAAAAAATTGTCACAATTGGCTTTGTCATCTTCCAAATACTACTCTGTTTTTTTGACAGACCTAGCAATGTAGTGACGTTTATTCAAGTAAATCAACAATAGAAAATCATATGTTTTCTATTAGTGTCAGTTACATTTAAATTTGCACAAGCACCTGCATATTTGTTATTTAAATTTATTTTCATCGGGATAAACATTAATTGCATTTATAGTAATTAAATGTGCTAAAATCCCAAAACTTATTTAACAAATTGTAAAAAGCAATCTGATGTAGGCGTGTCCCTATCCGGATTTCATTCCTGCCTAAGGAAATCTTCAGGGGACTTTGTTATTAGAATTTCTAGAGATATTTGTTATGTTAAATCACAAACTCAATGAGAATTTCTTGTCTTGACTTGTTCAAGAAGGACTTATCACAGACTGGTATAATTTAATACTGAAGTGGGCTAAGCAGTGTCAATTGTCCTAAAATTTCCTATCCTGTGACTGGTAAAGGGGGGACATACCACTTAAACAGAATGCTTATTAAGAAGAAAAAGCCAGTTGGCCAGAATTTTACCCATTGGAAGCTGTTTAGATTTCGTTCATTTTATACGACATGGCTCTTTTGCGACAGTCTTGTGGTATGCCCATCTTTGGTTAGTCCTGTGGCATACCACTATGTGGTTTAAAGCAGGACAAATGACCCCCTCCTATGACAAGCCAATGTTAAAGTTGCCAGTTGTTTACATAGGGTAGGGTTTAGCAGAGGACCGGTCTCTGGCACGAAGGGACCGATACTGTGGCACACGCAAAACCGCTCCCATTCCCCATAGGGATAGGCTATGACACTTCTTCATATTTGTGAAACATTTCATAAATGTGATGAACTGTTATGAAACAGCTTTATCGTATTTAAGAACAGTTATATTGAACGAAAATCAATGAAGTTTTTCATCATATTTATGAAGTTTTTCCTAAATATGATGAAACTTTTCTTTGAGTGTATGTAAAATAAAATAATCATTTGAATTCTTTCAGGAGTGCAGTGGACACTGTTTTTGCCTCTAAAATATATCTTATTTTATGTTTCCAGATCACATTTTGCATAAGACTATCGGAAATACTATAACAAAATATATGTTATATAAAATCCCTGAAGAAGTATGTCCTGTCATTTAGAAAATTAGAGAAATTTAAATCAAACGTCCACAGACACTACTCCCTCTTTCCTACATCTTTTAACCTAACTTCCTCTAGCCAATGCTAGTAGGGTCTACCCAGAGTGTTGGTTATAAAAAAACAAACTTATCAAAGTCTCTCTTCGAATACACCATTTCAAACAGTAGTCGTAAAATGTAATAAACTAGACTACTTTTTCCCCTACCGTCTAATATGGAAGTCTGTTGTTGGTTGTTTAATGAGCGAACGTTTGTGTTGACATTAGGGTTTTCAACCCGGGACGAGATTCCCTTTAATTTTTATTATTTTTCACTTTTTTTGTTGGAATTCCCGGGAATTATTAAAAACACTTAAATAACCATGTTTGCGTAGCTAAAAATACGTAAACAGCAAAAAAAAAAACTAATGTAATCCTAAAAATGTTTAAATTTTTGAACTATTTTGGTCTAATTTTGTTTAATTTCAATAATCAATCTTTTCTGGAATTAAAAGTTTAGACTATTATAGATAAAAAAAAACAAAAAATGGATTGAAAAGGCCTATGAAAATTTTAATTTATCTGAAGAAACAATGGGAGTTTGGTGCAAAAAGCGAAATAAATATATTTTTTGTGTAAAAATCCTTACTTTATCAATATACCATTTTTTGTTAAAATCGTTTGGCAAAAGGTTAGGAAACTAACCTGAAACTAACATATTTATAACACTCTGTGTAAATGAGTCATAAAATTTAATTTATAAAAATAATTTTTGTATAAAAAAATTCTTTGATTACGCTTATTATCGTTGCTATATCCCTTCGACACTAAAGAGATCTTGTAAAAACTCCCCTACGCTTAGGACGCTTAGGATGTTTTTAAATTTTGGGCAAATCTTTCCAACAAAAATATCCTCAAATTCTAAAATATTCAGTTAGTATAGAGTAATTGTTAAATAAAAAAAAATTTTGCAGTAGAAAATTCATAGATTCCAATAGAAAAATTTATTTTAAAAAAAATCTAATAAAAAATACAGAAACTCTAATCACAGAAAATTTTTAATTGAAAGAACTTCTCTCTCTCGCGAAACCTACAGATTCTATTTCAATTAAAAAACAAACTAATTACCTTGCAGAAAAAACTGTTAAGTGTAGCAGATTTTTCTGCTAAATATTATTAAAGTTAGAACAGCAAAAAAAAGCTGTATAAATTTTAGTTAATTGAAAACAGCATTTGACTCTGTAAAATTAGCAAACACTTTTACTAAATATTTGTAGACTCAAAATAGCAAACAAAAACTGTAATATTAACAAAGTTTTTGTTATATTTACCTCAAATTTAGTAGAATCCAAATAACAGTTTATATTGCTAAAATCAAAAGAAATTTTTGCTAAAAATTCTAGAATGCTGATTTCACATTGGCGGACTTTTATTCACATAAAATAAAAACAATTTAATAATAACACAATGATTTTTAATGATTTTTTTTGTCTACTAATATTTAGTTAATGTTTTTGCTGATTTGAGCAGATTATTTTGTTACTTTTAATTAACTAAAATGTAGCTCATATATAACTAAATACTTGTAAATTCAACAGATTTATTTTTGCTAGTCTTATACTAATAATATTTAGTAAAAAAACCTGATAATTTAAGCAGTTTTTTCTGCAAGCTCATTTTTAACTAAGTTTTAGGAGCTTATTTTTGCTATTGTTATAGATTTATTTCTATGAGTGTTCTTTTCTAAAAACTAAACACACCATTTATATCCAACCTTTTGAAAAGTTTTTATTATTCTTTATGATTATATTAAGAAGTTCTGAAATATGGAAAAACGTGATTTGGATTTAAAAAGCTGAACAGTGAGCTTTTTGAAGTCAAAATAATGTCGCGCGGGGTGGATGGTCAAGTTACTCTTAAAAGTATAAATGATGAAAATATCCGCTATAGAGGCATTTAAATCTAAAGATGTATTTCTAAGAATGGACTAGTTTTTAAGAAATAAAGCAAAACAAAAAAGTTTTGAATAAAATATATAGAAGTTGTTTTTAGTAAAATAATTGTTAAAAATATTGCTGAAGTGACAGTAATCCTTAAATGTAATTATATATACGAGGGCGGATTAATAAGTTCGTGACTTTTTGAATGAAACACAGTTTTTGTTTGCAAAAAAATTATTTTTCAACATAATCTCCTTTAGCTTAATACACTTAATCCAACGTTTCTCCAAAAAATAGGATTTTCCAGGTCCATAAAATAGGCATTTGTTTGCTCAATAATTTCATCGTTGGAGCTAAATCTCTTTCCACCGAGTCATTACTTTAGGTTTGGAAATAGGAAATAGTCACTGGGGGCTAAATCCGGAGAATATGGCGGATGAGGTATCAATTCGTAGCCCAATTCATGGAATTTTGAGCTTGAGACTGCACACGTGTGCACCCGTGCATTATCTTGATGAAAAATAACTTTTTTCTTGGCGATATGGGGTCGTTTTTTTTTTCTAAATCCTCGTTAGCGGTCCAATAAGTTGGCATAATATTCGCCGTTTATTGTTTTTCTCTTTTGAAGGTAATCGAAGTGGATTACCCGCGTGCATCCCAAAAAACTGTTGCCATCACCTTATTGGCAGACAAACTTAGCTTGGCCTTATTCGGAGCCGGTTCACCTGGACAAACCCAATGTTTAGGCTGCTAATTGGTCTCCGGGGTGTTGTAATTTATCCATGTTTCATCCACAGTTACAAAACGCCGCAAAAACTCATTCGAATTGCGGTCAAACAACGCCAAACAATCCTTTGAAGTTGTCACACGATTACGTTTATGGTCAATTGAGAGCAAACGCGGCACCCATCTTGCAGACAGCTTTCTTATACCCAACTGATCATTTAAAATCTAAACCACACTGCCATATGAAATGCCTATGGCATCAACAATCTCACGCACTTTTACTCTTCGATCGACAAACACCTTATCGTTTTTTCGACATTTTCGGGTGTATTGACCTCAATTGGCCGTCTTGTACTTGTGCGACCACAACGAAAGTCAGTAAACCACTTTTTTACCATTGCAGCCGATGGTGCAGAGTCCCCATAGTATTTATCAAGCTTTTTCTTGGTTTGATTGACGGTTTTTTTCGCAAAAAATAATGTTTAATTAGCACTCGAAATTCCCTTTTTTCCATTTTTAAAAAAATCTAAGAGGTTGTATGTTTTGAACAGCTGTTAAACGCAGAGAAAATGCCGGCACAAAATTTGACAGTAGTCTATTAACAGGTGGTACTTGATGGGAGCAGTGTTGCATTTCATATAACTACGAGGGAAGTTCGAAAAGTCACGGACTTATTGATCCGCCCTAGTATATCACTTTTTCCTAAGAAAAAGAAGATTTACTATCAAAACCTTAATGAATATTTGTTTTGAATATTCAAAAAAATTTCCAATTCCTGGGAGTGGGCAAAAGTCGGGAATTTGAAAACCCTAGTTTAACTGCATGTCTGGCTTTGCTAAAAATTATCACTGACTGACTGATTCGGCGGCAAAATACACACACATCCACACATCCACACACTATATTGGGTTTGTGTGAATATCGTTCGAGTTCTTTTTCATTCTTTCATAGACAAGTCATAAGCAATTCATTTAACATTTACGTTACTTACGTCACTATTCATCTCATTTATAGTAGTTTAACGTAATTCATAACTATCGCTGTTTCTCTCATTTGGGCGAGATCGCATCGCGTGCATTCGTTAGTGCTTTGTTTGAGTTTGTTTATGTTTTGATTTAGTGTTGTTGTTGTTGTTGTTGTTGTTGGTCTTGATTATTTTGTATACAATTCTTTGTTTTTGTATTCCAAGTTATATTTTGCATTTCTTTTTATCCATTTTTCTCATCTTCAAGTTCTTTGTTTTCTTTCTTTCCGCATTCATTCATTGTTTACATTTCAATATTTAAAAGTACTCTTTACTCTCGTAGACAGATTTTTATTTTTTTTGGCATGCAGTCAGTCAGATTCCCTTTAGTGATCTTGATCATGCAATATTTGTGTAGCATTTCATTTTTGCTGAAATAAATTATATCTGTAAAAGAGCTTTAGTTGTTCTTTGCACTGGTACGTTATGGAACAATAATTGGCTTCCTATTCCACAATACAGGATTAATTATTATTAAGCGGGTCTGGTATCTGTCTAAAAAATCAAGAAGATGATTGACCAAATGAATAAACATTCGTGTGGTGTAGGGTGAATATATTTTCTGTGTCTGGAATTAATTTATAATTGGGTATTTTATATTTAACTGTTGATTTTAAATGATTTTTAAAAAGTCCAAAACAACTTTATTAGGATTAGTTTAGAATGAAAGAAGCCATTAATATTTTATATATGGGGAATTTCATCGGTAGTGCTCGAACTTTTGAAACCGAAGTCTTGGGATTAGGATGAAACTTGTACTAACAATGAAACTATCCCAAAGCGTACACACCGATTTGAATGGATCTTATATCTTTTATAAAGTACATGAATCTAAGGTTGATCTGTTTTTTGTTATGTGCCATCTCGAAGGTTTAATGGTTGAAAAGTGGGGTCAAATGTGACCCCATTTTGAGTTTTTTTTATAATAGTTATGGCATTTCTTTCAAAGAAACCATAGACAATTGTGGTATCACTGTATTTCAAAGGTTCATTGCCCGGTTCACTTTTTTTCTTTGTAAAAATCTTGATTATTGTTGTTGTTGTTCCAAAAAATTAAGTATTTTTTTTTGTACTTTATATGGGAATGTTTACCGGTACGACATATATTAATCCTTATTGAATTTAACTCGACAAGTATTTTCTTTATTTCGATATTCGGCCTATTTTGTATTTGATCTGATTTTTCCGAAACACTATTATTGGCCCTTTTTGAGATCTGTATGTAAAATGCATAGGCAATGTGCACATCAGTTTTTTCCAAATGTTTTTTTTTTCTAATATGAAAATTTAGCCTTATTTTTGCTTCGTGTAAGCTTTCCAACTATATATAATTTTATGTATATAAGTTGCAAAAATTAGTCGTAAATGTACCGAAAATATATATTTGGTAATTCCCCATACAAAATAGTACTATCTTCATATTGCGACTATAATTTTTTTTTTTATTTTTTGATAATGTACTCAAAAAATAAAAAATGGTGATATGAATATTGTACATACTTTCGCAACATAAGGGTTAATGTTTGGCAAACAAGACAGCCAAAATTGCAAAAAGTACTATTTTGTATGGGGAAGTACCAAAAAAACACATTTTTGCTAAATTTACTACTAATGTTTGATACTTATATATAAAATAAATTATATTGGAAAGCTTATTAAAAAATGCACAACGTGAAGTTATAATAAGATTACCTTAACATATAAGAAAAACAAATTATTTTAAAATACCTATAATTTTAGCAATTTTTGCATGGGAGCATGCCCCAAATTTACAAAATAAAATCCAAAATGTATACAAATTTAATGTATTCTAAAAAATATGAAGTTTAATATGCATATTACTTACAGTGGTGGCCTTATTATTAGAAACGATTTTGCAGCATATATATTTGGTAATATATTTTAAAATCTTAGGTCGAGATATAAAAACTAAGAACTAGAAATAGTAAAATAACCATTCATCATTGAGTTTAAAATAAAAAAAAAATGAATAATATTTTTAAGAAAATTTCCTAAACACAAAAAAGCAGCAATTTCAGTTTGGTCACATAATTAGAAACAACAAAAAATATTTACATACAACTTAAAAGTATCTTAGTAAAGTTAAACAATATGGACATTAGGGTGTACCAAAATTCAAAAGTATCGAATATTCGCGCTTCACAACGCTGATCCTATTCGAATAGTGCTTAAAAATGTTCAGTCCAAATTTGAGCACAATCGGTCAATATTTAGAGGTTGCGATAGTTTAATGATTTTTTGGGGTTAGCTAGAAATATAACATACAATGATTTTTTATGGTGATGTTTATGTTTATGTTTATTTAAAAATAAAAATATTTAATAAAACAAATAAATAAAGAACTAATAAAACTGTATATTAAGTACAAATTATCATATATTTTATTATTTGTTTAAATTATCGATATCCATTTTTGCAATATTAGCTTTAGAAATTCCGGGAATTTTTTTTCTATGGTGATCAACTAATCTGAGCAAATATTGCTTTTGCTCCTTATTTTTCGTAATTGAGCTGTTAAATCAGGTCACCAAAGCAACACCTCGTTCTGCACAGTCATTTACAACTTTTAAAAGTCTAGCATTTTCTTTCATCCAAATAAAAATGGCGTCGTTTTTCCACTCTGTAGGATCCTTTGAAAGAAATGACTGTGTCTTTTGGTAACATAGGACTCAAGTGGATTTCTATGGTTAAATACTTTTCCGTCCAGTCTCTTTAAGGCTTTAGGATCCTTTGAAAGAAATGACTGTGTCTTTTGGTAACATAGGACTCAAGTGGATTTCTATGGTTAAATACTTTGCCGTCCAGTCTCTTTAGATTTTTCACTTATGTTTTTTTAGTTTCATATCTAACTCTGGAATCGAAAAAGACAAGCCCGATTAAATATTCAGAAAAGTACCATAAATGTCGATGAAATGCTTTTACAGCAGCTTTAACAATTTTTTCATTTGGATAGTTTTCGAGTTGTTTAAGGAGGTTTTGGTCATTAAGAGGAGCATTTATTGCTAAAGTAGCTTCATTCCAGTATCGGCCATATATAAGACTTACAAACAAACTTATTTCGGTAACTGCTTTCTTTTCCTCGTCTGTGAGATCAAATTGATTTTGAAACATACATGTTTTTATGCAATAGATCGCCTTCGTCATCCAACGAGCAAGATGGCACACGCCTGGTGCATAAAATTTAACTTTCATTGTTCCTGCTTTATTTGCACCAGCAAGAAAATTTAGACAAAGCGAAAGGAGTTCACGGTAATCGTCCATTGGCTCTTGACTTTTGAGGCATCGGTATAATATTCATACATTTGCTGTTGGAGTTGAAGCAAGTCACTTGTATGGAATAGAGTATCATCTCCGACTTTAAAGTTTTCTTTATCAATATTTGGCCATTGTTTTTTAAATCTTTTAAATAGTTGCACTTCGGGTCCTCGGCTTGGGCCAAAATACTCTTTAAAAACATTAGAAAGCGTGACCTCAAACATATGATGGCGACAAGCAATCCATAGTAGGTCTTTATTTAATCCTTTTTCAATTAAAGTACATGCACCTAGCTTTAAAACGGTATTGTAGGCGGTAGTGTCAAAGCATAGTCCTCGAATTTGGTTTTTTATTGACCAATCGGTACAGACACCCAAACAAGCGTTAGCATGTTCTACACCGGTTCCTTTTGTGATCTTCGGAACTGCTAAAAGTTTTTCTTTTTCGTTGCCACTGATGAGTATAGCAACTCTATCGACTTTTTTGTTTTCATCAGAAATATCCGGCAATAATTTGATGTCCCAGTGCAATAAGACTGGATAATGGGAAGGGGAACGTGTCCTTATCAGCTTCTGATATCTTTTTTTTCGCGAAACTTAACTTCTTCGTGCGTTGAATCTGACTCACTGTCTGAAATTTCAATATAATCCTTCAGCGTAGATAATCCAGCCACTTCTTCAATAGTTTTTTGACTTTCAATGTTACGCAATTTCCTTGCCTCTACTTCCTCTTCATTCTTTCGCTTGCGATCTTCTTTCTCCTTTGACTTTTTGTCTATTTCCGCCATGCATGAAAGAAAAATAAGAAATTCTGAAATTTGCTAACATAAACTCGTTTCTTGTAATTCTGCATTCAAAATAAGTTAAATAATTATATAAATGGATCAATATATTTGAATTTTAACGAATGTAAATCTAGTAAAGATCAACGAAAAGTGTGAAAAAGTATCTCCAATACATAAATAAGTACAATAATGATAAGCCAGTAGTAAATGCATGTAATAAAAGATGTGAAACATAAAAGTCGCCATTCATCGCGACCTCTAAATATTGTCCCATTCAGCCAATTTTTGGTATACTCATATATTTAATTAAAAGAAACAAAATTAGGCTTGTGGAGAAAGTATTGGACTATACTTTTACTTTTCCATACATGCGTGGGCCACCCTAATGGACATATTCTTTGATATTTTGTTAGATTCCCTTATTTTACCCTTTTTGGTAAACTATGTATTGAACGTTGGCATGTTTGCAGAGATAGGGTTTCCCAGCTTTGCCGCACCAACTGAAACAATTCATCATTATTTCGTGGATTTTTGTCATTGAAATCTTATTTTACAATTGCAGATACGTTTTCAATTGGGTTGAGATTAGGATTTTGGGTTGGCCAGTCCTGATACTAAATATTTTTATCCGAAAGTCAGCATTTCACTACCGTTGAAGTGTGCTTTGCGTCATTTTCATGCTGGAAAATGTAATGGACGGGCATATTCTCAAATTAATATGGTTCCATTACATTTTCTAAAATGCTCTTATATTGATGTTGTTCCATTATTCCCTGAATTCGTACAATTGGACACACGCCACGTCAAGAAGAGGCACCTCAGACCATAATAGACCAACCACCGTGTTTCCCCGTTTTCACAGTGTACATGGGGTCTAAGGCTTTGTTTGCAGGACGTCCCACATATGTTTTTCCATCAGATTGAAATAAGTTAAACTTGGATTCGTCGCTCCAGAGAAATCTATGCCGGTAACGTGGATCTTTTCTAAGCATTTCCCTTTCAAAACGCAACCGCTTCTTAATATTTTTTTGCGAGACATGCGTTTTTTTTTGCAATGCACCCACGAAGTCCCGAATCTTGTAAGCGCCTTCTTATTAACCGTGTGAATATTTCTGCGTTTAATTGCTGTCCAATTTCAGACTTAATTTCTCGCGAAGACAATAATGGATTTCTCTTACTTGCCCTACAAATAATTCTATTTTCGGCTGGAGCGGACTTTCGTGCCCTAGGCCTCCTGGCTGGCTCCTTTGTCTTATTGTATAAGTGAATTGCACCAAATTCCATTTTTTTTAGAGCAAGGTACCTTTTGTGAGATAGCCGACATTGACAGTTTTTCATTCTGATAACGCTGCAGAATTAACTTCCTCAGTTGTGGAGTACATGACTTGTTCTTGCCCATTATAAAAACTAAAACATATCAAAATTATTGCAAGATAATCTATTGCTTTTCAAATTACACCTCCTTTTTCACTAACATAAGATAAGTTCAGAAATAAAAGCATAAACTGGAAGTTTCTAATTACGTGGTCAGCCAAAATCAACTACTTGGGAAATAATTTAAATTTTTTTTAATAAGCAAAGTTTGAACTCCCCGTATTATTCATCGACAACAATATTGATTGTTTACTCCTTGAATCACGGTACTTATAATTTACAATGTAGGTCTTAAAAGAACTTGCGCTGCGATTAAATTTTCTTAAAACATCGTTTCTAATTATGTGTCCACCACTGTATGTGTTGTTCATACATATCTCAAAAAATTACCAAAAGTGTCATTTCGGGAAAACCCAATGAAATCAGAAATAATTCTGTGTATCGAAAAAAACAAAAATACGTGTCGCGTTAAATTTAATAAGGATTAATGTATGTGAATTTGGACGTCGTACCGGCATAATCTGGAATAAAGCGATAATGGTACATACTGGAAACATTTTAAGGACTGAAATCTGGAGATCCACGATAAAATCACCCAAACAACATCTTTATCTAGATAATTTCCGTGTTATTCAAGATAACTTACAACACAAGAATTCCGTTAAAATTCCAATTTTTTTAATTTATTAATTAAAATAAAAACTATATTTGTTTTTACTTTTTAATTTTTAATATAAGACCTCAAGCCATATAAATGAAACAATTTCAGTGATCTTTACAATTTCACAATTAAATTTTGTGTAGTGCATAGAGGCCATTGAATACTATGGAACCCCATCATTATCTCAAAGTTTTTGCTAAAACTACTAAAAAATTCGTTCAAAAAGGTACTAAATAATCACAGTTTTTTTTTAAGTTCTGATATATGACAAAAAAAGTGTTTGAGAATATTTTTATAGTTTTTGGTGGTGCAATATATAAAATATAGAAAAGGTTATTCATATCATTAAAATAAAAAAAATGGTTGAAATATTTTTTAAAGAATCGAACATTTTTGAAATTCAAACCTGTGACTCCAACGCTCTGAATGCAACTGTATCAGGTCTTTCTTAGAACGAAGTCAGACACCATAAACGCTTATGATTGGTGCCTGGCTGACAGGGAATGACAACTCAGAAAATACAAACTGGATAACCTTGTACAAAATCAAAAATATTCAGGTTTTTCTCATGACAGGAGTGAATATCATTAAATTCTGATTTGATTAATGATACAGGATTTGACAAATCCAAAAGTCCAGATTTAGAGAAGAAATTTATTTCGGAAGTTTAATATTATCGACCGATATATCAGCTTTTTCAGACAAATGCATTTCTTTTGATTTTTATTTGGATTGCTGATGCCAGCATCCAGACAAAACAGCAGACTTACAAGTATTTCCTTGGATGTTCTTTACAACAATTATTCATCTTTGTTACATACACAAAAAAAGTGTTTCCCTACTTTTTTCAATTAAATCGGTTTGTTGAAAATTTTAAAAGCTGTCAATTAAAAATTAATTGAATCAATTAAATATTTGCTCAAATTTGGAACTTGCTCGACATTTTTTTATTGTTGTTGTTTTTTGTTAAATTTATGTGGTTATTTTTTAGAAATGTCTGAATATTTATTTATTTTAAAAGATTATCATAAAATTGATAATGTAATTTTTAAAGTTTAATTTCGTTTAATAAAAATTTGTTTAAACAGAAAGAAAAGGCAAAAAGTAAATTAAAAAGTATTGCTAATTTCTAGAAAGAAAACATCAAAAAAAAATTTTCCATGCTTCATACGCTTCAATAGAAAAAAAAACTAGTAGCTGTGTGAATTTGTTCACATAAGTATAAATAAATCTGCTAACTAAATGAGAATTTGATGCCCGTTTAAATTCAATGTTATAAAATTCAAGCTACAAAAAAACATTTGGTATGACAACAACACTTTTATAAAAAAAAACATTTGGTATGACAACAAAACAATTGGTATGGCAACAACATTTTTTTTTTGTTTTTGGTTTTTGGGAAGGTATACGATATTGATCACTTTTTAATTAAATGAGTTATTATTTAAATGAAAAATAATTCTTTTAAAGAGCTGTCAATTTTAATAGAATTATCAAGTTTTGTTGTTGGCGGAATTTCGGCAATTAAAGTTATGGAATCGGTGGTTTTCGTGATATAAATGAGTTTTCATGTTTTTTGTGTGTACAAAGAAAAAATTTTTTTTTGGAAAATCATATTATGATTGGGAATATAATACTTAACTAACTTAATATCTGCCGTAGTAAACATAATATGATCAGTTTGGCTACTATGTATTATCATCACGATTATACTATGATAAAATCGAAATTCCAATCATCACATGCCAATCGTAAGCTATATTTTTTTTCTGCCTGTAAAATTACAAAATGCATTCCATTTATTCTTCCTTGAAGTTATCAAAAATTCTCCACAAGTTGAAAGACCTTTAGGTCAGTAGTCTTTAGTAGTCTCCCATAATATATAAAATAAATGATAATTTCATGACAGCTTAATAATTTTTAAAATTAAACTTTTTTTTGTCTTATCCAAGGAGAATGACAACAGGGATCATGTTAAAATATGAAATTTTATGAGAATTAAAAGATCATTACCCGAAAAATAAAAAATACAAGCGAAATGTCATTGTAAAAAAACAGCCATTAGTGTGATTAGAGTTTCGCCAACAGCATCTCCTTCTATAACAGCACCAAAAATACATCCCAAAACTAAAATATTAAGTATTAAAAAAATATTAATGTTTTACTGAGATGATCTTAATGATTTTGTATCATGTTTTTTCATATTTTTTTAAATTTATATTAATTGCAAATGTTTTTTTTTTTGTTTGCATTTAGCTAAGCTAAATAATGTTCTAAGGAGAATATGATATAAAAGTAGCAATATTTTTGATGTTTTTCTTCAACATATTTTAATAAATTTAAAACCCTTGTGAAAGGCGTGGTAGAGAAGAATGAGTGTATTTTCTAAAAATCATAACTACATTGCAAATTTTAAATTTTTTCTGAATCAGACTGCGCAGTTTCTGGTATTGAACCTTCGTCAGTGACCCTGTTTTTTGAATTTTTTGAATAATGTAATATTTGTTATGTTTTTATTTGTTCGATTGCGTCTATATGAAATTTTCTGTGCAATCACTGACCGTGGTATAGATAAACTGATATCTAATGCCACATGCACTCGCACTACACGTTAGACAGAGCGCTTTAGCCCTCTGAGCTATCATCAGGTCGAGTTTTGTTGTGATTAAAACTAGTTTTATTCAATACACGGCGTTTTTTTTTTGTTCTTGCATACATAATCTCAGAAGTATAACTCCAACAACACAACAGTTCTATTTTTAGAAACTTACCTCACTCTAATGTCCACTTATTCTCAGAGTAGAGATACAACCTTGCGGCTGCGTTTCTTTTTATTACTATGGAGATTTGACAAAACAAAAAAAAAAAACGCAGAGAAAACCCGAACTAAATAAGTTTTAAATTAGAGTGTTTTTTTTTCATTTTTTTATAGTGAAATCTTTATATAAAAAAAGAGAAGACGGTCAAAAATCTATAACTTTTGATGAAGTCGACGTATTTCAATGAGTTTTTCTTTAGGCAAATTATAAGCTTTTTGCTTTAATTTAAGCTATCGATCGTAAAAATAGTGTGGTAATGAAATTTTATATTAAGGATTAAACTTATATAAAACCAGTTTTTGCTAGTTTTTGTTTTTTTGGTAACTTATCTTAAAAGCAGACAAAGTATGACACTATCGTTTTTCTAAATTTTTCCATTTATACAATCAAAAAAATAAGTAAAAAATTTAATAAAATTGTTTTATAAATTTAGTTAGAATATTGTCTACCTCAAGTTCAAAAATTTAATATGATATTGTCATATTAGATTCTCTTTGTTGCTTTTCAAAAAGTTTGCTCATTTTCATAATAGACAATACAATTGTTTCATTGGCATCACCCAAATCTTCAATTGTCGGCAATAGAAAAAGATAATCGGCTTAACTCAAACCGAGACATTGCATACAAAATAAACTTCAAGAGAATCTTTATGTCTGCAATAGTGTATAAGCTGCCTGATCTGGTAACACTTATTTTAAAAGCTTATTATTTGAGGTAGAACAATATTCTAACTAAATATATGAAAATATAGAAAGTCCAAAAAAACAATTTTTGTAATTTTAATAAAAAGTTAAAACATTTTTGGAAAATTATTTTATTTTAAATTGCATTTTTAAATAATAAAAAAAGCAAAATATTTATTTTTTTTGTCAAAAAATATGCATATAGCAGACTATTTATTAGTTTTTTAGATGTTTTTCTATAAATAAGATACAGCAAAAAGTCTATTTGATATCAGTTAGTTAATTATTCATATCTAATCAACTAAGGTTTAGCAAAATATTTGATAAATTTTCTGATATTAGCAACTTTTCATCCTTCTAACTAAGAATTTTCTGACAGTGCAAGCATTTTGGCTGACTTTACTGATTTTTTTCGTGTACACTACAGTGTGCCGATAAATATCAAGCAAAGGAGTTTATTTATTTGTTTAATAATCTTGTTTTTATTAAAAATAAATACTTAAAATTTTTTAAAAGTAAAATTTCGACTAAGTTTTAGTTTAATATTTAGATCTAGGCAGTTTTTATAGTGTTGTATGGAGATCATCAGTTACAAGATTTGTATACGCTAGGACCCAAATTCATTAGACAACAAATGGAGGAGGTGCGGTGGGTTCAAATGGCTTCCCAAAGGTGGGTGAAAAATGGTAAAAATTCACAAAAAGCCACACAACTGCGTCCCTAGAATGGTAAAATGTAAGACCGACCACCATTAATTTTTCTGAACAAACCTACACTCAGCGAACTTCTGCTGTAAAAATTTGTAGCCACACAACTGCGTCCCTAGAATGGTAAAATGTAAGACCGACCACCATTAATTTTTCTGAACAAACCTACACTCAGCGAACTTCTGCTGTAAAAATTTGTAGTTTTTTTGAGTTTTAGTACAGTATAACGTGAAAAACCAGTCATTTGTAGAAGAAATTTAATTTTTTGACTACATATGTAGTTCATTTAAAAAATCAAACCACATCAAATTACTGTATTATATATTCATTTTATATAGTAGTTGTTTTTTTTTTTTTTTTTTTTAAATAAAAAAAATTTTGTTTGTTTATTTTTTACTGTATATGTTATTAATTTTTAACACAATTGTGGTTAATTTTTTTGAACAGTAAAAAACAAATAATAAGAATGTTTGTATTCTTTTAAGTTTCAAGACAGAATGAATTTATTTTATAATTTTCTTTCGTACAAAATATTTTCTAAATTCTATGAACACTTGATTTTAAAAATATAAATTTAGGCAAAGTACATTATAACAGTTTATAACAAAGGCAGAGATGGAACTTCTATTTTTATAAATGAAAATAGGAATCCGACATTGAGTTTACTGAAATGTAAATCGTCCTTTCTTCAAGTGAAATTTCATGTTATCCTAAACTCCCTAAGGGCTCCCCATGTATCCTAAACTCCCTAAGGGCTCCCATACAAAAAGAACGTTTCAAAAAAATGTATTCCAAACGCTCGAACTGTCTCAGAATACAAAAATTACATTTTTAGAGGAGGAGGAGTCAAATGTATGACCAACTCCCAATACTGTTTCAAAACCAACATTTTCTCAAAACATAGCTACCCCTATATCCACTCCCTATGGAGGATCCTATACAAAAACTAAAGTTATACAATTTTCTCCAACCGATCTAACTCTTCCAAGGGTGCCTCTAGAGGAGCCCAAATGTATGACCGAGCCCATATTTTTCCAACCCCAACATTTTCTTAGAATTTTTTCATTTAATTTTTACCTCCTTCGAACTTTATTATTTTTCTTAGGAATACAGTATATCACAGAACTAAGCCAAATACAAAGTTTGGGGGCACTGACACATCTGTATTTGGAAATACAAATGTACAAAGGTGTATTTACTTGTCAGTTTCTAGAAACTCCTTTAATTTGATATACAACTTGATTTTTTGTTTGGAAAGGTCAAAGGTCACCTTTCTTGTCCTCTAATTTGGGAGGCTATATCTTTGAAAACAACATTTTTTAAAATTTAAAAAAAAATATATGTTAAAGATAATTTCTTTCTCTACAGTTGTGATAAATTTCAAAGTGGGGGTAGTTTTGGATTCAGAAATATGGATCATAAAGTAAAGGTAGATATTTTACCAGAAAATACAAAATATGTAGCAAAAAGAGTCCATTCATGTTCATTCATAAAGAATTAAAAATTAAGGGACACATGTTTTTTTAGTCCAATATGACCCCATTTTATGTATATTGGTTTTTTTTGTTGTCATATTTCTTTCTATCGCTATTGTTCTTATAAAAACAAACGGAAAATTTATCTAATACAATATTTATACTACAACCAAAAACTAGTAGTTTTTGAAATCTTAGTTTTTGATTTAAAATTTGTATGAAATTTGATAAGGTGTAGTTCCTTGTAGTTTTCGAAAACTGGTCGTGTTTGGACCTAGTATAAATAAGGAATAAAGTTTAAGGAAATGTCACAATTCCCAAAAAACTGTAAAAAATTTCTTAAAACATTTATTATTGTCTCGTCCACATTTCAAGCAATGTTAGAAAAGGATACTGCTATCATGTTTGGACTAAAGTGAAGATTGTGCACCCGTTTTAAATTTTTCAATAGCGGTGATGCACTTCGAAAAAAAAAATGGTTACAGTTGAAATTTGTGTAAAAAAAAATTACGGAACTCGTAGGGGTCTGGGGACCATAATAACCTCCCCAGTTTTGCATAAAACGCAACTATATGTACGTAGAAGTAGTCTTAAAAAAACAAATATATGTATATATATGAATACTATGTGTTTCTGAAGAAACTTTTAATCTAGAAGCAAAAGAGTCTTTCTTGCTACCATTTTGACCAAAAAATAACTAAAATCACGTTTTTTTGTTTATAATTTACAACTTTAGAGGCATTTTGTTTTAAGCGTGAACCTGATATTCCATTGGCAAAAAACCGGACCAGGTTATTGCAAAAATGCAAAATTTTGATTTTCAAATGCGGATAATTATTTAAATTTAAGAGATAACCGCCATGTGTAGCCGTATTATTGGAAATTACAAGCAGATTACAGAAATGTTTCACTTTTGAAAATCAGTTGATATATATTAGATAGGAAAGCTATCGAAATGTTTGAATGTCCTAGTTTGTGGTAAAGTTGATCAGTGCCTGATGGATCTAGTGGGCCCTTCTATGAAACTTAAGCTTAAAGTAACATTGATTATGGCTGTGTGAATTATTTCCAAAATATATGTTATACAGCCCAATGTGCATTGTTGGCTTAATTGACTTAAATGAAACGAAAATTCAGAAATGCAATTATTAAGATTTAAATAAAAATTTAATTTTGGTTTCATACCAACACTTGACTTAAGACACTTAAGCTAATTATATTTCTGTCTTTAAAAGTTCTTTGTCAGCGAAGTCTAAAAAAAGTTTTTTTTTTAACAAAAACTTTGAGGGTATATTAAAATTTCTACTCAACCGGATCTACAACACCAACTGAAATTGTTGTTTTTTTTTCGTATCGTCATGTTATCTTTATCTAGTTAACTAACATAATGAAGTATATTGACCGGAATTTGGTAAAATTTCACAATAATTTAGATTCCCATACTAAATTCTTGCTACTTGTTGAGCATAGTGTATTTAAGATTGGAATTAGTTGTTGAGCTTTTGTTTGCATTGAGTCAATGTTGATAACTGTCATATTTTTTTTTTGCCATTCATTCCATTGATGCAGTCAGAGGAAGTCTGATTTGTTTATTTAGTTGTCGTCTGTGGTATATGCGAAAAAAAGGGTATCAAAAAAAAGTTCTTCATATTTCGGTGTGTGGTGTTGATTTTTAAGTTATTGACCGTTTTGTTTAAAAAGCCAATGAATTCTGTGAATGAATTCCAAGGTTAAGCAGGAATTTAAAAAGATAAATAAATTTTTGTTTTATTTTTGTATTTGTTTTTTTGAGAAAACCATGAGTCATGATGATCTTTAAATTCTATGTATGCATATTTTCTTTGTTGAGCAGGATAGTGATGGATGTTTAAGACAATTTTTTTTTACAAAATCATGAAATTTAATTGCATATTTGCGCATTTCGTAGAATATTGAAGATCTAGATATTAGCAACGATACAGAATTTTTTGCTTAAAAATTTACTAAATCTAAAATGCTAGCAATGAATGTTTGATAATCTCGTGAGGTGTTAAATAAATCTGCATAAATTATCAAGAAAAAATTATAAAATCAATCTTACTTGGCTATAAGACTTGCAAAATATTAAAGAATTGCACTTCATGGCGTATGAGCGATGTTATGTTTAACAGAAAAATTTTAATCATACGACCCAATACATTAAAAATTTGTATGTAATTACATTAAAAGTTTTGATGTACTTAGGCGTATGCTTAATATTTTACTGCTAATTATAATATAACTCATACGCCATGTAGTGCAAAACTTTAATATCTTAACGGTGTTAAATCTTCGATATGATCCTAGAAAATTTATTTTATAATGTTTTCTTTGTTATACGCAGAAAAAATGATTTCAATTAAACTTTTGTTTGATTTTAAACTCACTTTCAGTTTAACAATATATATTAAGTGTCTAATTTAAAATGAATTAGGTGCACACTATTTGACAAAGTAGTCAAAATCGAAAAAAAAAACAATCTTCAATTTTTTTTTTTTAATTTTATTGATTTTTTTTTTAACTGGAGATTTTTTTTTAATTTTGGCGATTTTTTTTTTTTAATTTTGGTGATTTTTTTTTAATTTTAACGATTTTTTTTTGCCAATTTTTGGATTTTTTTTTTTTTCAATATTTAATTAACTTTTATAGTAATTAAATGTGCTAAAGTCCCAAAACTTATTTAACAAATTGTGAAAAGCAATCTGATGTAGGCGTGTCCCTATCCGGATTTCATTCCTGCCTAAGGAAATCTTCAGGGGACTTTGTTATTAGAATTTCTAGAGATATTTGTTATGTTAAATCACAAACTCAATGAGAATTTCTTGTCCTCGTCTAGGAGCGAGATTCAAAATTTAAAATATCAAAGAAAAAACAAAAACAACAGCAAAATATTATCACAATTGGCTTTGTCATCTTCCAAATAATACTCTGTTTTTTTGACAGACCTAGCAATGTAGTGACGTTTATTCAAGTAAATCAACAATAGAAAATCATATGTTTTCTATTAGTGTCAGTTACATTTAAATTTGCACAAGCACCTGCATATTTGTTATTTTAAATTTATTTTCATCGGGATAAACATTAATTGCATTTATAGTAATTAAATGTGCTAAAGTCCCAAAACTTATTTAACAAATTGTGAATAATTTTAATTGTATAATTGTAAATTTTGTTTGAAATTATTTAATATGGTTAACCCTCTAACCGGCAAGTCCACCTACAGGCGGGATATTTTAAATTGGCCTTAAATGTTTCAAATGAGTGTTTAAGAAATTCAGCTATTTCTAAAGAAAACAAATAACAAAATATTTTGTGCATCAATTTTTTGTGTTCATGGCGTGGTTTGAAAGCGAAAAAGCGTTGAAGTTCGAATTTTGTAAAATTTCAAAAATGTATATTTTAAAATGAACACAATTTTCAAAAATCTTTAAAACATATTTATGCTGAATGGAAATCGTTGATATCGATTAACAGAAAGTAAGATTGAAGCTTAAGTTTTTCAAAAAGCTTTAATTTTTGTCCAAGGACATACAGGATTCCCATAGCTTACCTGTAAATGATATCGTCTTAACGTGAAATCGTATGGACTAATTTTTATTAAATTTGGCAGATAGATTATATTTAGTAGTATTAGCAAAGCCTTTAAGTTTAATCAATATAGGTTGACGTTTAGGTGCGTTTTCGCTGAATTTCACGTTTTTCGAAATATGAAAATCGTCATTTCTTCTTTAGTAAAAGCACACAAATTGTAATTTCTGGACTGTAGTGATATCATAGCAACAGGAGTAATTAATAGTTCCATTCGTTTACACCAAAATTTTGCACAAATTTGTACAAATTTGTACTGGATTTTACTGAAATGCGTTCGCGTACACATAAATTTGCAAAAGAGAGCATCTACTAAGAGAGTAAATTGACAGTTGTCAGCAAAAAACCTGCAAATTTTTACTGGACAAATTTTTGCCAGTAAAATCCAGTAGAAAACAAAAACATATGATTAAATTAAGTAAACAAACAAAAATAAGCATACATTTAGTAATAAAAACATTTAAAAGATTAAAAGCTGAATTAAAAGGGCGGCAAAAACTAAAAATAATTATTTTCAACCTGAAACAAATTAAAGTAGTCAGTTACAATTATTATAGTAACAATTTATCAGTTTTCTAATATCTGTGTTAATTGTTTTTATTTACATTAATATATTAGACATGTAAAGCTAATGAATATATGAATACTTCTTACTGCATATTATTCAGGGTACCGAATATCAAAAATAAAGTATTCATGTATTTTCGTATGTTATTTAACTAGAAACAAAATTAAAAGTCATGTACAAACTAAACAGGTACAAAAGCTTCCACAAAAGTTTATTTCATTAATACAATTGCTACGAATTTATAATTATTAAAATGCAATGCATCAAGTACCAAAAACAATATATACTGGGTAGTCTAAATAGCACTTATTTTACAACACTAAGCTTTTTAGCGCTCATATGTTTGAATTAACCTGCAAGTTTTTGCAATTTTTCCGTTCTTTTACTTTTTTGTGCAAGAGAGTAAAATTTTCATTTTGCCCAAAATTTACTCATCTACTGGATTTTACTGGAAAAGTAAACGAATGGAACTAATGCCTAAACTTATTAATTTTTATGAATTAGTTTTTGGGATTTGGTCTGAAGCCATTTTGGCCCATATCGCCTAAAAGAGGCAGCGAAAAAATTGTTGATAGAAAAACATAGTGTTTAGTTTTCGTTGAGAACAAGTGGTATAAATTTCATTGCAAAAAAGCTTATGCCGGTTTAAGGGTTAAAATCTTAATTGAAAAAAGAATCAATTAAATCGTTACAAATTATTTTAATTGATACTACAATTTGGACCGAATTCAAATAAACTTTTAATCGAATCAACTGATGAATCAATGATTCTTAAAATAAATTTTTAAAAAAACTAAATTTATTAAAAAAAAAAATTTTTTTATTGTACATTTTTTTAAATAAAATGTGCCCACACGGGTTGTCAGTCGACCCCTCTACGATTTGAGCTATTTTTGATATGTTATACAAGATAAAAACATAAATGACTTGCTTGCACAAAATGT
The DNA here is from genome assembly GCA_021234595.1 of Delia radicum. Classification (NCBI taxonomy): domain Eukaryota; kingdom Metazoa; phylum Arthropoda; class Insecta; order Diptera; family Anthomyiidae; genus Delia; species Delia radicum. Next base: position 116,563,164 of record CM037852.1, read on the forward strand.
CATTACTTTCCAGCATAAAAAAAAAATTAAAAATAAGTAGTTAAATTTTGCGAACCCTAATCCCAATTGATATAAAACCAGCAGAAATTTTGTATTTTCCAAAATAGTCACGGTTTTTTAGGTTCTAAGATATGGCAAAAAAAAAATTTTTAGTGCATTTTTATATTTTTTGCTGGTCTACAAATTGATGAGATCTATAAATTGATGTAACTTGTATTAAATCCAACCAAAAACTGCAATTTTATTATTTTTATTTGCTTTAAACTTAAAACTGCCTTTAAAGATAAATGATTACCGCGAATGGCTTGAACATGATTCGACGTGTGCATACACAAAAAAGATATTCATGTAATATTTTTTTAAATATTTTGCCTTCAAGTGTCGAAAGTTAGTTAAATTTCTCATAAATGTTTGATACAATTGAAGGGCTTATTGTAAAAACATGATAAGATACATTTGTTTTTTTTTTTTTTGGATTTTCGCTGTCTTCTAGATATCCATTGATTAAAAATGAATAGAAGTCTTGCTTAAACACTTATTACAAGTAACTAGAGTACAAACGTCCTGCAAAAGTCATATATTTTTAATTTTTCAACCTTTAAAAGGCGAAAACAAACTAAAAGTAAAATGTGGCTTATCCAGTTTTTACAACAAGCCCTTCAATTAAAAATTATTTTAATTGATATATATTACAATTTCCTTAATATTACCGAATTATTACCCAATTCAAATAAACTTTTAATTGAATCAACAAATTTTTTAATAGAAACTCGGTTTTAGTTTTTTCTGTGTATATATAGATTTATTAAAAAATCTCACGAGTTTATCCAACATTTCTTGCTAGTATGCTAGATTTATTTTTTTTTAATTTAAGAGCAGATGATCTATCATTATCTGGCTTTCAAAAATTAAATTAAAACTAAATTTATTAAAAACAAAAATTTTTTTATTGTACATTTTTTTAAATAAAATGTGCCCACGCGGGTTGTCAGTCGACCGCTCTACGATTTGAGCTATTTTTGATATGTTATACTTAGTAGATAAAAACATAAATGACTTGCTTGCACAAAATGTCATTACTTTCCAGCATAAAAAAAAATAAAATAAAAATAAGTATGTAAATTTTGCGATCCTGCAAATAAGTAACCCTAATCCCAATTGATATAAAACCAGCAGAAATTTTGTATTTTCCAAAATAGTCACGGTTTTTTTTAGGTTCTAAGATATGGCAAAAAAATTTTTTGAGTGCATTCTTATATTTTTTGCTGGTCTATAAATTGATGAGATCTATAAATTGATGTAACTTGTATTAAATCCAACTTGTATTACCGCGAATGGGTTTAGCATGATTCGTCATGTGCATACACAAAAAAGATATTCATGTAATATTTTTTTGAAATATTTTGCCTTCAAGTGTCGAAAGTTAGTTAAATTTCTCATAAATGTTTGATACAATTAAAGGGCTTATTGTCAAAACATGATAAGCCACATTTGTTTTTTTTTTTTTGGATTTTCGCTGTCTTCTAGATATCCATTGATTAAAAATTAATAGAAGTCTTGATTAAACACTTATTACAAGTACCTACAGTATAACGTCCTGCAAAAGTCATATGTTTTCAATTTTTCAACCTTTAAAAGTAGAAAACAAACTGAAAGTAAAATGTGGCTTATTAAGTTTTTACAACAAGCCCTTCAATTACAAATTATTTTAATTAACATATATATCAATTTCCTTAATATTACCGAATTATTACCCAATTCAAATAAACTTTTAATTGAATCAACAAATTTTTTAATTTATTAAAAAATCTCACGAGTTTAGCCAACATTTCTTGCTAGTATGCTAGATTTATTTTTTTTTTAATTTAAGAGCAGCTGGGGTATCATGATCTGTCTTTCAAAAATTAAAACAATTTATTTGATTTTCTTTTTTTTTTATTTTTTTTTAAACCTAAAATATAATTTTAAAAAAATTTCCACCAAATTTCTTAATAAACCATCACTTCACCTTTACTAGCCAATAAAGCTGAGGGTAACCAAGCGTAAAAGACAGCATAACCTCCCAAATTACAATTCCTTCCTACTCCTGGAAGCCAACTTTCCATAACCGTTGCACCATAGTTGGCAAATAGCGCCGCAAAAACCATAAAACCAGCTGAACTATTAGTTTCATTCACAGCGTAAAACAACAATGATACCATATTACCCAATATGGTTAAATCTTTCAATACTGCATTCGATTCCCCACCAACACTTTCACCTTCTAGATCCCATAATTGATTGGCCAAATCAAATATTAAAGGTACAATAAATGAACCATGTCCCAAAGCCAAGGCATTACTTTGTTGTGAAATCTTGTAGAGATCAATATTGATCATAGGCACAGATATAATGTCCAGACACGATTGGCTCAATCTTTTGATCCTCTCTAACTTCTCACTATTTTTAAAGAGTGTACAACAAATGCCAACACAAACATGACAAAAGCCTACTGCACAGGCGCTAAATGCAAAGGGATGTTCTCTGGGATTAATTGTAAATGTGGCATAACCGCTACTACCCATTAAAAGGCCATTGCAAATTATATCTGATATGGCGGTTATCATATTGTTGGTTAAATTAAATGGTTTTTAAGAAAGACGGAGAATTTTCAAATAAATTTTGCCAGAAGAAGATAATTTAGTTGCACTAAAATTTAGATATTTAAAAAAACTAAATAATTTTGACAAGGCATACTATAGAATAGGGATGAGTCGTACTTTTTTTGGTACTATTAAAATCTGACAAGTACTTATTTGTCCCATTTGTTATTTATTTTATTATTAACCCTAAAAGAACAATTAATTAACCCTCTCTAACAATTAATTAACCCTCGATGTTTTACAACGAAATGCATACCATGTGCTCCACTCGAAAAACAAATAATAAGTTCTTCAACAAAATTGTTTATCGTTGCCTAATTTAGGCGATATGAACCAAAATATTTTAGGGTGCGTTTTGGAAACTTAAAACATATAAAAGAGAAGTTTTGAACAAAAATTATTTCTCTTACCAAGATATAACCACACTCGAAGAACTATTTTTTTCTGCTCCTATTTAAGAAGATATCGCGATGTTCGCTTTTTGTAAAAAGCGAAATTAGGCGAAAAAGTATCTAAACTTCAATTTATATTGTTCAAACTTCAACGCTTTGCTTTTAATACGTAATGTCTTCTTTCTGCAAACTTTCATAAAAATCCGTCTATTAGTTTATAAGTTAAGACGATGTCCTTTATAGAAATCCTGATAAATTCCTTGGACTTAAGTAAGGACTTATTATTAAAGATAAAGCTTCAATATTACTTATATTGTATTATAATTTAACAACTTTAATTGGTTTTTTTGATTTTTGAAAACTATATTTTTTTTAAAAAATAATTAGTTTTTGAAATTTTACGAAATTTTGATTTTTAAGCGTTCTCGCTTCCGTGGACGGCACACTAAAAATTTCTTTGCAAAATATTTAGCAAATTTAGTTTTCTATGGGAATATATTAATTTCTAAGTATAAAACGCTCATTTGACGTATTTATGGTACATTTTATGAAGACTGCCTTGAGGCAGGCTTACCCGTTAGAATATTAAATAAAATGAAAACTTTACTAGTGTGTTAAGAAAACCCAAGATCTATTTAATAAAATGCATTTGTTTAATAAATATTTGGAATTGCTCTTTTTATAAATCATGAAAGTCGAAAAAATGAAAATATACGAAATTAATTAGAAGCTCAAAAAATGCGGTTTTATAAGATATCGAAAAAAGGCAAACATAAATTTTTAAAGTTTATTTAACATTTCACACCATAAAAACACATTTTCCTTTAAATAGACGTGGTTGAGCATATAAGGGTTAAACCCCATTTATAACAAACCCTATATTTCACTTTTCCGCTACATTTTTGAAAGGTCTTGTCTATTGTACATTGATAAAAAAAAATTCAGCACAATTCCACGCAAGGGATATATATTTTTTTCGGAAAAGTACATTCAAAAAAGATTTACGGTTACTACATGACAGTTGTTTGTGTAGTAACCGGTAGCTGCAATTACAGTTGTTTATCTAAGAAATTACACAAAATAACTATTGTCAGTTATTTTAAAAATCAACTATAGAAAAGTACTGTAGTTTTGTATGAGGTGCTTAAAGCAGTTATTTTAGTGTTTTCATAAACAACTGCAAGAACATTATTTTTGCTGTAAGTTGTTAATTTTTTGTTAGTTATTTAAAACATACAAAATTTCGTAGATTTTTTAAATATTCTTGTTAAGTTTATATTTGTAATTATTGATATGTTCATAGTTTGTAAATTAAAAAATCATTGCATCTATAATGCATAAAAACGTAATAACTATAGTAGCGTTAGGAATTTTGTTTTAAATTTTAAGTGGGATGACGGAAAAGAATTTACTAGAACTTTGGAAAACTAACTTAAAACTTATGGAGTTGTATACTTACATAACACTTCGATAATATTCTCCCAGTTTTTTTTTCTGCGTGTATATGAGTGTATTCCTTAAAAACCGATTTGTCGATTTTCGTTCATTATACGCCCAGTTTTATTGCATACACTTAGAATATTATGTAGGTAAAGATCACTGCAAATGTAGTTGAAAAGAAATGAAATTTCACTTGAAAAAAGGACGACCTGCTTTTCATTAAATTCAACTGACATTTTCATTTGTTTTTTTACTGTTGAAAAAATGTACCACAAATGTAGTAAATAAAAATATACAAACGTTTATTTCTTTTTTTTTAACCCATTTTTTTTACCAATGTGCCTTTAAAGACCCGATAATTTTTAACTCTTGATACGAATGCGATATAACAACGCAGTAAAAAGCATATTAAAATTTAAAGTCTTTTCTTCAGACGCTGTTAAAAAAATTATTAAGTTAGTAGTTCCAGGGTTGTCATATGATAATTTGAAAACAACTATTTTTATCTTTTTTTAGAGCTCTTTTTTCAAAAAATATTTGAAAATATAAGGAAGGCCGGCGTATTAAATGTGATTTATGTTAATCGATAAAGACCTATTCTGCATCTACTTTTTGGATTCAAGATTTTTCAGTTTTCTCTTAACGAACAAAGGAACATATGTATAAATGTGATCAATTAGAGTTGCCAAATAATAATTTAAAAAAACTGTCTAAATATACCAACATTTTTAAAAATATTTAAAAAAAAAGGCAAAAAAAATAATCAACATCTTTTGCAATTTTTTGATAGATAAAAATGTAAACCGTTTAAGTGCGTACAAATCTTCAAAGTTTCAATTTCAATTAATTATAGGCTATAAAATGTATTGAAAATGCATACTGGGAATTTTGTCAAAAAATTCGCACGGAATCTATGCTTAGTAAAAAAAAGGGTTAATAAAAACAAAAAACTGATAAAATTAATGTAAATTCATAGTACAGTAATTTTATTTGGTATGAACAAAATTACTGTTTTTTTCACTTAAAAATAAAGGTACTGTATTACTACTCAAACAACTACATATATTTACATCAAAATTTCCCTGAGTGTATGGTTCCAAATGAAAGAATCAAATTTTTTTTTTGTGAAATATGTTAACCCGTTTCAAATTCCCGCCGAAATGGTCCATGTTTTGAAAAAAGTGCAGTTTTATTAAAAAATTTCAAAACTCTAAATTCATCATTAACTCACTGTTACGTTACTCACTGTAGCCTTGAATCAAAAATGACTCACGAATTCGATTAAAATGCAAAAACACTTTTTTTTTAATTCTTTTTAAAAATTTTTTAAAAAGTCTAATTATTTAGAGATGTGGATTGCTATTTTTGTAAACAATAGTTGTAATTAAAAAAAAATTTAAAATTATAATTCGTGTTTTTGTGTGGAGCGACTCCTTTCCGGGGCATTTTATGAGAATTTATTATTTTAATAGTGAATTTTATCGTTGATCTATAAGTTTATGTGTGAGATTTTATTTGTTCGGTTTGAGATCATGACAAATTTTTCTCTAAATTTACAGAAAAATTATAATTTTTATATGATAATTTACTTTGACTATTAGAAAAAACACAGAAAAAGTTATTAGACACTAGCATGAATGGAATGCATTTTCTGACCCACTACGGTCTTCATCAACATTCATCGTGCTATTTAGTGTTAATCGTAAATATCTTCTATTTAACTCACACGTTAAAGGAATTGGGTGACTGACTTTAAATCCCACATTACTCTGTGTGTTGAGTTAGAATGAAATTTACCACGAACGATTTCTATTTATAGTGTGTTTGTTTTTCTCTAGTCATTATCATAATTGTCAGTTTAACTTTCAGTTAAAACTTTTATATGGTAATTCTTTTCTCTAATGTCATCATATACTATCTTTCTACATAAGCAAAGCATATCAACAAACATTAAAGATTTTTTGTTAATACATATGTCGAGCATATACATTAAACGCTTTCTACACTGTACCTGGTGAGGGGTTTAATAGTGAATTTTATCGTTGATCTATAAGTTTATGTGTGAGATTTTTATTAGTTCGGTTTTAGATCATGACAAATAGGAAATTTACAGAATAACTTTTTTTCAGGTTTTGATTAGATTTGGATATGTGAAAAAAGGTACACGTAGAAAATTATTTAGGTAAAATCAACAGCAAAAGGCAATTGAAAAGGCGTACATTATATTTGCATTTAACTCAACCGCAATGTGAAGTTATTTTTAACTGTTAAAAATTAACTGTCGAAAGTAGTAAAAAACTACAAATGCAGTTAAAACAACATTAACAGCATTTCAAAAAAAAAATATTAGGGGATTCATACTACGCTCGTATATGGTGTATAAGTACACAATGTGTATTTGCTTTTACGCACCTTAACAATTATTGCCGTACTTTAAATATATTTAGTTCGCTTCGTCTTAAAATCCGCTATTATATCTGTAGAAAAATATTGCTACATATTTAAAAATGGATGGTAAAGTTGGTACTATAGTACTTTTTATGGTACTATTTGAACCTCAGATGTACCATGATACTCCTATGAGTACGATTTACAAATTTTTCTATGTATGAATTTCTTTAAAATTCAATAATTATTAATTCGATTTGCTTATGAGCAATGAATTAATTTGGAACCAAACGCTGTGAATTCAATCACATGATTTCACTGAGTGCGACTGATTACAGATGATTATATTAGAGTTTAATTAATCGACTAAACCAATTATTGAATTCAATCACTAAGGGTTATAATTATTATTAACTAATTTTGATTTTCAAAAAAGTAAATAAAAATCTTATAAAAATGTGAAATTGACTATTAGCTGCGTGTTTTTAAAATCGAATGAGTTCACGAACAAATTTGTTTGCTACCAATCACAAGGATTGAATTCGCAAAAAACTGTGAGAAATGTAATTCAATACAGCATGATATTAATAGCACATTCAAAAAATATTAAAAATTTGAAATTTAAGAAAAAATCTCAAAATTTTAATAATTTTTTAAATCAATATTGGCTAATTTTCTTAGTACGCACTGCTCGTTTTTACATAGCTTTATGTACATTTTTCCGAAAAGTTTGGTATTGAAAATGAGCAAAATCGGTCCAGCGCTTCAAAAGTAATGAGTGACAAAGTGAAAGTACCTCTAAATTATTCATACAAATTGGTGTATAATGCACTGTATATTATTAGAATTCATTGTAGTGTCTGATGTATAAAATATAACGTCATATTTTTCCACCAGACGCTAAGAGGTGAATAATATTTAAAATTCACCGCAAATTTTTTTTTTGTCCACAAAAAAATTCTTTTTTTTACCTCAAAAACAGATTTTTTAGCTCAAAAATGTTTTTCACCACACAATTTATTTTTTTACAGCCAAAAAAGTTATTCACCTCAAAATTTTGTTTTCACATCTTAACATATTTTTTTTTTCAATATATTTTTGTTGTTTCATTTGTAATTGTTAATTTTGGAGGGTGCAAAGATTTGTTTGTTAATTTATATTTAAATTTTTTTTTATACTTGTGATGCCGAAAAAGTACTATGTTATATGCAAGTTGGTACTATTTTAAAATCGCATTTATCATCCCTGATTTGAATGTTTTTGGTTGGAGTTTATTTTACTTTTTAAAACAGCTGATTCCTTTCACAGAAAAAGTAATTACAAAATATTACCTACAGAACAGAACGACACAGAACGGCAACAGAAAGTAACAACTAATGAGGCCTTAAAAATACAAAACAATTGTATAAACAAACAGCTTTCCAGGGTTAGTAAAAGAAGTATGACACTATTGTGGTAGAATACGATGTGTACACAAGATACGACATTACATGAATCCGGTTATTGTGTTTTTAAAATTAAGTGAATTAACTTATGTACACCATTTCCATTTAGATATGACAAATTTTGTAAATGAAACTTCACTACAACATTTTCAATTAAATTCCGAAAATTTCTAATTGTATTTCGAAATTTTTAACACACCATTTACAATTATATACCATATCATAGCAAGGTAACCTTATGATAAAACTAAGCTACACCATTTACAAATTTTTTCCAGAAAATTTGAAAGACACTTTTAAAATTAACTAAATAAGCATACGTACACCATTTCTATTTATATTTAAAAAATAGACAAAAAACTTATAAACACCATTTTCAGTTTCATTGCGTGAATTATAAATAGTATTTCAAAATTTTTTTAGCTACACCATTTTTAGTTGAACCTTAAGCTGTTGTATTTTAACAGCTTATTAACATATGCAATGGCATACAATAATAAACAAGAACTATACAAATTATATAATAATCTAATAAAATTTGCGTACATTATAAATATTTTATATCTTATATAACACTACTCAACAAGTTTCAATAGACATAATAGACTTATCTACAATGAATCTAAATCTGGCAAACATTTTTCCATTTGCAGATTATGAAATATCGCGGTTTTCATATTTACATAATTTTTCGAAAATGAACCACAAGATCAAGAAATCTTTTTAAGAATATAAATCTGCACAAAATAATTTTTAATTTGGGTATAATCATGTCGGTGTTAGTTTCAGGATATCTTATCGGGATAGTCACGCCAAAAGCGAAATGTTTAGTCAGGTTAGGTACTACCGATTCAGAATTAAGTACATCAAATGCGACTCATATTTCTTTAGATTCAAGTGAGATATCTCATATGAACCAAAACATTTTTCGTGCCTTGTATGCAAATAGTAAAATAAGTGTTGGTGAAGCAGTATTAAAAGTTCTAGATATACTGAATTCAATATTATAATTAAAATAAAAATCTTATCTTATTAACTCATTCTCTGCTATCCTATCATCTTTATAAATTATGGAAAGTATAAAATCTATTTTTAAATATTTTTGTCAGTAATTCGTAAAGCGGCGAGAAGGGGTTAAAAATAAAAATCGTCCTTAAATATAGTCATATCTGTTAAAAAAATTAAACTACATTACCCGTGTATGGAATAATATATGAATTCATTATATGCCATATATCTTGCATTTATGAAGCAATATATAAAAAAATATATGCAATATATTATCATATATGGTGTCATACATATCAATATATGAAGTTTTCCTTTGCATGTTTTTACCCATATCTGATTCCATAAATTACATATATGTATATATATGCCCATATATGGAACCATATATGCTCATACCTGAAACCATACATGACAATATATGTTCACTTGTAGAACTTTTTCACCTGGCTGATTAAACTTTAGGCCTTATTAGCTGAAAATAAAGAACTTAAAAAGATTCTCGCTTATAATTAGAAAAAAATTAGAAAATTTCAGAACAAATTTCTGAGTTATTTTCAACTAAATTTTGAACTGCGCCTCATTTGCAATACCCCTTACTGAGCCTTAGTTATTTAAATTTATTAAAATAACTAATTTATTCCAAAACCAAAATTCAACTAAGGACTCAGTTGATCGAAACTTACAGGTTGTCATAACAAAATGATATTTTTATTTGATTATTAACAAATATCAGTATTTGTGTTTTATTTTAAATTTTTGAAATCTTGCTGTTTTTTATTGTTTTTATTTTATTGATAATTAAGATCGAAATTATTTATATTTTAAATTGAATTTTAAATGTTGTAACATTGGCAATTTAAGAACTGCACTAAGAGAACTAACTTTGTCAAATTTTTACGTTCAGTGTTTTGGCTCTTTTCTTTTAGATTCTTGTTCTATAACTTCTGCAATAAAAATCAACAAAAAAAAAAAAAATATAATTTACTCTTAAAAGATCTTTAACAAAAGCTATAGTTATCTCAAAATATTTTCCTTAATTTTCACTTTTTCTGTCCATTTTTAATTATTAGAAGGAAATTTTCACGGAATGTTTTTTTTTTTTCTTTTTTCTTTTTAAAAACAAGTTGGCAATTTTAAATTAATTCGTTTGTTTAATCAGGTTAGCTGATTAATATGTTTTACTTAACTGAAACAATAGTTGGCAACGATTTATTTTATTTTATTTATTTTTATTTATTAATGGTAAATTAAATTTACAGATTAATAATACAAAGGGGAGGAACTGGGTACAGAGGCCTTCGTCCTTACTAATAGTAATATTTACATTTCAAGAAAAAATATTTTTATTCTATAATAGTTGAAAATAAAGAAAAATGATTATAAATTTTTTAATATTTCGATAGGTAGGTGTTGTTTGATAGAAGTATAATCCAATGTTTTTATGGATTCCAGCAGGCTTTTTGAGAGATCTTTGTTATTGTAACAGGTTAGTAGGTGTGACATTGTAAGTGAGTTGTTACATTTTGGGCATAGAGGTGGATTTTCTTTCATCAGATGATATTGGTGTGTTAGCTTACTGTGTGCTAATCTTAAACGTGTTAAGGTTTTCTGTTGATATTTGGCAACGATTATTTCAGTTAAATAGTGTATGTTTGGTTCTAACTGATAAATTCTTTAACTTCTTTTTTTTTTTTTTTTTTTTTAAATGTTTATTTTTTTAAAAAATTATATTAAAATAATTTACATAAAAATACAAACATTTACTGCAACTAGCGTAGAGCTAACAAGCAGTTTGTCTAAAATAAGAGATATTTTCCTTAAACTAAGCGTTGATGATTTGCTAAATCAGAGGGTTTTGTACGTTTTAATCTTCTTTCTAAATTAGCAGTGTAAATCAGGTTATGTGCTTCTGGATTTACATGAGTTCGTAGTCTCTCTGCATGTGTGGTTGCTATATCAGAAATTACTTCGGACACTGTTTTAATTTTGAGATCTCGATGGAGTTCAGCATTGCGTACGTACCAAGGAGCGTTAACTGCATTTTTCAATATTTTATTTTGGACACCTTTTGAATCACAACCCCAGAGTTGAATGCCATATGTCCAGATGGGTTTTTAAAATTTGATTGTATATGAGAAGTTTGTTATGTGTTGTAAGAACAGACCTTCTCCCTATAAGCCAATTTAGTTTATGAAACCTTATTTTTAACTCTTCTCTTTTTGTTTTTACGTGTTCATTCCATTTTAGTTTCGAATCTTAGGTCATACCCAGGTATTTGGCCTTATTAGAACGGGGAATTTCGTTGTTATCAATATATATAGGTATACTATTTATTTTTTTTGTTTGTAAAATCTACATGTATAGACTTTGTGTTATTAAGTTAAATTCGCCATTTTTTTGACCATGAAATCAATTTATTTACACCAGATTGAAGGTTTTGGGAAGACTCTGTTATTGTTTTTCCAATCGATAGAATTGCTGTATCGTCTGCAAAGGTAGCCGTTACACAATGTGGATGAGTTGGTAAATCACTTGTAAAAATCAGGTACAAAAGGGGGCCTAAAATACTGCCCTGAGGGATACCTGCATTATTCTTTCTAAGATTAGAATATTCATTTACATGTTTGATTCTAAAATATCTGTTTTGTAAATATGATTGCAGTAAGTTATAAAAACTTGTTGGAAATATTTGTTTAAGTTTTTGAAGTAATCCATTATGCCAGACTTTATCGAAAGCTTGTGACACATCTAGGAAAACGGCCGAACAGATTTTCCTTTCTTCTAATGCTTTTTCAATGACGTTGGTTATTCTATGCACTTGGTCGATTGTTGAATGATTGTTTCTAAATCCAAATTGATGGTTTGGAATAATGTTTTTAGCTTCGATGATTGTTTTTAAACGTCTAATAATTAATTTTTCGTATACTTTTGATAACATTGGTAACAACGATATTGGCCTATATTATGTAATTTCATTTTCTGGTTTACCGGGTTTAGGGATCATAATAATTTGAGCTATTTTCCAATAACTCGGAACATGATGTAGACGAAATGATGCATTTATTATTTGTGTTAATTTAAAAGTTATATTTAAAGGAAGGTGCTGTAATACTTCTGTGGTTATTAAATCAAAGCCAGGTGACTTTTTTAATTTTAGATCTTTTTTTAACACAAAATCAACTTCAGAGAGATTGACTTTTGGTATTTCTATTTTATTAATTTCAATAGTATCATTTACATTTAATTCATTATAATCAGATAAACTATCTGTTGATAATGTATTTTGTAGGTGATCGGCAAATAACTTTGCTTTCTGGGTGTCAGTTTTTGCCCATTTGTTATTACAGTCCTTTATAGATGCTACACATGCAGCACCTATAAAGGACTGTAATAACAAATGGGCAAAAACTGACACTGGTGTTTTTTAGATTTTTAGTGCACTTCCATAACGAGTAATCCGTATTTTTTTCGTTTGTTAAATTTGATATGTTTTTGGTGAATTGCTGATTTTTAAATCTTTTTATTCTTAGGTTAATGTCGTGGGTTATTTGATTAAGTTTTCGCTTTTCAAGCGGAGACCTTGACGTTTGCCATCGACTCCGCTGTTTTCGTTTTTTTCGTATTAATTCCACAATTTCCTTTGGATATTTTGTAGGTTTTGTGGTGTGTGACATAGCAGGAGTACTTCTCCATGCTGCTTGTTGTATTATTTCAGTTAAATTTATTACTTGTTGGTCAATTTCATCAGGAGAATTTGGTTCAACTACTGTTAAAAACAGTAGTTTATTACCTATTTTAACAGTTGTTTTATAAGTTTTGTAGTCAAAAATTTTCAGTTATTTTTACGACATTGTTAGTTGTGGGGATGCGAGATTAATCGATTAATCAAGCAGTATGATTAAGCACAATGTTGATTAATCATTTAATTAATTGAATTGTCAAAAATTTGGTTTATCAGAATTATAATTAATCGATTAATTTTAATTTAGATTAATCGATTAATTATAATTAATCGTAAGTTGAATAATTTTGATTAGTATTGAATTAAATATAAAAAAAGTTAAGCAAATTTAAATTTATTTTCATCGGGATAAACATTAATTGCATTTATAGTAATTAAATGTGCTAAAGTCCCAAAACTTATTTAACAAATTTGTTTAGATTTTTTTCGTGGCGTTGCTTCAACTAAATACACTTATGCAATGTTCAGCTATAAGTGACCACGGGTTAAGGTACCATCCCATACACTTTGCAATATTATTGCAAATATTATTGCCAGTATTACTGGCAATTTACCCCAAACAGTGCAATAAGATGTACAATACTTTTGCACATAATATGGCACCACTCCTTTTCTTCTGTTGTGAAGGTATATAAAAATTACACAATGTGGACAACACACCATCAAACATTTTTCACATGTCTTGGTTGCGCAATAAAAATCAAAACTTTTTTAATTTTTCGAAAATATTGTACAACCTTCTAATATGACATACACATTGGCAATATTTTGCACAATAGCAAAAGTTCCACAAGAATATTGCGTAGAGTATGGGAGTAGCTTTAGACATGTTTTGCCAATGGCCATTATTATACTCCCATATTTCGGTATTTAATTGGCAAAAAAAACATCACCAATAGGAAAAAACCAAGAAATTATTTAATTATTCATAAAAATTGATTAACCAAAATCATGATTAATCAATTAATTATGATTTTGAATAATCACAATTACTGATTTATACTACGTTTTCACTTACGTGTTTTGAGCAAAACATGTGGTTTGGTAAAAAAAATGTATGTATAAAACATGTGTTGTTTCAAAACACGTCCAAAACACGTTAAGTGGAAACGTAACATAATCGATTAATAAAGTTTTTGATTAATTGAAATTGTTGATTAACCGATTCATTAATTGATCAGGGTTTTAATTAATCAGAAAGTTCGATAAATTGCGTTGCGTCAGAGCTTTTTCTTAAATCTATAAAACGTTTCGATCTTGGTGTAGCTTTAAAAAATTGCTCAATCCTGGCTTACAAGGGAGGTATTCTCTTTCCCAGATTGCTTACATATGTTATGTGGGTAAAAAGTGGGGGAGTTCGTTTTAAAAATGTTTATCCAAGTACGAAAAGAACCCAGTAGATAGATTAGATTAGATCAGAAGGCACTATGCACCGCGACCAATGTAGGTCTTTTGTGCTGCCTAAAGTTACCTACAGATTCAAGCTACCTATAAAGCCAATTATCCTATTAGGCAAAATGTTCGCGATGTCGGAAGGCGAAATGAAGCGATCACCTAGAAACCCAAGTCTCCTATCACAAAGCCTGGGACATTCGCAGAGAACATGCTCCGAGGTCTCAGACGCCATCTCACAAAACCTACACATATCCGTGTCCGATTGACCCTTCTTGTGCAGATGGTATCTGAGATTACAGTGTCCAGTTAAGTACGACGCCAGGGTCCTCAAGCCAACTCGTTCAAGCGACAAGAGTCGCCTCGACCCCCTACTGGAAAAAGAGATCAATCTTTTTGCCTGGCGCTGACCAGGAGAGTTTTCCCAGTAACCAGAGAATTCAAACTCTCTCCTGAACCCAGTAGAAAACAGTCGAACTTGCTCTGAAAAGTACTTGTTTTCAGACTAGTAAAAACAAACTAGTTCTCAAAAAGTAATTTTGTTCCAGTTGTGTACTAGTGTCAAATAAACTATGTTGGAACTGTTTGAATTGATGGTATAAACTTACGTACTTTTGAAACTTATGTTTTCCCTACTAATTTTCGTCACCTAAAATCCAAACGGCCGTAACTACACTTTTAAGTTTTTTTTTACAGGAGAGACAGAAAACTACTTGAAGTTTAGTATCCAAATTTTAGAATTATGATTGAGAAATAAAGGCGAATTTGCTTCTGAAAAAAAAAAAAATCATGAAAAAATAGTATTCCGTAAGTAGTGTAGTTACGGCCTTTTGTAATCGATTTTCCTGAAACCAAAAAGCCGTAACTCCAACACAAAAATTTTGCAAACAGAAAAATAAATGTAGAAAGGTTGAGGTTAAGAAGAAGAATCAACGTTTTTCTCAAAAAATACAAACACTATTAATTTCTAAATGTTTACATAAAAAATTCTTCTTTTTGACAGTAATTTAATAAGTTTTTAGTAAACTTATGTATTTTTACTAATTTATTGTAAGTATTTTTATAACAAAACGATTTTTAACTATTTTAAAATTTTCGAGAAAAATTTTTAAAATAAATTAAATAATATTTTTTAGTTTTTAGTTTTTATATATATATGGGAACATAGGGCCAGAGTTTTTATATACATCGAGATTATTTTTATGTTATTTTCAATTTATAACCAGCTTTCAACCTCCGTATATTTACAAAAATAAAGCAAATCAAACATATTAGCTAGGTTGATACTAGTATTTCGATCTGGCTAAATATTTCATCAGAACCCAAAGTTTTATTGGTTTAACAAAAAAAAATGTAAAGCATTACATAATAAGCAACGAACTGCACTACACGACTTTTTGGTCAATAAATATATTGAAATTGCAGTTACGGCCTTTTGATTTGCGTTAATAAAATTGGTGTTTTTGGACGTAAACGTGTAAAATTTCGTGGGAAGGGAACTTATTATGCTAATCAGTCAAAAAATCAATTTTGAATTATTTGTTAGGTACGGCCTTTTCGATTTTAGGGGACGATTTGTTTTGCAAAATATTCTTGTGTTTTTTTTTTATTTTTTTTTAAGAGTAGCAACACTCAGGAAATTCTTCCTATTTATGAATGTGTTGCTTTCTTTGGAAATTGGATAGTAGAGAGATGATAGGTGGGGAAAGATGAGTATCTTCAAACATGGCAACACTGTAATTGCGCGAGATGATAAGTCTTAGAACAGTTGTTGCTCGCCACCTGATGGAGAGTTGGCGAACTTATTGAAGCTTTTTTGGTTCATAGCCCTGATTCATTATTTTACTTCGGTGGGGTTAAGTGCTATGGGAACACCGAAGGTGGGAGCTGCGATACATATGAGGGATAGAAAACACATATTATTTTTCTAAATTTATGTTGTCGTCACCGGGAATCGAACCCGGGACCATCTGTGTAACAGTCCAACGCGCTAACCATTACACCACAGCGCCCTTTGAGTTTACAAATCAACTGTTAATTTTTTTTATTGTGAATTGAGCTGATGTGCAAATCAACTGGTACAGAACTGGTCCCAAATAGTCACATCAGCACTAGTTTGTGTGTTTATCTTTATTTTGCTTTCGAAAACAATAATTTTGAACCAGTCGTTTACTAGTTTCATAGGAAATATGATAAGACTGTTTCAAAAAACTCTAATTAAATACGAGTTTTAAAGTTAAAATATCTAAACCCAAAATATTTTAAATCCTATTTAGTCTGTGATGCTATGTACCTCAATAGGAGGAAAATATTGGTCCAATCTTAATTTTTTATTTATATAATTAAGTTCTAAATCAACTGGTATAGTACTGGTGCCGAAGAGTTATCAGTATGCTCCCTATTTTTTGTCCTTAAATTGTAGTTTTCAAACTAGTTCTAAAGCGGTAGTTTGAAACTAGTTTTCACCCCTATGACATCTCCGTTTTAAATTCTACATTTGTTTGTATGGAGAGGCGGTAGAACTTGTACTAGTTGCCTGGTTCAAATAAACTAGTACAATACTAGTTCTGTACTAGTATTTTTTGCTACTTGGAATTTCTCTGAATTAATTCTTAACATGCAATTTAAAATATATTTAATATCCCATTGTAGAAACGATAATGACATGTCATTACTTTTCCCACTAATGCTCTTTGCATTACTTTAACACAAAAAATAAGGACTTAATAATAGTTATTTTCCCCATTATTTTAATAACAAAAATAATGCGTTACTCATAAGTATTTAATTTTAACTTTATTTTAAATATGAAGTAATGAGCTATAAGTTTTTTTAAAATCTATTTTTAAACTCAATATTTTTTCACTTCTAGTAAGTATTTGAGATGTTATTTTTTTCTCGGGTATTTAATTTTGCAATTATTTCAATACAAATAATAAGCCTTACCAAAAAGTACTTATTTTTATCATTATTTTAAATATAAAGTAATGATCTAAAATTTTTTTGAAGATATATTTTTAGACTCATTATATTTTCACTTTTAGTAAGTACACATATAACTACTGATTTTTGAAGGCTAGAAAGTAATGACATTTTGTGTAAACAATTGATTTATGTTCTTATCTATCAAGTATAACATGTCGAGAAAGCACAGATGGTAGAGAAATCAAACTACAACCTGGATGCCTGGGTTCGAATCCCGTGTGGCCACATTTTATTAAAAAAAAAATTCAATAAATTATTTTTTTTTAGCAAACTCAGTTTTCTTTAAATTTATTTTTCGATTCATTATTTTTGTTCATACGGGTAAGCATATAGGTAACCACATATATTTTTGTAAGGTGTTCAGTAATGTTATGTCATTATTTTGCGCTACATCGCCATATAAAAGTAATGAGATTTGTAAAGACAATTGTGGGTACTGGTCATTACCAAATTTGTACTTATATATCCACTTATATGCTTTTCTACACTGGGATACGATTTTTATTTTAAAATTTTAAACCAAAAATATAAGATACAAAAATAGTCAATTAAACTTAAGATTTTCTAAGCTTCTCCAGCTTCCGATATTGCTACGGGTAATAAAGCAAATAATATTGAATAACACGCCAAGTTTAGTTTTTCTTCACTTCCTTTCCAATATTGATCCATTTTGCTAGCCCCACACTGTACAAAAAAGGCTGAAAATGCCATGGCTCCAGCTGCTCTATTACTTTCATTGACGGCAAAGAACAACAGCGAAAATATATTACCCAATACTGATAAATGTAACAAAATTGACTGAGCTTCCTTATCGCGTTCCGTTTCGAGAAAGTTTAAAATAGACTCAAATCCCAAGGAAACAATAAATATACCATGACCCAAAGCCATTAAATTACTTTTCTGCGAGTTCTTATACAAATCCATGTTGATCAAGGGAACTGTAATAATTTCCATACAACTTTTGGTCAAATGTTTGACAGAATTCATACACTTTCCTGTAGAACTGTCACTGGAGCTATCAAAAAATTGGGTATAGAGACCAACACAGCCATGACAAAAACCGATAGCACCAGCCGAAAAAACCAAAGGATAATCAACAGGCTTTACTTTATACATGGCATAGCCAGAGGTGGCTATTAACAAGCCATTGAAAACTGTGTCCAATATAGTGTTCATTATAAGTTTTGGTTTTGAAAAGTTTCCAAAAGTTAAATGGATATTTTTGCTAAATTTTTGCCGAAATAATTAAAAGTGCACAATTAATTTGAAAGTTTTAAAAATTTTTAAGTTTTATTTATGAAATGAAAATATCAAAATAGAAAATTTTTTATTTTTGAAATTGAAATCAAAGACTATTCAAGTTGTAAATTTTTTAAAAAGTCAGACTGTAAATTTTCAAATTTCCAAGCGGTATTTGGTGAAGTTATTGCCAATATGGAGGTAAAATAAAATAATATATAATTCATATTATACGATATATCGACCATATATCCATGACATCTTCCACCTGCTAACATACTTATATGAGCCGCTAAATATGATGAGGCAACATAGCCGAACATATAATTATCTTCGTTATAGGATAACGCCAATAACGATGCAATATTTGCTAAATTGCTGACATGCTTTAATGTCTGAGTGGCTTCATCATCTTCCTCAGTACCGAAAAACTTTGCAATTAAATCCAATATCAAGGGTATTACGAATAACGCATGGACCATGGCATATGATTTATCCACCGATAAAAAGATTTCAATATTCATCAATGCCAAAGGGGAAAAATCCAATAACGTATCGAGAACTCCTTTGACCACGCTATCTAACATTTGCTCTCCACCCAACATGCCAAAAATACCAAAAATTATACCAAAAGCACTAGCGATAAAGGCATACGGGTGTATTTCCGGTGGCATTTGAAAGGCTGCATAGCTGGCCATTAATGTTAAACCACAATAGGGAGTTCTTTTTAAAACCAGCGACATTTTGTTAGATCTGAAGATTTATATATGTTTTATAGCAATCGCTTTAATGGATGATTATTTTCGTGATTACTTTAAATTTTTAAAAGTTTTTATTTGACTTTTTTATTTATTTGAAATTTGGATTTTTCAAGACATAAATTTTGTTTTTATGACTCTTGAAATTTAAAAAGAATATTAAATGACAGAGTTAAATTTTTTGAAAATTAAAAAATTATGTCAATTAGGGATAAAGCCTAGCACCCTACCTTATGTCTAATACAAATATCGGATCTTCAGTTGGTTTTATTTAGGAGTGATGCAACTTTTATACACCCAAATTTTTACCTCCAAAATCGCTTAGTTTTAGATATATGTATAATTTTTTCACAACCAGTACTTTTTTAATGAAAAGTACTTTTTGGTATAACATTTTCTTATTAATATAAAAAGTACTTTTTAAAATAAAAGTTACTTTTTTAAATAAAAGGTAATCATTGCGTGATCAAGATTATTCAAGTTCAAGATCATTTGTTTTTTCTTAATTAAGAAATTTTTTCATCCGCTAATTTAATGCAGACTTTACTGACAGGTCCTTACATGTTTCATTTCGCGTCACCGAAAATCCTCAGAGTACCAATGTAGAAGGGGTAGGTAGCTTGTACACGAACAATGTTTATTAGTTAAAAATGTTTTATTTTCGATTTGAATTAGTTCAATTCTTCCAATTTTGTCTTTTTACTTCACATCGGGTACATAAAACAATACGGGTAAAGCGTTGATCTTTTTCCTTCAAAAATTATAATTTGGGTAAATTTTCTACCCCTTTTACATTGGTCCTCTGAAGATTTTCGGTGACGCGAAATAAAACACCTGTCAGCAGATAAAGACTGCATTAAATTATCGGATGAAGAAATTTTTTAATTAATAAATAAACATTGTACGATTTTTTGTTTAACAAGAAACAAATGATCTTGAACTTGAACAATCTTGCAAACTTCATAATTTATGATAAAAGATCGAAAAACAAACTTTTGGTTTTGAAATAATTTAAAATTTAAAAGTAAAACATTTAAAATGTACTATTTTAAATAAAAGGTACTTTTTTAAATAAATGGTACTTTTTTAAAATAAAAGGTACTTATTTTAATAAAAGGTACTTTTTGAAATAAAATGTACTTTTTGAAATAAAATGTACTTTTTGAAATAAAATGTAGTTTTTGGTCTAACATTTTCTTATTATTATAAAAAGTACTTTTTAAAATAAAAGTTATTTTTTTTTAAATAAAAGGTACTCATGATGTGAGCAAGATTTTTGTTAAACAAAAACCCGTGCAATGTTTATTTATTAATTAAAAAATTTCTTTATCCGCTAATTTAATGCACACTTTATCCACTGACATATTTCATTTCGCGTCACCGAAAATCTTCGGAGAACCAATGTAGAAGGGGTAGGTAGTCTGTACACGAACAATGTTTAGTGGTTAAAAATGTTTTATTTTTTATTTGAATTGGCTCAGTTCTTCCAATTTTGTTTTTTTTACTTCTCATCGGGTAAATAAAACAGTACGGGTAAAGCGTTGATCTTTTTCCTTCAAAAATTATAATTTGGGTAAACCTTTACCCCTTCTACATTGGTCCTCTGAAGTTTTTCGTTGACGTGAAATTAAACACCTGTCAGTAGATATAGTCTGCATTAAATTAGCGGATGAAAAACTTTTTTAATTAATAAATAAGCATTGTACGATTTTTTGTTTAACAAAAAACAAATGATCTTGAACTTGAATAATCTTGCTCACATCATAATTTATGATAAAAGATAGAAAAATAAACTTTTGGTTTTAAAGTTTTTTAAACTTTAAAAGTAAATAAAACATTTAAAAGGTAGTTTTTTTTAATAAAATGCAATTTTTTAAATAAGTAGTACTTTTTTAAAATAAAAGGTACTTTTTTAAATAAAAGGTACTTCTTTAAAATAAATTGTACTTTTTTAAAATATATGGTACTTTTTGAAGTAATGAGTAATTTTTTAAATAAAATTTAAATGATTGTTCGCCACTGAGATCCAAGATGCTTGTCACAAAACGACTTTTTTTTTAAATATCTCGCATTCCACCTTAAGCTTATTTATACTTTGAAGGCAAGTTTTTTTAGGTATTGTTTTATTACAGACAGTTTTCCACTTTTGTATAAATTTCTGGCACTTTTTCACTTCTCCCATTATGAGATTTTGTTTTGATTTAAACAATTTAAACTTCTTTCAATCCAAAATGCCAGGAAATTTGTACATAATCGTAGTGGAATTTTAAAAATTCACTAATCCACTGTACTAATCCATTATCCATTGTGTTTCCGAAATAATGAATTGGTTTTCAGATTTGTAAATTGTATTTCAGAAACTATCATTTAATATTGATATATCTGATTTTAAAAAGAGGTTTCCTTACGGGCTATTTTGGTCAATAATCTGATTTATTTGTAAATAAAAATCAATTTATCATGTTTTTGCTCAACGTCTCGTTTACTTTATTCAAACTTCTTCAGGGGCGTTATAAAATGATTTTTTGTTACATAGTCAGTAAATATAATATGTAAAATTTATTTGTAAATAAAAACTGGACATCACTACACAGAATTTTAAATAAATAATTAAATAAATATTAACAACACAGTACACAGAAAATCACATGTTAAGCTGTCTGTACACTCAAAAAAAAAAGTTTGTAAAGTCAGCAAAAAATTTTGATGAGTCAGCAAAATTTTAGTCAGGATTGGTCTTGCAAAAAAATTGCTAATGTCAGCAAAATCTTTTGCTGAAAATCAGCGAGCTGATTTTTAGCAACAAAATTAGTAGATTCAGCAAAAGTTTTGCTAACACTTAGTGGATTATAAATACAAAAGCCTTGCTAAAAATTAATAAATTTTTTGCTGAATTTTAGTAGACTGAAAAAAAACGCAAAAAATTATGTAGAAAAATTGTAATTTAGTTAATTTATTTGCTAAAAATTATGAAACATATTTTTGTGATTCTTTTAAAAATAATTTACAATAATTACGAAATATAAAAATTTTCATTTTCCCACATTGACGACATGAATTAATTTAATATCTGAAAATATATAGAAAAAAATATATATAACATAACAAAAATTTTCTTTCAACTACTGACATCAATGGTTGTCTAAATGATGATATCTTTTAAAGGACGCAACTGCCGAAGATAATTATGGAAACGAAAAAATAAACAAAAACAAAGGAAACGAAAAAACAACCCTTTTTTGCAATACGAAAAAGGATCCATAAAAATCTACCTAAGATGTGTGTCTTTGTCTTTCGCTTTACTCTGTCTACATGTCTGTATATGTTTGTTTGCGATTTGACCACACTAGATTATTAATCTATAAACATTTAGTTTAGAAATACATATTAAATTTAAATATTTTATTTTGTCTTTTATTTAATTAATAGACAATTATTTTCACAAGCCGGTGACAACGCAAAATTTAAGTTGTTTTAATCCTCAATTTTGTTTTATGTATGAAAAACAGATACAAAAGTCTTCCATGGTTGATATTTTTATATGTCTTATTAGAGTTGTACTTTTTAGTATCATTTTCCTCTTCTCTACTACATCTTGACATGCCGCGACATCTGCTTCATTCTGGGTATATCTTTCAATCTGGTACCAGTTGTATTTCATAAATTAACGACTGTATTTAGGAGGTTATAAATAATCCATCCCATAATATTATTTGAATGTATTTTTAACTTTGAAATGCTATAACCTCTGAACTACTAAAATACAATTGGCACTGCCTGGAAACAATTGATAATTTTTCAAATGCAATTGATAAATTCTGAAATACAATTGACAAAACTGCAATTTATAGTTTCTGAAATTCAATTGATAATTTAAAATTTAATTAACAATTTTTGAAATGCAATTAATAAATCTGAAGCACAATTGATAATTTTTAAAATCAAATTATAGCTTCCAAAAAACGATAAAAAATGGTGTGTTTATCTTCCGAAATACTTCCGTACATTGATGTCGGAAAATCGCTTAATCGGTTATTAATATTAAATATCAAAATAACAAAAACTTTCATAAATTAAACGAAATTTTGTACATTTTACGAAAGTTTTAGTAGTTTTCACATTAAATTATTTTTTTCCATTTTTGTTGAACAAAATTTTTTAAAATTTGATTTTGGAGATTTGAAAAATACCCTAAAAATATTTTTGGTTTTTGACGTCACCTTAGGACAGGTTAACGACATCCAAAAAATAATATATTTCATATCTCACAGTTAATGAGTCCACTAAGTAAAAAAAAAATATTTCGGTAATTAATTTCGAAAACGTTTAGAATGTGGGCTCGAAATTTGCGATCAAGTGGTATTTGGCACATTAGTGGTCTGGGGCATTATTTATTACTGGGCTAATTCTTCACCGATTTTGGATTTTTATATCTTTTTGAAAACGTTTTTGTGTCTTCATCTTGATTAATTTATAATATGGCACAAAAACTGCTTCGATATTACTTCTTTTTTGAAAAAATGCAAAAAAGTCATTTTTTCCCCATACAAAACACACTGTCAATTTTCAATCGATTTCCGCCTCGACTTTTCTTTGTCCGATCGGCACCAAACTTCATATTAAATGTTGTTATGTACAAAGGAACCAAACTAGCCCATTCGTTGACTTTAGAACTCACTTTCATTTTTTTGAACACCTCTAATGAGGATGCTTTTTGAGGTTATGAAAATTTTGTGTTTCATAAAATTTTAATTTGATGTACGTTTTGGCGGAATTGATACAGCGATTTAGTTGTCAGAAAGATAAAAAACTGCAGCTGTTGCCGCTGGGAATGGAAAATATTGAATTTTTGTGCACTTTTTCAAAATAGAAAATTCACTCTATATACCTTATTATTTTCCCAAGCCATGCTTTTTTTTATAAATAAATGCAAAAAAATCAAAAATTAAATAAAATAAAATAAAATAAAATAAACTAATTATAAGCCGATTTCTAAATTGACTAATATTGCTAAGATATATAGTTTTGTCTCATTAAAACATTATATTTCTGTATACCCAAATGGATTCATGGCTGGCTGGTCTACCACAACAAATTTGGCGATGTTTACTAACTATTGTATATCGTGCTTTGAAAGTTGTTTTTTCTGAGCTTTTTCCGATATTAGAAACCTTTCGGTTTTTATGCGACCTTTCCCTTACAGCCTTTTTCTCTTATATTTCATATAGTTCAAAAATGTGGCAACTCTGGGTCCATTTTTCAGGCAATATAGTTATCAACATTTTTGTTTTCTCGAGAACTTTAACCCTGCGTACAAATAAGTAGTTTTCATAAATTAAAGATAAGTTTTCATACAAAAACAAATGATTATGATTTCATACAAAAACAAATAGGATTAAAAACTTACTTTTTAACCCTTTAACATGAGATTGGGCAGCTAAAAAAACAAGTGTCTCTTTGTTTTTAACCATTTACAACATACCCATAGTTCATTAAAATCTGCAAGTTCGGGTCTGGATACCTCCGCTTGTTAGCTGGTTTCGGTTTTGCTTAACTGGCATATATGCTATTGTCTGAGTCTGCTCAAATTCGTTTACTCCAAAATGACCCAAAATGTTTCCTACAAGGAAGCATTTTGGGTCGACTGCATTTTATTTTGATCAAGAGCTCACAATTTCTAATGTTTGCCGATGATCTTAAGATTTTTAAGTCCATTTATGTTGTGGTCGGAACGTAATGGTTGACCTTTCAATATTACGACATCTATGACATACCATAGATTACGACATATATGACATACCATAGATTACGACATCTATGACATACCATATATGTCGTAATACTTTTCTCTTTGAATATAGAATGAAAGGCCACGTATTTGCAATATGGATTTATGTGTGATTTTTGATCCTAAAATAACTTTAAATATCCATTGAAATTTTATTATTCCTAAAGCTTATCCGCTATCTGCTTCCGTTCGCCGACATTCTTGCAAACATCTTGACCATTTCACAAAAAAAAAATTATATTGTTTCTTTTGATTAAGTTTGCCCTTCCTTTCCTTAATTTTTTGTACACTAGTGATTTTTCTAATATTCCCACTTTTTCTTATCCAATTAAAGAAGAAAATATGAATGAATTTCTTTGAAAATTTTAGAAGCTTAAAGAAATATCTTTTTTTTAACTTTCTTACATGGCATAATTTGAAATTATTAATTTCTTTAATTTCATAGACGTAAATAAATAAACCCAGTATACACTTTGAGTCCGAAAAGACTCATGAAAGAGCCTTTTTCTTTGCCAATGAAGCCTCTTTCTGAGCACTCTTTTGTGACTCATAAAATACTCTTAAATATGAGCATTTTTGTAAATTTTAGGATTTCTGAGCTCTTTATGAGTCATTTATAATTAATTTTTGAGTAATTTATGAGCGTTGAAAAGAATTTCAAATATCTTAATAAATATGAGTTATGTTTTCTGAGTCATAATTTCTGACCGCTCAGAAATGTGCTGGCTGCCAATAAATAAAATTCCGCAAAATATGTAAAAAGTTCATCAAATTTTTGCGTTGAAAAGTTTTAAAATTCCAAAATTTTTTTAATTTTTGTATTCAAAATACAAAAATCGTTTTTTCTTATTTTCATTAAGTTAGAATATTGTTCTACATCAAGTCCAAATTTCTAATATGACATTGTCATATTAGATTTTATTTGTTGCTTATCATGATAGGTAATGCAATTGTTTCAAGGGCACCACCCAAATCTTCAGTTGTCTGCAATAGAAAAATATAATTGGCTTAACTCAAACCGAGGCATTACATACAACATACAAAATAATCTCTATAAGAATATCTTTGTCTACCTTAGTGTATAGACTGCCTGATCTGGTAACCCTTATTATAAAATCAGAACTATATGAAAAATAACAATTTTACGTGTCGATATACTGTGTGTGTCAGTACATGTATGTGTGTTTGTTGTATTACAATTTGTAAAAACAACATATATCCCAACAAACAGTGTTTGTTGAAAACAGCCGTGGTATGCTAATTTGTCAAAAATTTTATAATTTTTGTATTTAAAATACAAAAATTGTTTTTTGGACTTTCTATATTTTCATATATTTAGTTGGAATAACGAAAAACAAGATGATAAAGTTTAAAAATCGGGAAATTTTCGTTTCACTGTAAGCCACCATAATTCGTTTTACCAAACTGCGATATGGAAACTACATTTTTTATGAGTGTATCACCTAAGGCTAGTGACTAAATCTTGTAAGTTTCAAGCCTTTTATTTATTAATTTTTCGACTTTTAAATAGTCATTAATTCTTAAGGACATGCGACTTATCAATTCTACTAAATTTTATGACGTCCACTTAGAGAATTCTCTTCATGATATCAATGACGTTTTGCATTAGATCTATGAAATGTCGCTGGAACTCGTCCATTGAAACTTTTCGTTTTTCATAAAATTTTCGAAAAATTTAATTTTATTTATAAAAAATTTCGTACGACTAATGAAAAACTTTCATTAAGAACATTTTAATTAAAACTATGAAGCTTTTTCATAAAGCTTAAGAAATTTATTAGCTTTGGTTTTTGAAATATTCGCGAATTTAACTTTTACATGCCTAATTTAAAGTCGGTATTGATTAAAAAGCATTTGTTAAACATACTTAAATGTTTTTATCTGAACTTTATTACTTAGGATTTGCCACAGACTCCATATTTTTAAGTTATAAAAATAATGTACCTTTCGTAACCCGTGGTGTTTAAGAAAGGTACATATTTAGATCTTCTTTACGTCGTAGAATTTTTTATTAGCGAAATCGTGAAAAATTAGAAATTTCAACTTAAGTACATGCGCTGGGAATATTATAGCATCTTTCGAAACGTGTTATATATACATATATAAAAAAATATATCGAATTTAGCAAAAAAATAACATTATTATTTTCGATTTATTGTTAGTTTTATTTTTCAAAAATTTTGTCAAAAAAATTAAAATTTTCAAGTTTGATACAATTTTTATTAAAATAAAAATTGTGTTTTTTCGACCTTTAATTGTGCAATGAAAATGAAAATTATTCCTAATATATTTCCTTATTAGGATATTGTCGCAACAAATAGTCCATAGAGTTTTTGTTTTTAAATTAATTAATTGACCACTTTCAAGAATGTGTTAATAGATCTATTTCGGGAATTTTCTAGGTTCCCATCATCAGAATACGTTTTGAAAGAGGTAACAATCTCATGCCAAACATCATGCATTCATATAAACTAGTTTACTCACTACATCAGAACTAATATATATTATATGAGCTCGAAGTAAAACAGATTATCGCCATTGATCAAAAAATAAATTGAAAACTTGTCTTTTGTGTATATGTCTTACCTTTGGTAAATATTCAATACAAAAACAAAAAATGTATTGAATATCCCACCAGAGGTGGACCTTGCACATAACAAACAAGTTTTCAATTTATTTTTTGATCAATGGTTATAATCTTTAACTTCAAGCTCATATATTAGTTCTAATGTAGTGAGTAAACTAGTTTTCCTAGATTTCCCACTAAATGAGAACTAATATATGAGTTCGAAGTTCAAGATTATCAGCATTGATCAACAATAAATTGAAACAAGCTCAACCTTTGGTAGATATACAATACACGCTTTTTGTTTATATTCTCCTTTTTATTTTCATACTTGTTTTGTTTTGTTTAAAAAACAAGATGTAAACTGGGAGTAAACAAGACCGTATATTTTTTCTGCGGTTCTATTTTTCCCCCCAAAATTGAGATTAGACCTGTTAAGAAAAATTTTTATTCTGTAAAATAAAAATATCTATAAGCCACCAAAAATTTCGCCTTTAAGGCTATTATGTACAGTGGGTGAAATAATTATAAGTTCACCCATGAAGATGTGATTTTTTTTCCAAAATATTTGCAACATTTAAAAGTTTTTGCTAACACATAAAAATAACTTGATATCAAACCCCTTTCGATCCATTTGCAGCAGTTTTTCCTGCATTTTTAATAATTTTTAAAAATTATCCACTGTTTGGCAGCGAAATATATATATAATTTCGGTCATATTAAACTCAGTTTTCGGCAAAATATTTGAAATGTCCGTTCCTTTAAGTGCAACATTCCTTTCATTTTAAGTGCAACTTTGTTTTGCAGCGTTCTTTTATAAACGGAAATATGCAATTTATTTAAAAGCAGTCATAAATCAATGTTTTTAATACAAAAAAGCAACGTAATTTTGGAAAGTTCAGCGCTGAAGGTGTTTTTATGCTTTGATCCATATAAATAGTAAATATTTGCGTTAAAATTATGAAGAAATAATGCAAAAAATGTTCGCTTTGGTATGCCACTTTACGTACCTAAAAACTCCAAAGCTACCTCTTTGATGAAAATCGATCACAATTTGAAATGTTTCGTCTATGTAATTATTTTTTTTTTGTTGAATTTGGTACCAGTTTAGAGTCTATGAGTCTTCCAAATGTGTGTACCAAATTTCACTTGGCTATGATGACTTTTTTTCAGGAAGATGAATTGTACAATTTGCTTTATCCAAGTAGCTTTATTCTAAAGTATACAAGCTTAAAAAATCTGCCCGATACAAGAAAATTATATTCTATTTCTTACAAAACGTCATCTCTTTTTCACTTTTCGAAATTATCAATGACAATTTTGGTCAAGCTAGGAGATTGCGTGCTACGTTTATCCAATAAAAAATCTAAATTTTCCTTTCTAAAGCATTGTCATCTGAGCCAAGTAAAATTTACCGCGAGCATCTAGAAGGCGCTTTGAGATGAACCTGAATTAAAATTAAAATAAAAAAATTGTTTGCCTTATTTCTTCAACATTTGAAAGCAAATATTTGTTACTTATATGGATCTTATATGGATCTTATAATTTGATTCATATAAGTAACAAATATTTGCTTTTAAACACAAAATTTAGTCGGTTTTTGCATTAAAAATATCGAGTTATGACTTATTTGAAAAAAGTGCATGTTTTTTTTTAAGAAAAGAAATAAATGGAATAAAGTTGTAAAATACGCCAGTAAGGAAAAAGTAAAAAAAAAAATTTACTGAACTTATATTTATTTCGCTGTCGAACAATGAATCATTTTTAAAAATTATAAAAAATGCTACAAAAACTGCAGCAAACAGGTCGAAAGTGTTTGGCATCTACTGGTATTATTGTTAATTTGATGTGGTAGCAAAAATTCACCTTTTCATAAGTGAACTTATAACAATTTCGTCCCACTGTATTTAATTAGTTTTATTTTCTTCTCTTATTTAGTTTTGCAATTTACTACATTGTAAAATAAGTCATAACATGATTATTAAAATATTCCAAATGGCTTAAATAGTCATCATCATAAATGCCAAGCCATGAAAATGTATAAAATAATATAAAACCAATTAATTTAACACATTTACCAGCATATAAATGATCAACTTCAATAAATACTCCAGCACTCACGACCAAAGTGTTAAACCAAACGCAGAAAAAACCAAATATTCAATTCACGCTTCGCCAAATAACCAATCGATATTGAATGAACAATAATATTGAATTTTTTCAAATACATTAAAACTTCCATATGCGTATTGCTATCATCGTAGAGATGTGCCAATATATCCAAATGTAAGGGTAGACTACAGACTATCGTCAGGAATGGGAATCTTATTGAAGATAAATGATGTAACTGCAAATTGATTAAAACAATCGGTATGTAGTCCTGTATAGATTCCAGTAGTAGTAGTAAAATATGTTCTTGGCGTTCCATTCCTTCGACATGAACAAATGCTATTACCAAATTCATTAGAGCATGTGTACAACCGATGGCAAAAGCGAGAAAGCCAAATATGCATTCATTTAGTGGTGTCATATAGGCGGCAAAAGAGGTCACCAAAATTTGTATGATTTCGAGAATTTTGATTATAATCATTTTGATAATGTTGCAGAAGAATTAACTTTTTTTTTTAACAGTTAATTATTTGAAATTTATATTTGTTTTGGTTTTATGTGAAAATTCATTTTTTGTTTGTGCTGCACAGTTGATCGATTTTATTGTCAAAAAAAAAATAAAGCCGAAAACAGACGGTCAATATAATTGATCTCTGCACATACACTTTCAATGCTAATAATTAAATTTAAAATTGATAGTGTTTAAAACTTTTAGAGAAAACTTTATTCTTCTTCTTAACCTCAACCTTACCAAATTAAATTTGTCAAATGCATATTAATTAAAAATTAATTGCGACGTTAAAATAACACTGTACTAAAAATACAATAGAAAATTTGCCCTGTGGCGATGTCTCTACATAAAACGCAAAGTTGTCTACACTGAACGCAAAAACCATACGACAATCTGGTAACGTTGTAAAATAGAGACTTAGGAGATTAGAAAACTAAGCAAAAAATCTAAAATTTGAATATTTGTGTTAGTTGGTCACTTCTGTATAATATAAAATAACATAAAAGCTAATAGGAAAGAAAATTCCAATTTAGCTGCATAAAATTCTAGGCCATACTTGGTGTGAACGCTAAACGGTCATTATTTGGTATTGTTACGTTTGTAATATAAGAAGAGCGCAGGTTTGATTCTTATAGCAGCAGGTTGTTGAAAAATGTATCATATAAAGACAATCTGACAATTATAAAACAGAAATAATAATACAATTTAAATGGAAAATCACTGATGACTCCTGTCCATAAAAACAGTGCAGACAGATTTAAAAATTAATAGTGTTTATAATTTTTAGAGAAAAACGTTTATTCTTCTTCTTAACCTCAACCTTTCTAAATTCAATTAAAATTGATCAATATTTTCTATTTGTTAAAAGAAAATTTCCGAAATTTAAGACATTTTAAAAGGAAACCATGTTTATAGAGATTGTTTTTAATTTGCTCTAATTTATATAAGCGAATGTTTCCAATTGTGGCCTATTCCCTAAAGTAGATTTTTCGTTTTTTTCACGTGTTGTTGTCAAAACTGTCATCGAGTTTAATTTCCGCCATCATTATTTGAAAAAAGTTTTCTTGGTTTTATTTTTTCGCACAGTGGGTTCGATGATACCCAGAATAGCGATTAAATCAGGGAAGGCGTAGTTTTAAACTTAAACATTTTTTTTCCAATTTATAACGAGCTTTCAACCTCCGTATATTTACAAAAATAAAGCAAATCAAACATATTAGCTAGGTTGATACTAGTATTTCGATCTGGCTAAAGATCTCATCAGAACCCGGAGTTTTAGAAAAGCTAGAGCCTATATAATAGGCAGAACTTTAACAAAAAACCTATTAATAATCAATGTTGCTCCAATCTTGTCTTCTTAGTAATCAAGCACGTGGTTAGGTCTTTTCCTAACAAGCATCATGACGTTACTAAACTTTGAAGACCAAAAATGTTCTATTTATATAAAAAATTTTTAGTGTGTAATATTTTTTACAGTTATATTAGTTTTTTGTTTTTATATACATCGAGATTATTTTTTATTGTTGACTATAGAAAAAAATGGAAAAACAATTTTTTTTAACCTGTTAGGTGCTTTGTTGTTTTTCGGAAAAAGAGATCTTAGTTGACGATTTTGGCTGTAACTGTGGAACGAAAAACGATAAATTAATAAATAAAATTGGAAATTAGAGCGTACTTAGTGTGTTATTAAAATGTGTTATTAAAGAATAAATACATAACATGTATTTATATTAGTATAAATTTAACTTAAATTCCAATTTTTGTTTTTCACTGAATTCCATAAATATACAAAATTTAGCTCAAAATAGTCACGAATGAAAACATCATCATTTTATGTTGATGAATTGTCATAAATACATAAAAGCACAGCACAGGACCATTTTTTCTGCAACTTTAGAACGAAAAGGAATCAATTAATAAATAAAATTGGAAATTAGAGCGTATTTAATGTGTTATTAAGAAATTTAAAGAATTAATGCGTTAAATTTATTTATATTAGTATAAATTTAACATAAAATCCAATTTTTGTTTTTCACTTAATCCCATAAATGTACAAATTTATCTGAAAGAAGTCACGTAAGAGAATATTATAATATTTTTTATTTTTTTTGATACGAGTAGATAATCACAAATACATAAAAATTCAGTCTTATTAAACTATAAGTGACTATAATACTGAAACTATTTTTCTTATAATTTTATATAGCATTATATATAATCGAATACATATTTTGGTAAAGTTCAATATCAAACTAAGTTATTTGCAAGTTAAGACTTTATTACATATGGCTTCAAATATAACCAGTTTAATTTTATAACAAAATCATTTTCAAGTGAAGTGATTTCTTTTATATAATTTCAAATAAAAAATGGGTACATTTTTGAAACACTAAATGTATTCTATATAATTTTAAAAATTTCGGTATGTTTCGTTAAAAAAACATGGATCTTAAAAATTGTTGATTTCTATAAATTTAAATTTTCAACTTAAATACTTTTAAGCATAACTTCAAGTTATAAAAACCCTGTCTACTATAGACTAACATTTTATAAAATCAGATGTATTTATATCTAGATATAATTTAATGTCCAGGATATGGACAAATCTCGGATAAAAGTGTATCAAATTATATCTAATTTGATGTAATGATATACACGTAGATGATCCATTTTCAGATCAATTTGTATGTGTTTATATATGAGAACTTATGAAATGAGATATAATTATATTAGTCTCCATATTAAAATGTTTAGCCGACTTGAATCGCAAAGAATATTGGTTTTTTCACTTTTTACAAAAACAGCAAAAAAGCTGTAAGAAGACAAGAATGGATCAAAATTGATTATTAATAGGTTTTTTGTTAAAGTTCTGCCTATTAGTAGTAGTAGTAGTAGTAGTTTTATTTTTATTTTCAGCAATACATATAATTACAAAATAAAAATAAATTTATAAATATTTACGACTCTGACCATTGTCGTCAGCCGTTTAACATATGAATACAAATAACAATTCGGGATAAAGTGTTTAGTTATTAAATTCCATTATAAGAAAATTTCTATATTCTACACAAGTTTTTATATAATTTGCCAAATAATGCCAATTAACTTTTATTCCATTTAATATTTCTAAAATTTCCCTGTCATTAAAACAAGCCTTTTTTAAATACATAATTCTAAATTCACTTAGAGCTTTACAACGACCTAGAAAGTGTTCTATGTTTTCAATTTCTCTAGAATTACATAATGTACATATATTTGACGCATTTACTTGAAATCTGTTCCCATTTAATTTTATCAAATCGCTTCGTGCTTTAAAAATCCATGTTATGTTTTCTTGGTTACGTTCATCTGATATATATTTACTTCCGTTTACTATGTCAACTTTTCTATAAATTCTGCTTGTATTAGCTATTTTTAGCAATACATTTTCATAGTATTTAGACTTCAGGGAGTTTATAAGATTTATACGGTTATTGTTCCACTGCTGTACATTAGGGTTTGCTTCGGTCCAATCAATTCCAAATTCGGCACCTAATTTGTTAAGCACGTCCACCCACAACAGTCGTTTTTGCAGCAACATTTTTGTGAATTTTTGCGGCAAACGATCTTCTTCGTATTGAAACATTGTTTTGCATACATATCTCATATGAAGATCTAAAGTATACAAATGTCCATTTTCTATACCAGTTTCGGACAAAAGTATATATGTTGGCGTGAAAGCCGGGAGCCTTAGTATTTTCTTCAAAAAATATATTTGTAACTTATCAACATCTTGGAAGTTCGCAAATCCCCAGACTTGTGCACCATATGTCTGTACTGCTCTACAAACTGCAAGAAACAGTTTCCATTTGAATGAGATAGAGATTGTGCCTTTCTTTAAAAAGTTTTGCCATGTTAGATTGATGCTATTTTTTGCTGCTTGGTTTCTTTGTTCAACGTGCTTTGTAAAAGACATTTTGGGTGTTAGTAAGACCCCTAGGTAACAATATTCTGAGACTGTTCTTATTTCTTGACCCTTATAACACCACTTTTCTTTACGAGACAATTTACCACCCTTTCTGAAAACCATTATTTCTGATTTTCCCAAATTCACTTCAACATTCCAAGTATTGCAATATTGTTCAAGTCGGTGTATCATTTTCTGTAGCACATTAATATTGTCTGCAAGAATCACTATATCGTCTGCATATAATAATAATCGTATATTTATATCTCCAATACGGAGCCCACCTTCTAAATATTCATGCAGATCATTTAGATATAGTGCAAAAAGTAACGGTGACAATAAACACCCCTGTTTTACACCACATTCTGTAGAAAATGGTCGCGAAAGTTCATTTCCTGTCCATACGGCAGTTTGTGTTTTCTCATAAATACATTCTATAAACTTGACTGCTTTCGAAGATACTCCCAGAGTGTGTAATTTGTAGATCAGTGCACTTCTCGATACCTTGTCAATTATGGAGGCTCTAACTTTTCTAAAACTCCGGGTTCTGATGAGATCTTTAGCCAGATCGAAATACTAGTATCAACCTAGCTAATATGTTTGATTTGCTTTATTTTTGTAAATATACGGAGGTTGAAAGCTCGTTATAAATTGAAAATAACATAAAAATAATCTCGATGTATATAAAAACAAAAAACTAATATAACTGTAAAAAATTTTAACTTTGACAGCTTAGTTGATTGATTTTGACAACTAGTGATGTAGAGTTTTTTCTATTTTTACCCGATACCAAATTTAATTATAAAAACTTGATTTCTAAATTTTATTTAGTTGCCACTTTGACATTATTTGAACACACAGTGTGTCGTGTGTGTCAATATCACCCAAAAAAAAAAAACTGGTTGGAATTCGGTCACAACCATTAAAATTTATTTGATAGGACGTGATTTCATTTCGTCGATTAATAAAGCAAAAATACTGTAGTGGCAATTAAAAAGAGGAAACAGCAGTGAAAAGCAATCCTATACAATTATTGGTATTTCCGATAAACTTTTCAAATAAAATTCCGTTAGTAATTGTGTACGGTAGAAGCAACAAAAAAAAATTGGTACCAGCTATCAAATTTATTAAAAAATTGTCGATAATCAACCACTGCAATCAAATCAAGAATAATTCTATATCTGATTGCAGTGGTTTTACTAAAACGTTAAATTACAGCTGCGTTCTGTATTTCATTTTTGGGTGAAAATGAAAATATTCACCTCTTTTGGGTTTTCAATTTCGAAAAAGTGATTTCAAATCGATTTCATTTTGTTCCTATCGAAATTGAAGTGAAATTCTATGTCGTGCAATTCGAAGCTTGTGTTGTTTTGCGTGATTTCAAATCACTGTCAGTTGGCTATGTGAAATTCGTAAGAATTTTGAATTTTTTCTTACAAATCCCCCTAAATTGTCCAAAAAAAACCCTAGGTAAACTACTACTAAATAATACCCTGAAGATATTTTTTCCTAAAATCGGCTTATTTTTTAGGTTTTTATTAAAAATTCTCCAAATAAATATGTTAACATAAACTAACTCCGTTGCAGTTAAACTGGTTTCTTCTCTAAAATATGTATGTACATACGCTTGTTCAGATAATTCCAATGGGTTTGAGCAATCCCGTAAATGTCTTCTATTTAACATTTCTTTTTTCATTTTTTCTTTTTCCAAAAAAATTACCGATACTACAAAAGCAAAACTCATATTTTTAGAAATTCGTAGAATCGAAATAATAATTTAAGTAAACAAATATTAGTTTCAAGATACACTCGAAAATCGTTTCAAGGTACGCTTATGATAGTGTTGTGAAAAAATGTATACTGTAATGCTACGTTTCTATTGGAGGTGTTTTGGACATGTTTTGAAAAAAACATATTTTGTACATATTTTCCAATACATATTTTTTTCACCAAAACACATGTTTTGCTCAAAATATGTTAGTGGAAAAACTGTATTACACTTACTCACTAAATTTGTTTTGAATCTCAGTCTTTAATAAAGTTTAATATATTAATATTGTTTTAGTTCTGAATACAAATGTTGCATTTTTAGAATTTTAATTGACTTCAAATTTTTCTAAATATTTACTTTTTGGAGTTTTAAAGTACACCAAACACCACCCCATTTTTCTTTGGACCTAGATCTTTAATATATGGACCTAGATCTATTGTAAACGGTACCGTGAAATAACTACCAAATGAAATAAGTCCCAATGAAATAACTCCCAATGAAATAAGTCCCACAAAAATGAAATAAGTCCCAATTTTAATAAATGAAATAACCTCCGCGAAACGCGGCCTTGCCGAAGGACGCGAATCGTACTCACCGCTTTCCAGAGGTGGCATGTCATAACGTCCAATGACATAATCTCCATGGACGTAATGTCCATGGACATTACGACATTATGTTTTTGGATATTATGTCACTTTCAAATGTGGCATAGCGTCCAGACTTTTTAAAATAAAAAGATTAATAATATTTAGTATATCAAAACAAATTTTTCAAATATTCTTTAGTAGTATATCACAAAATAAAACTAAATTTATAAATCGTATAATCGCCCACCCACATAAAAGAAACTTCAAAATTACTGATCTGTTCCCACACTGGAGTATAATGTCCATTAGGCCGGGTCGATTTGTATGGAGGCAAAAAAAATCGCTTAACGTTCAAGGAAAATCGTATTCTAGGGATCAAAATAAGAAACTTTGCCGAAGGAACCATACCTCTAAAACGACTTCTGATGTACCGGCTTTTGACCCGTAGGGTCAAATTTTGAAAAAGCCCACTTTGATATTTCAGAAAGTAGGAGGAATCTCTCCAATATTATGGGAGATACTTCTTCTCCGGGAGACGCGCTAGCAGATTAATGCATAAATCATCATTATAGTGGTTAGATTTAAGTTAAAAGAGGGCCTTTTTAGCCGTTTTTTTTTTAGCAAAATGTACAAATCTCGGAATAGAAAGTAGGAGGAGTCTTTCCAAGATTAGGGTCTCTATTTCCTCTCCGGAAGAAATAGAGTATAAATATATTCGATTGGGTTGGATTCGATTGGGGCACTCTAAATGGGTCAAAGTGGGATTTTTCAAAATTTCACCCAACGGGTCAAAAGTCGGGACATCAGAATTCGTTTTAGAGGTATGGTTCCTTCGGCAAAGTTTCTTATTTGGATCCCTAGAATACGATTTTCCTTGAACGTTGATCGATTTTTAAATCGACCCGCCCTAATGTCCATTTACCTTATGTCACCCAAAAAGTGGCATAATATCTATGGACTTTATGTTATTCCATTCGTGGACATAATGTCACATTGCAGAGTGTCATAAAGTCCATGGACATTATGTCATTGGACGTTATGTCATGCCACCCTTTCCAGACCCCTCCTCCTTCTGAGATGTGTTAACTTTTCATAATATTCAATATGCACCAAAATCAATTGCTTAAAACATCTTCTTTTGCCACTCATTTTTTCAAATTCAAGATTTGCCATTATTTTCAATCACTTTAATACCGATCTTTACTTACCAAAATTCTAGCACGAACTGCGTTCCTTTTGGTAAAATAACTCATTGTATTGCTATTATTTACTTTACGACAATTTTAAGAACCGTTACAAATGCATAAAATTTACCAAAATGTAATTTTAATAGAAATGAAATAACTCCCAACAAAAATGAAATAACTCCCAACGATAAAATCATATTTAAAAATGAAAATGAAATAAGTCCCAACAAAAGTGAAATAACTCCCAATGCCAAAAAGGAGTGAAATAACTCCCAACAAAACCTGGTTGGGAATTGTTTCATTTGGGAGTTATTTCATAATGAAATAATTTCTAACAGAAGATTGTGAAATAAGTCCTAACGCATTGGGAGTTATTTCATAGTGAAATAAATCCAAATTTATATGGAAAATTTTTGGGAGTTATTTCATTTGGGAGTTATTTCACGGTACCATTGTAAACATGTGCAAACCATACGCAAAAAATTGAAACGTTTCAAGATAAAACACTTTACCATATACATTTCTAGTTTTCTGTTATTAATTCAGACCTTTGACTAATACAATTGATATTATTTAAATACGATAAATTCAAAATGGTGGTAAGAAAATTAGTGAAGTGACATATCGAAATTATAGTGATTTACACTACAATTGGGGTTTTTATTTCTATCTCACTCCACAAATCACTGTAATGTAAACAAACCCATACGGTTCAAAATTACTTTTTCTGGATATTGATAGCACATAAAAAAATATTTCTCTACTTTTTTCAATTATATCGGTTTGTTGAAAATTTTAAAAGCTGTCAGTTAAAAATTAATTGAATCAATTAAATATTTTATCAAATTCGGCACTTGTTTGACATTTTTTTATATTATCGCTCAAAAGGCAACATCAACACATTTTTTGTTGTTTTTTGTAATATTTATTACGTTATTAAGATGAATAATTTAGTTTCAGTTGTTTAAATCTGAATATTTATTTATTGTAAAACATTATCATAAAATTGATAATGTAATTTTAAAAGTTTAATTTCGAGTAATAAAAATTAAAATTTTTTTTTAAACAGAAAGAAAATGCAAAAATTAAATTAAAAATTATTTTAAACAAAAAAATACTCTGATTTCAACAAAATGACTGATTTCTGCAAAGAATAAATCCAAAAAAAAATGTTCCCAAAACTCCTACGCTTCAATACGTAAAAAAAAAAACTAATTTTTGTGTCAATTTGTTCACATAAGTATAAATAAATCTGCTAACTAAATGAGAATTTCATGCCGGTTTAAATTCAATCTTATAAAATTCAAGCTGTTGAAACGTCTATAAAAAATATTTGGTATGGCAACAACAATTTTTTTTTTTGGTTTTTGGAAATGTATGCTATATTGATCACTTTTTAATCAAATGAGTTATTATAAAATTGAAAAATAATTCAATTAAAGAGCTATCAACTTCTAATTGAATTAGCAATTTTCGTTGGTTTGCCGAATTTCAGCAATTAAATTTATTGAATCGGTGGTTTTCGTGATTGAAATGGGTTTTTACTTTTTTGTGTGTAGTAATCTGTGATAAAAAAAACCATGGCATATCAATACAAGGTAAAGGCATTAGGGAGAATTATGACTTTTTATTTTGACATTTTGTTTTTATAATTGAGAGAACATTTTTCTAATAATTTTACCAGGTATTGTTTTGCCATGATAAAAACTATGTTGTGGTTTTGTAGTTGTTTGTAATTTTGGTACATAAACCTGTCCATCGCAGCTCTCAATTCAAAAAGCCTCGGAAAATAAGAGGCATCTAAAGTCAGTTGCAACAGATGTCGATTTTTTTTTTAAATAGCTCATATACAACCTATAAATTTTCGTAATCTCTTTGACTAAATCCAAATTCATAAATATTTCAAAAATTTCCTTAATTTAATATCATTTTCAAATCTGTTATGATTATTTATTTAATAACATATCACGTGTAGTTATCGTAAATTGTGACATGAAATTTACTATAAATGTAACGTAGACTATGTTACGACACATTATCAATAATTAAAAACAAATATGACCAAAATAAAGTGGTCATATCGCATAACAATTTGAGCCAATAAACTATTAAACTGATACCAACAAATAAAATAACTTAACCAACAACAAACAATAAGTTATTTTAGTGACAACTTGTAAATGTCATAATAACTGTCAAAACTATATGAAACTAGAAAAGTAAAGAGTTGTTGTCAAATATAAATCAAACTAAATTCAAACTAAACAAGATATTCAAATACACTAGAAAAAAAGTAAATATAAGGTAACAAAACAAGAATTATAAAGCTTGATTCACACGCTATCCACCATTGCCCTGCCATATATAATATTTCCCAGTATTGAAATACTGGCAAATAGTATCTCATTTTTAAAAGAGAATTCCCAATAATTTGACATTTCGTATCACCAACACAGAAAAAACTGAAAACGGGTTTCAATTAAAAAATTTCTTAAATCAAATAATATTTTACGAGTTTTCAATTAAAACTCCCATTGTTTTCTTCTCAAGTTTCAATAAAAGTTTTAATCAATTTAACTAAACTTTTTAATTGAGGTTGTAAAGAGAAACAATAACTCTTTTAATTGATATTATTATTATTTTAATTGAAAGAGTTTTAACAAACTGTCTGCACATTTTTTTAGTTAATACTATCATTTCAGTGGTAGGTGCAAAATCAATTAAAATATTAATTGATTCAATAAAATTTTTAATTGAAACCCGTTTTTAGTTTTTTCTGTGTAGTTAAAGCTATTTTTTCTTAAATTAAAAGAGAAAGTAAGCGAGTTTTTACAAAAATGAAGTAACCTGTGATGTTCACTAAAGTTAGGCATCTTGAAGCTTCTTTTCGTTTTATATATTTTATTAAGGAATTCGTGAAAAATTTCAACATTAAAAAGATGCATAGAGAATATATTCAATAATAACCATATATGATCTCATAAATGACCATTAAGGTATCCCCTAAAAATTGATTGGTCATTACATGTCCAAATTTTATTGCAAATAGTTACAAATGGAAGAAATGGTTTTTATTTTGGAAAACGTTAACACGTGCCGATTTTTGGCCAAAAATTACCCATTTTTGTTAAAAGTGCATTTTTATTTTTTATTAAAATTCGAAAAATTAAATTTTTTAAAAATTTTTTAATTTTAGTATTAAAAATACAAAAACTGTTTTTTTTTACCGACTTTCTATATTTTCATACACAGAAAAAACTAAAAACGGGTTTAAATTAAAAATTTTATTGAATCAATTAATATTTTAATTGATTTTGCAAGTACCACTGAAATGATAGTATTAACTATAAAACTTTGCAGACAGTTTATTAAAACTCTTTCAATTAAAATAATAATAATATCAATTAAAAGAGTTATTGTTTAAATTAAAAAGTTTAGTTAAATTTATTAAAACTTTAATTGAAACTTGAGAAGAAAACAATGGTAGTTTTAATTGAAAACTCGTATTTTTTTATTTTTGTTATATGCCCCCCATTAAATAAAAAAAGAAATTTAGGTTTGTAAATTAAATTGACATTTTATTTATAATAAAATTAAAGCATTTTAATATAAAAATGTATTATAAGAAAACAAATAAAAGTAAAGACAAAATTTTTGTTTTGCTTGTCTTGTCTTGAACTTTTTCTTGTAATTGAATTGCTTTCTTAAAAAAATCACACACAACTTTAAAATTATAGTTTAATGACACTTATACTTATTGAAAATTTAATTATTTACAAAAATAATAGTTTAATTGTCCTTTTTCGATAAGGTTTATTTAAATCCACATGTGCAATTTTATTACCACAGATAAAACACGAAACTAAATTAAGTTTTCGTGCGTACACGAATATCTCAACAAAAAGAGTGTTGCAAACTCTAGTGAAATAACTACGATTTTGCGTGTATTTGAAATCGGTAAACTATTCAACTTATTAAAAGTTAATCATTTGCAATTTTTTTTCTTTTTATTTACAAATTAAATAATATATTGATATAATTAAACCTTTATTTGGCTATTTAATCTAAAAAAAAATAGTTTGCCAAATTTTTAAAAATTTTGTTTATATGTTGTCAACACTGTATGGATATATTAAAAAATTCAATAAATTTTTTTTTTAATTGAATCAATTAAAAAAATTGTTTAAATTGCCATTGATATTCAAACAATCGATTAATTAGATATTTTTGGCAAATAATTTTTTTTGTGTATATTTAATTAGAAAATTGTTCTACTTCAAGGCCAAAATCTAATATGATATTGTCATATTAAGTTTTATTTGTTGCTTTTTGAAAAGTTTGATCATTTTCATGATAGACAATACAATTGTTTCATAGGCATCACCCTAATCTGTAGTTGTCCACAATAAGGAATCGATGATCGGCTTAACTTAAACCAAGACAATGCATACAACCGATAAAATTAACTTTACTAGAATTTTGTCAGCTTTAGGCAAGATTACTGAATGTCCCGTTAGCTACTAACTGGGACTTTAACTGACACATTTGTCAGTTAAATTTTTAATTTAACTGATTGATAAATTATAACTGAACATTAAGTAACCGAGCGTTAGTGTATAAACTGGTTGGTTTGGTAAACCTTTTCATTAAATCAAAACTTTTTAAAAAGCACAAATTTTTACAAATCAATATACTTTGTATGTATGTGTGTTTGTTATATTACAGTGTTTGTATGAGTAGGGCTGTGGCATGCTGAAATCGGTAAAATTAAAAAATATCGTCAAAATTTACAAAATCGCTGAAATAAAAAATATTTTTATTTTTCATATGCAGTCTACTAAATTTAAGGTTAATATAGGAAACATTTTGTTGATATTACAGTTTTTGTTTGCGGTTTTAAGTCTACAAATTAACATGTAAATGTGTTTGCTAATTTTAGTAGAGTTAATTGCTATTATCAATTAACTAAACATAGAACATACGCAGCAGAAAATTTTTCTCTTCTAATTTGGCATTTTCTTCAACGAATTTAGCATTGGCTTGCCATTGGAATGAAGCATTCCAAATATGATTCTGTAAAGCTTTTCTACCTAAACAACTTTTTTGGAAGTTATTTAGGCATAAAATATTCCTAGGAAGTTGAATGTTTAATTCATCGATGAAAATGCGCAATTATAATCATTCTTTGGCAGAACAGTTTTTGCTATGTAACTTATTGTTTTTAAATTTATATTATTGTTGTTCCTTCATTACTAATATTCAGTAAAATAATTCTGCTAACTAATTGTAGCAGTTTTTTCTGCAACGATATTTGTTTTAGAAGCATTTTCTGCTTTTTTGCTATTTTTTGCTATTTTTAAAATTATTTAATATTTTTTTTAAATATTGTTATAGTCTTTTTTTGTTTTCTGTAATATTTTTATTTTTATTTGTTTTTGTTTTCTGGGTTATTTTTATTTTTTCATATTTACAGAAACTATTTTTGATTTCCCGCCTTTTTTAAAACATTTGTTTTTGTATAAAAGTTTTTAATTCTTTAAACAAAAATTTTATCAATCAACTTATAATAACAATTTCCCCGAAGAAGTTACCCAATGTGGAGACGAAATATTGGAAAAAAATTAATTATAATTTATAAATAAAAAGATCTTAAGCTCGTTTAAAGGCAAATCATTGAATAATAGAAGATCAAAAAAAAACTTAATAGTTTTATTTTAATTTATAATTTTTTCTTATATTTTTTCTTATATTTTATTTTAAGTCGAACATTTTCTATTAAATTTACTAATTTTTAGTTTTTTTTGCTGAAAAATCTTTAAAAAAAAGTTCCGGCAGCAAACGCAGTGAAATTTTGATTACAAATGTTTTTAACTTTTTAAAAAATGTTACATTTTACTTAAAATTACATAGTTTTTTGTTATGTACTTATACTGTAATCACTAGGGTATTCAATCGGTTAACTGTTACTCGATTAATCGATGAAATGATGTCGAACAATTGTTCGAGTAATTCGAAGTGGCCAATTTCGAGTAAAGAATAACTCGTACAATTTTGGTCGATTAATCGAGTAACTCGAGTAATTTAAAAATATGAACTATTTTATATTTTTTTTAATATTTTGTATAAAATAATGTGACTGTTATAGTGAATATTTAAATGTTAAGTGTATTTTCATATTAAGTGAGCACTGTTAAAGATATTATATTACGAAAAACGAAGAACTTAATGCGAAAAACTCCGATATCGAAGAAACTTGGATAATTTTTAAAGAAACAAGTTCTAAGACTGGTTTGTTTAAGATTATTGGTGCGGATTTTAGGGTTAAAAGTGGGATCAAACATTATTATTTTTTTTTTAATTTAGTTGCCATTTGATCTAAAGAAACTACATATAAATACTATATTTTCAAAAAGGAATTTTTAATTGTCATTTACTAAAAACTTTTTGTTGGTCCCTTTTATGTCGTTGTAACAAGCCAATTTTAGAAGCCCTATATGGAAATTCATAGCGGTCCTACGCAAAATTTCCACATATTAAAATTTACATATAGAAGTAATGAAGTTTTCATTAATATGATGAAAATCTTCTTAAATATTCATGAAAGTTCTTTCAAAACTTCTTTATAATTTTTTTAGAAAAATTTCATATCTCAAAATCCCAAAATGATAGGACAAAATGGACTATTTTTTCGTTTAGTACTAACACACTAATATAACAAAACTGTGTCAAGTCTGAGTGAAATTACAAAACGGATCACCTTACAAATATTTTTATAAAACAGTATATATAATACATATTTATGAACCAGTTAAATTGAAAGAAAATCAATGAAGATTTCAAAATATTTATAAAGAATTTCATTGATATAATAAC
Source organism: Delia radicum (assembly GCA_021234595.1). Classification (NCBI taxonomy): domain Eukaryota; kingdom Metazoa; phylum Arthropoda; class Insecta; order Diptera; family Anthomyiidae; genus Delia; species Delia radicum. The sequence continues at coordinate 116,607,957 of CM037852.1, forward strand.
GCTTTTGCTTTGAGTGTACTGAGACAAAACTGTCGCAATAATAAATGATCTTAGCAAATGTTTTTCTCTTTATATATACTTTTTACTAAAATTTTTAATTAATTTGTTAATTTTTATATATATCGCACCTGATCAACAAGAGGGTATTAACTCAAAATTTTAAAATTTTCAGTAGAGTCAAAAAACTGTTTATGGCCACATTTTAACAGAATTTAAAAATTCAAACATATCATAATAAGCAAATTCCATTTGAAAATATATATACATTGTTTTTGTTTTAAATTTTACGACTCATTGCAAAAAAAAAATCAGTTTTTTGAGTTAATACCATTTTTTTGAAATTTTATCGATTTAAATTTATAGAATAAAACAAATTTTATCAATAAAACAGTATCAACTCAAAATACAACCAAATATAAATAAAACAGTTTGATTATTTTTAACATAAATAAAGGCTCAAAACAAAATAATACCTTTTTTATGAAAATATGCGATTCATTTCTATTTGAACTTTTGTATTAACTCGAAATAATACCTTTTTGTTGAAATAAAGGTAATCACTACATTATCATGAAAATGGTCTCAAAAGTGGTTTTCGAGATGAAAGAGTAATCGGAATACGTTGAAATTTTTACAATAGATAGATATTGATGTTGTTAGTTGATTTCTTGAAAAAAGTGATATTTTAAAAATTTTGAGTTAATACCCTCTTGTTGATTAAGTGCGATATGTTATATTAGTACTAATAAAATATAAAAACTTACAAAAATGTGAGTTTTTGGAAAATAAAATTAAAGTATTAAAATTGTTCGAGTTACTCGAGTTATTCGAGCAATTTTAAAATCTTACTCGCCTACTCGAGTAAATTAAAACCTCAAAATCGAGTTACTCGATTACTCGAACAAAAGCAAACCCGAGTAAATTGAATAGCCTAGTAATCACTAACAATATTTTCCCGTCATCCGACACACAGATATATGTTGTATTGTACTGCGCTGAAAAAAAATCGCAGCAAAGTCAGTTTTGCTGGAAGGATCCTTGCAGAAAAACTTCTAATATGAGCAAACAAATTGGTAACTTTAGCAAAAATATTGCTGAGTTCTGCAAATTTTTACTGACATCAATTTTTCTGCAAGGATCCTATCAGTATTTAAAATACATTTTTAAATATAAAAGGACATTAACTAAAAATTAGTTTCGGTGCGGAACGTGTATTTCCGCATTGACTTAAAATCCGATATTGTCCATAAGGTGGTGCCCTGTAGTTTTTTCGCAGCAAAAAACTTGTAACCCTATTGTATTGTAGCAAATATAAATTATTTGAAACTTAGTTCATTTTAACAGATTCAATTAAGAAATTTATAAACACAAACATTTTTTTTTACAATATAATTTATAGTATATGGAAAGCTATGCTAAAACTTATTAAAGAATGCGTGTACGCATTTTTGATTTTAAAGGGTTTTTTTTTTGTGTTATTTTGTCCACAAATCATGGTTGAAATTTTTAATTTGTTGGCCTGTGTTAATAAATAATTTATGATGTGTTTTTAATTTTCTATAGTCATGTAGACATAAAACTAAAAAAAACCAAATTCAATTTCATTAGGAAAAAACACAAACAATTTAACTAAAATATTTGCACAAGCCTAAATATTTGTCTTCAATTAATGTGATTTGATACAGTGGGTAACAAAATTAAAGATTCGAAAGTTTATTTCAGAATTTCAGGATTTTACTCAATCAAAAGTAATGGTGTATCTAAAAGATACCTCAGAGACCAAAAACACATTTTTTGAATAACAAAAATACTTGAAAGTCTTTAGACATAATTTGAACACCAGTGAATGTGTGCTCAAAAAATATTTTATTCGATATCAAATGTTTATGTAGTTACTTTAAAAAGAACGAATACTAAATGGGGTAATTTCTGACCCCACTTAGTAATGCCTAAACATGAGATTGGACAGCTGAAAAAAAATACGTGTCCCTAAAATTTGTATTCTCTACAATATAGCTAAGATTAATTAAGATCATCGAATTTTTCATTGTGAGATACATTTTACAACAATAATGTACACTCACAATATTTTAACAGTAACTGATTGTAGTTTATTTAAAAAGTAATCAGTAAACTTTGTTTTTTAAAAATATACATTGAAACTACAAGGAAATATATTTTTTAACTGATTTTACCCTTTTTTAAAAAAACAAACTACACATAATTACTGTTTTTCTGTACCAGTTGTTGTTTTCATTTAAAACTATCTTTTAGCAAAAAATTCCATATTTGAACTAGGGATGCCAATCGGGATTGATATTTAAAAATCCCGGGATACGGGATTTTTAAAATCTCGATCCCGGGATCCCTGAATTCTCGTGATTTTCATTTTTTTAATATTATTTAGTAGAATAAATAGTTTTGTACTAAAAAAAAAAACATTTTTTGTATTTTATTTAATAATATTTAATAATACACATTTTATGTGTGTTTAAAAGGAATTCATGTAGCAAAACAAAAAAATAATTACATTTTATGTAATTCTAAAAGATAACAAAACAAAAAAACTTATTCATATCAATTTAGAATTGATTAATCACATTTAATTTTAATTAAAAACTTAAGGCAAATTTGATTTTAAACAAATTTTTAAAATACTGAATAATTATACTTGAGAAATACTGTTTACTGTTTTAAATAGCTTCTTAGAAAAATTAAAGCGTCTAAAGTTTCATCAGATAATCTCGAACGAATTTTGCTGCCAACATACGCTGCCGTTGAAAAGCATCTTTCGCATTCTACGCTCGTTGGTAAAATGGTTTGGTATTTGCAGCATGCAAATATTTACCTCGCGCACCTCCTGAAACAAACAAGTCAATTTCTTTGGCAAGTTGGGTTTCTAAATTGTTATCAGTTTCTTTAACTGATTTCATTGTGCTTTGACATTGTCCAATTGCATCGTTTACTTTTTGTAAAATTGAGACATCACTGTCTTCTTCTAATTCTTCATCTGTTATGGAATTATCGATTTCAAGTGACAGACAAGTTTGCATCAATTTGTTTTGTAAAACGAGTAATTAATAGTTTTAATTCTGTTTTTATTAAAATCATGTCCAAATTGTTATCAAAATCCGATTTTATATTTGGGTTTTTTAAAAAGTTTAAAAGAGTCTAGTATACCGTTCTTCTTTCCTCTATTCTTTTCCGAAGTGATCTTTACAATTCGCTACATAAGTCACACTTCATTGTTGAAATCTGTTTCAACATAAATGCCACAGCAGCATCGAACTCACACAAAGTCATAGTGCTTCGACATAGAGATTCGAGAGTAAAATATTAATAAATAAAAAAATCCCGGTATTCTTGATTTTTCAATCCCGGGATTTCGGCATTCGGGATTTTCCGTTTGGCATCCCTAATTTGACTCAAAAAGTTAATGATAGTAATAACCAAAGAAAAACTGTTGTTTTTAATAATTTGGGAGTTAATTTTTGATAGTTAAAATAAAATAAAATCGTTTATTTTTAGGGATTTGGTAGTTTTTTACAAATATTTTATTTTATTTTTAATATTAAGAAAAAAAAAATCTTTTACTTTTACGGATTTTGAGTTATTTTTTAATAGTTAAAATAAATGAAAAATTCATTTTATTCAAAAGTAATGTAAGTACACCGGGCGTTAACAATTTGTTTAGTAGTTTTAAATTACATTACAGTTATAGTTATAAAATACATTACAATTACCTTTGTTTTTAACGACAAAATATTGTGAATGTAACTTCAAATCTGTAAAAAGTTGAATGCTCAGAAAAATATATAAAATCTGAAAAATAATCAAAATTTAAAAATTATTTTAATTTTAATATTTAATTTTTTATTTTTTTTATATTGAATTGTCAGAATAATATTTTAGAATGTCTAAGAAATTTTCTATACAAAAAATGTTCAAAATCTATTATATATAAAGGGTCCGCCAAATAACCTTTTTTTTTTTTTTTGAACTCCTGAACCAATTGGACTTTGTATGGCGTCATACCAAGGTCTTTATGCAAAATTCGTCTCAATGATGTCTCCGAAATTTTCAATTGTTGGGAACGACGGTGAATTGATGTTGATGGCGCTTCACGCACACTTTCTGCCACAGCAGCAATATTCTCGGGTGTACGCACTGTTTTTCACGCTTTGGTTTATCGATGAGGATGCCAGTTTCTTTCACTTTTTTCACAAGATAACGAACATACGGACCATATTCGTTCAGCGGAAGGATAAAACTAATTATCTGTCAAATCAGACATGAGCTAAGTGTTACCATTCACGAAATAAGCACTAGTTAAAAAAAAAACGTTAGATGGCGGACCCTGTAGATATGGATATAAAAAAAAAATGGAAATATGGATATCAAAAATTTTTAGTATACATTCTAATATATCACAAGCCATTTTTTTATACCGACAAATATTTCAGATAGTATATGAAATTTTTCTGATGAAAAAATTTCTTATTATCTTAAAAATTGGAATTCCAATTGAATTCCAATTCCCCGACCTCAAAATACCTATTCTGTGACTGGTTAAAGCAAGGCAGCGACTTTCATGCACTAAAAACTGGAAAATATAAGCTTAAAATATGCAGTAAAAAATGTAAAATATGCTCGTAAAATTTATAGGGAAATATGCACTAAAAATCGAAAAATATGCACTTAAAATTTATCGCTTTTTAAAATTCTTAATTATTATACGACAGCGCTGGCATAAAATTAAAATCGAATATAAATGTATAATAAGGGAAGCCTTCCGATCTTAATGAAATTTGAATATGTGATAAAGAAAAAAAAATAATAAATTTTGTTTCAGAGAAATTTTTGGACAAATGGGGGTACCAAATGAAAGAGGTTTTGGAGACGCATTAACTTATATACGAAACATGTCCGATAAATTTCAACTATTTTTGTTTTTCAAACAAAATTATTTTAAGTGATATTACAAATGACGTTTTGCCATAGATCGATATTTAATCTTTCCAAATTTGTCTCACAATTGGGGTATCCAATAATATCCTATTAGATCCCTCAAATAAATTACTAGATTCAATTAGATCGAAAATGATCTTAAAATTGGTCGATCCAATAATATCTGGTGGGGTGGACTTTTAATTTTTTTGTTTAACTCACACCTTTATGAACAGGGCAGCGCTTTCATGAAAATACATGTTTGTAATCTGTAATACAAATTCGATTTGACGAAATTCTTTTCGGATTATATTTGCATGTTTTTGCATATTTTGTGTTCAACTAAGATGAAGAATTTAAAAATCTTAACACAGCACTTAATTAAATTAAGAAGCATCAGATTGCCATCAGACATTTGTATTGTTTTTTAAATTTTAATTAATATTTTTATAGTAAATACATACTAACAATTTGTTTGAAATTAAATTCTTAATAGATATGAATAAAACTATAATTGAAAATAATATCAATTAAATAGTTACAAATTATTTTAATTGTTACTACAATTTTCTCAATAGGACCGAATTCAATTAAACTTTTAACTGAATCAACAAATATTTTAATTGAAACTCAATCTTACTTTTTTCTTTGTAGGTTAGGTTAGGAAGGGTTATGTGCCCAAGGGCACAACTCCACTCGGAGACCAATACGGTCCATTGTGAATCCCTTCAGTGAAAAAATAGTAGGAAAGAATAGAAATAGACAGCAAGATAGATTGAAAGATAGATATAAAGAAAGATAGAAAGGATATATACTCCCCAGAACCAGTTCCTATCGTCCCCTTGCTAGAAACAGCCGTCCAATCTCCCTGACAAATCTCAACCAATCTACTGGATTGCATCCAGTGACACACCCAAGTTCGTCGTGAAATATATCTCCTAGCCATTTCTGTCTGAGACCCTGCAACCTAGGACAGTGGCACACTATATGCTCAACTGTCTCCAGTTACTCAACGTCCTCGCACAACCTGCAAAAATCCGGTATGTCCCTGTTCCATCTACTTGTGAAAGCATTGACAGAACAATGACCGGTCAGGAACCCCGTACGGGTCCTGAGACCCTCCCTGTCCAGTCCCAAAAGAACCTTGGTTGCCCCTGCGTCCAATGCGGGCCATAACGCCCTAGACACCCTGCAATCCATTCTGTCCCTCCATGATTGGTTAACGGTTTCGCGGAATCCCTTCCGCATAACCTCAAAGTAGTAACATAGTGGGGGCTTTACCCCTTACCGCCAAGTCCATATTCGAACCCTCCCTCGCAAGTTCGTCCGCCAACTCATTGCCATCCATCTTGCAGTGTCCGGGTACCCAACACAGCCTCACTGTGAATGCCTCCATGAGCTCCCTCAGAGCACACCTACATCGTGCGACCAGACGCGAGCTCACCGTGTAGTTTGTCAATGCTCTGACAGTCAGTGCTCTGTGTAGACATATTTAATTTTTAGTTTGCATTTCGCAAACAATTTTTTTTATTATATTTTAAGGCAAAGACACCGAAATCTCTTATTAAATGACTTTATTTATTGATTTTTTGTCGAAAATCAACTCTTACAATGATAGCCCCCAAATTGCAGGCAATGTTTTCTAATGAAATTTGAAGATTCGAACCATATAACACTGAACTAACAAGCATTTCCTATTTGATCCAAGTCAAAAATAAATCTTTTTACATTAAATTTATTGATAACATTGTTACTTCCTAACAAAATGTATTAAGTTTTTAAATTTGTCGCTAAGTGCCTGGTTCCAACTGAATTCAGTCGTACTAGCGGAATTTCAGTCTCGTTGTGTATTATCTTTAACCCATGTAAACCAAGGTCAAAAATTACGCAGAATGTAAATTTATAGAATGGAATTAAATAATAAAAAAGTTTTGCAACTTTTATTTATTTTTTATGTATGTTTTTTGAAACATCACCTAACGCGTCACAATGTGTTTAAAATGTATCAATAAGAGTTAATTGAGATGTTGAAGAAGTAATTTTAGACAGGTCACAAACTCCCCTAAAAAGCATAGTTTAGTTAAACTGTCAGTACATATCACGTAATTTACCTAGACCATACCACCGAACTCTCCCTGTCCTGTCACCCTGCTAAATCTCCGGAATAAAATATGATCTTTATTTAAATCTACTGATTTTTTTCTCCAATATTTGTTCCCAAAACTTTTTGCGTCTCTCCACAAGGAAAATTATTTGTCTTTTAAACTAAAAATAATTCACATATAATTATTAGAGTTCGTCACGAAAATTTGATGATGAGATATCATCACTTTTTTACGTTTTTTGTATAAATACAAAATTGGCGCTGATTTAGAGTCCTAAAAACTAAAAATTTATATGAAATTTGAACTCGCCTTCGAAAAATTATAAAAAAAAAACTTTATTACAGTTTTTAAAGTGATTCGTTTAGGCAATAGAGTGGAAGAAAAAAATCTCTCGTTTCAAAAACTTTCAAAAATTATATTTTTATAGCACGCAATAAAAATGTATTGCCGACTGAAAAAAATGGTGCAAAAATTTCCGATATATCGAAATTAAGGTACACACAGAAAAATAAAGTGCCAACCAAATTGAAACGTGTGTTTTAATTGTGACAACTTATAAATTCAGTTAGTACAACGATATTTACATTAGATTTCTGAATATTTTGGGTATTGCAACTAACATTCAGTTGAATTAAGCGAACTTTTTTGTGAAAACTAATGTTAAGTTGTGCCAACCGTGTAAAATTCGCAATAGCCGAATTTAAGTCGTAACAATTTTGTAAAAATTTAAAAAAATATTTTTAAAAACACACAGTGAAAATGTTACACAAATTTTCAAAATATCTGGGCCCGATATAAAGTTGTTAATCAATAAAATATTACATTTTAGTAAAACAACATTTTAAAAAATAATAACTTTTTACTGGGTTACCATAAACCGAAAATTATTGCACCATTTTTCGCAGTTAAGAATGAATAAAAAGATTGTGTTATAAAATAAATAAAAAATAATTTATAAGTTTAAATAAAAAATTGATTTATAAGTTTAAATAAAAAATTGATTATTTCCGGCTACTTTATTGCCAATATTGTTCATTATAAAACGCGGAAAAGGTTTTTTTTAAATAATTTGTGGTGTAGAATCGAATGGAAAATTTAAATTTCAGAAAAATTAAGTTTTTTTTTCTCGGTGGGAAAAGTTACCCTAAATCAGCTTTTTTAGCCGCCAAGCGCAAGGAGGAGTTGCAATCTAAAAAAAAGTTTAACGTCATTTTTTTATTGTTGCAAACCACTTTAAAAAGTTTTATACTTTACTGACGAACTGTAACAATTATGCATAGGGCAAGGAATTTCATGCAACTAAAAAAGGAAAAAAGGCGCTTAAAATATGCAGTAAAGAATCCGAAATATGCGGTTAAAATATGCATTTAATATGCACATAAAACAAATATTTATATATATATATATATATATATATATATATATATATATATATATATGTATGTACACCGCATACTCTAGAGACATTTATTCATTCCCCCGCATAGTTTAGGGACATTTGCTTACTTTGGGGACTGTCCCCAAAATTTTCGCGCCTTTTCATACATCTAGCGTTTAAGATGAGGACAATTTTGTCTATACACCGCATATTTCGGCGACAATTTTGGGCGTGTCCCTAAACTATGCGCTGTGCATACATATATATATATATATATATATATATATATATATTAGGGCGGGTCGATTTAATAATCGCCCAAAGCTCAGTGAAAATCGTATTCTAGGGATCAAAATAAGAAACTTTGCGGAATTAACCATACCTCTAAAACGAATTCTACTACCCCGAAACTGTTGACTTTTGTCCCGTAGGGTCAAGTTTTGAAAAATCCCACTTTGACCCATGTAGAGTGCCCCAATCGAGTCCAAATGTATGACCGACCCCCACTAACTTTGAAGGGCCGATCCACCCATGCTCGTGGCACACCCCCCTGGAACTCCCCTGGGGGGTTCCCCATACAAACATTTCAAAAAATCTCCATTTTTGGCACTTTATTTTATTATTTTTTATTTATTTTATTTATTTTTAATATTTTATTTATTTTTTCTCTTTAGAAATTTATTTAGTCAGAACATATGTAAATGAAAAAAATAATTTAACTTAGTAATAGAAAAGAAATAAAAAAAATTACTGTTTGAAGTCTTTTTTGCTTTCAAGTCTGGGCAATTTCGCACGGCTCTCTTATGTCGTCGCCATAACAGCCTCTACATTTTCCGGTATAACTCGTTTGGAAACGCTAGCTAGCAATTGAACGTGTCGTTCTGTTGCAGGTCGTAAAATAGGTTGTGTGGGTTTTTTAAGCCACCACAAGACACAGCTGCATGTCGTAAACTTACTTAAGCAAAATCGGTTACAGGTAGAATTGAGCATAAAATTATCATAAAGGATTTTCCAGAAGTAATAAAAGGCGCACTTGCTTAACAGAAAGCATAAAATTATCATAAAGGATTTTCCAGAAGTAATAAAAGGCGCACTTGCTTAACAGTATTTGTGGTCAGATTAACGTTTAATTTACATGTAAGTATTTTATGGGCAGTTTTGACAACAAAATCGGTTACAGGTAGAATTGAGCATAAAATTATCATAAAGGATTTTCCAGAAGTAATAAAAGGCGCACTTGCTTAACAGATTTTGTGGTCAGATTAACTTTTAATTTACATGTAAGTATTTAATGGGCAGTTTTAACAACAAAATCGGTTACAGGTAGAATTAAAATTACCATTTCATTTTTATTACCTCGTAGACCATATATAACGCAACAGTTTTTGTGAATGCATTAAGTCGTTGTGAAGAACTCAAAGTGTGAAGTTCTAATTTCAGATAAAAAAATATTTAAAAAAAAAAATCATTCCAAATCAAAAAGTTTACAATGAATCCACCATCCTTTACACCGCAAGATGAAGCAATAACAACATCAACAACTATCGAAAACCCAATGAGTCATATACCCAGGCATGATGTTACTGTTTTTGGTGTGTCTACTGATTTGACTGATCTTAATTTACCAACCCATCTGGATATTTTGAGATATTATTTTTACTTGAGCGAACAAAAAAAATTGCTCTATAAATCATTCACTATTCAAGTACAAGATAAGTTGATTGGAATTTGGAAAAAACTTGGTATGGAAATAATGCTGAAAAAAAGTGTATATAATAAATTGAATAGATTGCTTGTCAAATATCAAGAGCAAATCAAGAATAGAAACAAACACCAAGAATTTACAGAGTATGTAAAATCTCTGGAAACAATTTTTTTCATTGGAACATGTAAATGCGATTTGAAGGCAGCTCCATGTGCATGCGGTTTGGTTCCCGAACGCCTCAAAGAGTTTATGCACGATCAACATAATCAGAGAAGACTAACAATGGATGGATTTGCGATGGAAATTGAAGAGCAAGGAGCAACGTCTATGTCATCAATGCCAACATACCAAGATCCCGATGATTCAACATACGCACCGCCACCGGTTCAAGAAGATTTGGATATAAGCACAAGTTCACAATACACACAGAGATACGATTGTTTTAACTTTGCCTTGGTATGTGACAGATTTGGTGTGCCTGATAGAGTAGCATCAGCAATGGGAACCGCTCTTTTCCAAGATTTTAAAATGAAAGATACCCATGGCAAACCTCTCATCATGGATAAATCGAAAGTTCGCCGAGAAAAAGAGAAATGCAGACAAGAAGTGCTTCGCAAACGGTTAGATGATACCAATTTGTTAGCATTTTCATTCGATGGCAGAAAAGATGATACTTTAACGAGAGATGCAATTGATGAGAAGTATCATACTAGGATGGTAAAAGAACCTCATCTTGTTATTTTGAGAGAACCGAATTCTGAATTGATTGGTTACGTAAGACTGGAACATGAAACCGCTGAATACAAAACAACCAAATTAAATGATTTTTTTAACGATAAAAATATATCACTGAATGAATTAATTGGCATATGCGTTGACGGTGAGCCAACAAACACTGGCCCACACGGTGGAATTATACGACGATTCGAATTGCTGTTAAAAAGACCATTGCATTGGTTCGTTTGCCTTCTACACTTCAACGAACTTCCGTTTCGGCATTTGTTTGAAGCTTTGGATAAATCAACCAGCACTGGACCAAGATCGGCAACCGGAAAATTGAGCCGTCAAATCGAAACTTGTGAAACTCTTCCGGTAAGTTATTGCTATCACTCATTTATTATAATTGTCAACCGTTTTTAATTGCTTTATTTTTATATATTTTCAGGTGGTGGACGGCTTTCAGAAAATTGAGTTGAAAAATATGCCCCCTGCTCCAGAAAAAATTGAATTTTCCACCGATTCCAAGTACTTATACGACATGGCCCATGCAATTTCTAGCGGCGTGGTTTCAGTGGATCTGGCTAACATCAAACCAGGGAAAATTGTACATTCTCGGTGGCTCACCAAGGCCGCTAGACTATTACGATTATATGTGACAACGGAAAATCCAGATGCAAATTTAAGAATACTGGTTGAATTTATAATTACATGTTATGTGCCAATGTACTTCAATATTAAGTATTACAGCTCTGTCGTGTACGGTAGTAGATTATTTTTCAAATTCATTAGTTGGTCAAGATTTCTAGAACCTCGTTTACGCAAAATTGTCAATAAAGTAATTACAGATAATTCATATTATGCGCATTCGGAAAATATCTTGTTATCAATGTTGTTTGATGATAGCAAAGAAAAGCGCGACTGTGCTATCAAGATAATTCTACGCTATCGAACCGATGTTGACGACCCAACGGGACTTAGAGCTTATAAAAAACCAGATATAAACTTTTATTGCACAAGTTACACGGAAATGATCAATATGAATGACATAAATGACGTATTTGAACCACCATTCACTCGAAGCATTCCATACGATACTTTGAAAGAATATTTAAATCAAGATGATCCACCGTTTAATGATCCAAAAATTCCATCACACATACAAGGAACAGAACGACACGTTCAATTGCTAGCTAGCGTTTCCAAACGAGTTATACCGGAAAATGTAGAGGCTGTTATGGCGACGACGTTAGAGAGCCGTGCGAAATTGCCCAGACTTGAAAGCAAAAAAGACTTCAAACAGTAATTTTTATCTTTTCTTTTCTATTACTAAGTTAAATTAATTTTTTCATTTACATATGTTCTGACTAAATAAATTTCTAAAGAGAAAAAATAAATAAAATATTAAAAATAAATAAAATAAATAAAAAATAATAAAATAAAGTGCCAAAAATGGAGATTTTTTGAAATGTTTGTATGGGGAACCCCCCAGGGGAGTTCCAGGGGGGTGTGCCACGAGCATGGGTGGATCGGCCCTTCAAAGTTAGTGGGGGTCGGTCATACATTTGGACTCGATTGGGGCACTCTACATGGGTCAAAGTGGGATTTTTCAAAACTTGACCCTACGGGACAAAAGTCAACAGTTTCGGGGGTAGTAGAATTCGTTTTAGAGGTATGGTTAATTCCGCAAAGTTTCTTATTTTGATCCCTAGAATACGATTTTCACTGAGCTTTGGGCGATTTTTTTTGCCTCCCCACAAATCGACCCGGCCTAATATATATATATATATATGTATGCACAGCGCATAGTTTAGAGACATTTATTCGTTCCCCCGCATAGTTTAGTGACATTTGCTTACTATGGGGACTGTCCCCAAAGTTTTCGCGCCTTTTCATACATCTAGCGTTTAAGATGAGGACAATTTTTTCGATACACCGCATATTTCGGGTACAATTTTGGCCATGTCCCTAAAGTATGCGCTACGCATACATATATATATATATATATGTATGCACAGCGCATAGTTTAGAGACATTTATTCGTTCCCCCGCATAGTTTAGGGACATTTGCTTACTTTGGGGACTGTCCCCAAAGTTTTCGCGCCTTTTCATACAGCTAGCGTTTAAGATGAGGACAATTTTTTCGATACACCGCATATTTCGGGTACAATTTTGGCCATGTCCTTAAAGTATGCACTACGCATACATATATATATATATATATATATATATATGTGCAAATACATATTTTGGATTCTTAAAAATCGATTTGTTACTCGAGATTGTTGGTTTAAAAATGAAATTTTATATAAATGTCTAACAAATGACAACATGATGTCATGTTCAGGGTTACAAATGTTTTCTTTAGTTTATTTTTATTTAAAACTAAATTTAAATTTTTACAAAATATGCAAAAATATGCAATTAAATTGAGAATATGCAACAAACAATAACAAAAGATTATAGCAATATATGCATTTATACAATAACAAACTATGCAAATATATGCAACAACAAATCGATTCCATTTTGCTGCATATTCTTTAATTCGAAAAACTATTTGGTTTTGGGCCATTAACTGCAAACATGCATTTGCATGAAAGCCCCTGCCCTGGTTAGTATTGTAGTCGGGTGCTAAGAAATTGATTTTGGGATACTGACTAAAAACATGCATGTGCATGAAATTCCTTGCCCTAATTATGTATGTTAAGCTTAACAAATATTACTACACTCACAATATTTTTTCCGTAAAGACTACTGAATATACACATTAAATTAATTGAAAATCAGTTAAAAAAACGACTACTTACTTTTCGTTTAAAACAATTGAGGAGCTTAATGTAAAAACTTGATAAGCCACATTTACAAATTTTCTAGTTTTTGCTGTTTTCTAGACATCCATTAATTAAATTTTGAATGAAGCCTTGATTAAACACCTGTTGCACGTATATAGAATATAAAAGTCCTGTAATAGCCATATTTCCTAAATTTATTCGCTTTATTATTACCAAAAATTAAATGTGGCTTATCAAGTTTTTACAATTAGCCCTTAAATTTGTATTTTTTAGTTTATTTTCAAATGTTGAAAAATTATTTAATAAAATCGGTAAAAACAATAGATTGTTTTCGTTAATTTCAACAGTCAATATAATATAACAACTTTTTGTTTTAAATAGAAAATTTTAACTAATACCGAAAGTCCGTTTTTTTGGTTATTAAATAACAGACAGAAAAGTTAAAAAATATATTTCTTTGGTAATTTAACTGTATATTTCATTGAAATAACTTTACCGATTAACTTTTTAAATACCTGTTGAACTTTTATGGAAAAGTTCTCATGAGTGTATGTTTTACATGAACAACATATTTAAATTATGCCTAAAAACGTGCGTTGAATTAAAACTTTTCAATTTAAAATCGGTCATAAATAATTGTATAATGAAAAAAAAAAAAAAAAAATCGAAACTTCCTGTGTTCCAATACAACATTTAAAAACGTGTAAAAAATAATTAATGGTTTTATTAAATATTAAATTTTAAACCAAAACCACTGCCATTTATAATATTAAAAACCTTAACTCAATAAACTAATTTTACTTAGGTTGAAAATCTTTTATCCCACTCAAAATGTCCCATTATAGTGGGTGGTACTAATTATTATATTGAATCATTATTATGGGATATATTAGTTAGTTCCAACGAAAGTGATGACCTCAATACCAACACCAGTGACAAGAAAAACTTGTCTTCTTCTTCGGCAGTAGCATTAACAGCCGCAGCAGCATCATCATCATCATCTTCGCTGTCGTCCGTATCAAAATTATCAAGTGAAACCACAAGTGATGATGATATGGTTGCCACAGTGTCTGGGAATTTAGAAAATGTATGTTTTTTTTGGTATTCACAAGAAAAAACTTTTTTGTGATTTTTGTTTCATTATTTTTAGACTTTACAGTTTATACCTGAAGCAGAAATGTTGAAAATGTCATCGGAATTATTGCATAGCCATTTAGGGAATATTGATCCAGAAACAGCAATTCGTATACATCCAAATAATAAACGTAAAATAATGAGGTGAGTACAAACTGATTTTATTGAAATTGTTTTTATTACCAATACTTACAAGGAAGCTCTCATTGGCCGTCAGATCTAAATGAAATTTAGATAAAATTTAGCTACGACAACAGAAAATAGTACTGAATTTGCGCCAGCAGAATCTTAAATGAAGTTGAAAACCACCACAGTCTGACCTAAATCACAGGTGACCAAAATTTTAGAAGAACTTAATTTGAGTTGACAGAGTTTTAAGTTAACTTAACTAAAAATTTAGCTAAATCAACAGAATTTTTAAGTTGAGTCAAGAGAAAATTTCTACTTAAAAGTCTTTCCGTTTCTGACTAGAGCACTGTGAGTAATTTCACGAGAAGGCGGTAAAGATTCCATAACTTTTGACTGGATTGGTATTTTTTATGCAATTGTTTTTGCTGGTGGACTTTAGCCTTCAATTTGCGCTCAAAGCTTGAATGTTTTTACATGTCAAATAGGTATATTTTTTTATAATTTCTTTTTTTTTTCTGTTGTATTTTACAACTGATACTTATTTATTATTCTCGAACTTAAATCTTGTCAGAAAATGCCAACATTTGGCCCCTGTACATTTTTTAGTCCCAATATTAACAGGTGCCAAATGTTGGCTATTTTGGAACAAGCCGAGTTGATATAAGGATAAAACTGAAAAAAAACATTTTGAAAGTCCTAACAATGTCCAAATAGTATTCTTGGATATATCGGAACAGAACATCAATAAAATTAAAAGTAATTCAAACCAAAAGTTTATTTTTCGTTGTTTTAATTAAAACATTTTTTCATCCGCTACTTTAAAGTAGACTTTATATACTGACAGGTCCTTACGTGTTTCATTCCGCGTCACCGAAGATCTTCATAGGACCAGTAGAGAGCCAACGGACTGGTCTCTTCTATTTGTCGTATTTCATGCTTGATACCTCCAATCATGCTTTGGACGACATTCATGTCAATTTTTTACACTGCTTTTAATTTTTTCCTTAATTTTTAAGTGCATTTGGCTTCCCAACTATTTTCATACAATATTTTTGGCATAAAAGACCCCAAAAGTCCATAATTTGACGTGCTTTTGGGACGTTTTTAGGATGTTTTTAGGATTTGCGTATTTCGGTGCAAAAGGTGTGTTTTTTTGTATCAATCCATTCTCACGTCTGTTTGGCATAATGACAGCTTGCTAAATCTGGCCAAAATAATGTGTCGTCTTAAGGCAGAATTAGTTTGTACGTTCTGTTCTGTTACGAATCAGCTGTTTTGTTTTTGTTCAATTGAAAGTCTGTATGTGTAGTTAGTTTTCACTTTTTCGTTCTGTTCTGTTGCGGACAAATCTATTGAAAATAGAATTCAACGTTAAGTGACAGCGTAAAGTGCGTATGTATTGGTTTGTTGTGAAATCTTTTTCTCAATATTTGAATCAGGGATGATAAAGTTGGTACTATAGTACTTTTTATGGTACTATTTGAACCTCAGATGTACAAATTTTTCTATGTGTGAATTTCTTGGTCCCTTTAAAACTCAATAATTATTAATTCAATTTGCAATCCCATATGAACAATGAATTAATTTGGAACCAAACGCTGCGAATTCAATCGCATTAATTCACTGAGTGCGACTGATTACAGGTGATTATATTAGAGTTTTAGTAATCGATTAAACCAATTATTGAATTCAATCAAATTAACTAATTTTGATTTTTAAAAAAAGTAAATAATAAAAATCTTATAAAAATGTGAAATTGACTATTAGCAGCGTGTTTTTAAAATCAAATGAGTTCACGAACAAATTTGTTTGCAACCAATCACAAGGATTAAATTCGCAAAAAACTGTGAGAAACGTAATTCAATACAGCAAGATGTTAATAGCACATTCAAAAAATATTAAAAATTTGGTGAATTTAAGAAAAAATCTCAAAATTTTAATTTTTCCGCAAAGTTTGGTATTGAAAATGAGCAAAATCGGTCCAGCGGTTTAAAAGTAATGAGTGACAATGTGAAAGTACCTCTAAATTTTCCATACAAATTGGTGTATAATGCACTGTATATTATTAGAATTCATTGTAGTGTCTGGTGTATGAAATATAACGTCATATTTTTCCACCAGACGCTAAGAGGTGAATAATATTTAAAATTCAGCGCAAATTCGTTTTTCTCCACAAAAAAAATTTTTTTCACCTCAAAAATAGTTTTGTTACCCCAAAAATGTTTTTCACCACACAATTTATTTTTTTACATTCAAAAAAGTTTTTCACCTCAAAATTTTGTTTTCGCCTCTTAACATATTTTTTTTTAATATATTTTTGTTGTTTCATTTGTAATTGTTCATTTTAGAGGGTACAAAGACAAAAATTGGTAAAACCAAATTTATGCATGCAACTGTTGCTTGTAAATTTAAATAAAATTTTTTTTTATAATTAGGATGCCGAAAAAGTACTATTTTATATGCAGGTTGGTACTATTTTAAAATCGCATTTATCATCCCTGATTTGAATTTTTTGGTTGGATTTTCTTTTACTTTGTAAAACAGCTGATTCCTTTTACAGAAAAAGTAATTACAAAATATTACCTACAGAACAGAACGTCACAGAACGGCAACAGAAAGTAACAACTAATGAGGCCTTTAGAGTGTCTACCTCTGATACATTTTTAGAGTTTTATAAAACATTAAAGCCATAGATGGATGTAAAGTTGTGATATAGCTTTTGCCAAAATGGCTACCCACACTAGTACATTTGATTCAAACTTGGCTTTGGTCGAATACCGTACCTTGTCGGGAGTTTTTTTTTTATTCACGTTCATTTGGATATCCACTTCCAAAAACTGATTAAAATTTTTTTTTTTCAGTGTATGTCACTTTAAGTTAACGACATTTTTTTTATCATATTTAATGAAAGGGTTAAGGTACATTGAGCAGATTAAGAAAGAATTTAATTTGTGAGAATTTCTTCTAGAGACAAAGTACTAATTCTTAAAAGTTAACTTTTTCTGCGAGCTCTAAATGTTAACGAATTTAGCTGAAACTTGACACATGGAGTTTTATTTTTAAGTCCCAAAATCGAACTTTTATTTTTTTTTAACTACTCTAGTGTACTGAGTGTACACTTGAAAATTCCCTACAAATAGTTTAAAATTCAGCTACGACAACAGAAAATAGTAAAAATTTGCGCCAGCAGAATCTTCAATGATGTTGAGAATCACTGCTCCATTTAGGTGACCTTAATTTTAGAATAACTAAATTACAGTTGAATCTTTAAGCTGAATCATGTGCTGCAAAATTTTTAAAACTTAACAACTGTTATAAGACTTATCATCTCGCGCAATTACAGAGTTGCCATGTTTGGCGCCCTTTATCTTTGCCATCTTTCACCCTCTACTATCCCCTTTCCACGAAAGCAACACATTAATTAAGAAGAGATTTTAAGACAAAAACCTGAAATTTTATTAATTTTTTAAAATTTTAACAACGCTTATATCGAACTTCGCTTATAACGAACAAAATGGTGTGGTCTCTACGAGTTCGTTATACCATATTTGAAAACCTATGTAATGGCCAGGGACTGGAACTTCATGCACTTAAAAAATAAAAATCTTAAAATATGCGCTAAAAATTTAAAATTGAAAATACGCATTTAAAAAACCACTAAAAGCTGTAAGCCCAGTTTGCAAATAAAATTGAAGAGAATACTTAAAATGGCTTCAGCAAAAAAATTGCTAATGTCAGCCAAAGCTTTTGCTGAAAATCAGCGAGCTGATTTTTAGCAACAAAATTAGTAGATTCAGCAAAAGTTTTGCTAAAACTTAGTGGATTAGAAATTAAAAAACCCTTGCTAAACATTAATAAAATTTTTGCTGAATATTAATAGACTGAAAAAACTCAAAAAATTTGTAGAAACTTTTTACTTTAGTTAATTTATTTTGCTGAAAATCATAAAACATATTTTTGTGATTCTTTTTAAAATAATTTATCCTTTAACTACTTACATCATTGGTTGTCTAAATGATGATATCTTTTAAAGGAACGCTAATGCAGCAGAGAACTATAGAAACAATAATAAAAAGGAAACATAAAAATGTACCTAAGATGTATGTCTTTCGCTTTAGTCTGTCTACCTGCTGTTTATTTTGTCTTTTATTTATTTAATAGACAATTACTTTCACAAGCCGGTGAAAACGCAAAATTTAAGTTGTTTCAATCCACAATTTTGTTTTATGTATGAAAAATAGATACAAAATCTTCCATGGTTGATTTTTTTAAGTGTCTTACTAGAGTTGTACTTTTTAGTAAAATTTTCCTCGTCACTACTACAACTTGACATCTAATTCATTCTGCGTAAAACTTTTAAAATATTAGTAAAACATTAGTTCAAAACTGTTAAGTGCTGACTAAGTATAACTTAAATTTTAGTTTAAAACATAATTTTAGCAACAAATTTGCTGAAAAATAGTATACCTGATTTACTAGATGTTTTACTGACTTTTCTACTAACTTATTTTTTTGAGTGTACAATAAAAATATACATTTAAAGCGAAATACGTAAAAATAATCATTTATAGCAAAATATGCATAAGTATGCAATAACAAATCGATGACATTTTAACAAAACCTCTTTGATTCGCTTATTTATTTTGTTTTCCCTGTTCTGGGGCTTAAGGAAAAAAACATGCATTTGTATGAATTTCCGATTCCTAATTATGAATAGAAATAATTCTCCAAAATTGTTTAAAACTTAATACCATATAACATATCTTTTATTTCCTGACTGACCCCTGTTTTCTAATTAATTATATAAGGTATGAGGCCCTTTTTAAAATGTATTGTATAAGTACTTTTGATAATAAATTAATTCTCAGTTTTATTTCATTAACAATCTTTAAAGTGTAAGATTTTAATGGTGATAGTCAGTCGTGCAAAAAGTTTTGACACGCTATTTCTTCTTCTTCCTAGTTTGTTGTCAGTCTAATTGCAAAAATAAAACTGCAATTCTATGTTTAAATACGTTTTAAATTAAGATTTATTTAATATATTATAACTAGGGCAAGTTTTTAATAGCATTTGCCACAAAATACTTCTTTTGCCATTTTTACAAGTATTTTGCGAAAATATCTTTTTTGCTATACCTTGCCATAAAATGCCATTTTCTACTATCTTGCTATGCTATATTTAAACTTTTTGTTTGCCATAAAAAGATTTTTTTTTACAATCAGCCAATACTTTTATTTTGCAAAAAGTATTGTTTTTGAATCGATCTGTTGGTATTAAACCACCCACCAACACCATCCATAACTACGCTGAGAGAACTAGCTGCTGGAATTCATCCATTAAAACTTTCATTAAATTAATGAAAGGAGGATTATAATGAGGATGTTAATTGTATGTAGTAACATATTTGTAACATTATAGTAACGTATAATTATGATCTCAAACCTGACAATTCGAAATGAAATGCAATTTTAAAAGATCAACAATACATACAAATTTTTCAAAATAATGAACTATTTCACAAAATATAATGAAAAATTTCATATTATTTATTAAAAATTTCATACGACTTATAAAAGAATTTCAGTAAAAATAGTTTCATTAAAGCTATGAAGCCATTTCGTAAAGTTTAAGCAATTTTGCATTAACATTGTGAAGAAAGCATCATTTAGTGAAAAAATTTCATTAAAACTCGTCCAATTCTCTACACTCTGATACGTGATAAAGAAAAATATGGGACACATATTTTTTTAGCTGCCCAATCTCATGATTAGGGGTTAGAAATTTACCCAATTTTTAGATTTTT
The DNA here is from genome assembly GCA_021234595.1 of Delia radicum. NCBI lineage: Eukaryota > Metazoa > Arthropoda > Insecta > Diptera > Anthomyiidae > Delia > Delia radicum. The sequence goes on from CM037852.1 coordinate 116,628,670, forward strand.
CGGCTTATTTCTAATTGTTTTAAAGAAATTTTAGCCACATGAAAGAGATCTTGAAGACGCATTAACTGATATATTAAACATGTCCGATAACTTTCTGGTATTTTTGCCATTTAAAAAAAATGCGTTTTAAGTGATATTAAAACTTCCGTTTTGTTAAAGAATTATAGTCGAATTAAGTTAAAAAAAATATGTATATTAATGCCTATTAAAATTAATAGGGGGTGTCTGAACTTTTTCCGACATTCGTAATTGTTTGGCTTTAATGCGAGTTTTTCCGACTTTTGAACGTATATTTTGAATATTTTAAATAAATGGCAACCCTAACACACACTACACTGAAGTATTGGTATCAAAATTTTTGTTTTCTCGAGTACATTAAAACTGCGTTCAAAATAATCTGAATTTCATTAGTTTCAAGGTTACCCCTTTTAACCCTTAAATGTGAGTTTGGAACTTTAAACGAAATAAGTGTACCTTAATTTTTTCTTTTCTTTATCATTAAAAAAAATTTCATTAAAATCGGAGAGAACCCATCGGAATACTCCCCATACAGAGTCTAAAGACAGTGCAAAATTGAACTTTCAAAAACCTGGATTAAAATCTGACTTAGCGTATATTAAAAGGAATGTATAATGTCCTTGTTTCAGCATCACCAAATTAGAAACTTTCTATAAACGTTAAAGAAAATATTAAAGAGGCAAACAAAAAAGAAATTTTTTTAAAAATTTAATGGGCTACAAACTTTAATGAACTCGTATTTTCTATTTATTGCACTGTTCTATGCATGAATTCTACTATGAATTTACTATGCAATCCATTTTTAATAAATGAAAATTTAATAAAACTTTAATATTTAATTTTTTGTTTTTGTTTTTGTTTTTGATTTTTTTTTTTTTTTTTTGTGCTATTTTTGCCATTTCTTGTGACATGTTTTATGGTTTTTCGTGTTATTTTGTATACCATTTGTGATTATTTTTTTCGTGCCATTTTTAAACTTGCCCTTATTATAACAACTTTTATTATCTTCCAAATTTATTTTTATTAACTAAACATTTATCTAAAATTAAATTAAGAAAATAATAAAATAATTATATTTGAAATAAAAAATTTAATTTGAAATGTTACACTTTTTTAAAAGTGTTTCGCTGCTACCAATGCATATTTCTGTTATCATATATAAAAATCAGTAACTCCCTACTTAAGCTATACACTTAAATAAAAAAAAAGTCTGAAATTCTCTAGAAAGTTAACTAATTATAGGAAAGCAAACCGTTTATGTAATTTTAACAAAATGTGTCTGTAATTATTAGTAAATTTGAAGTAGTATTAAAAATTAGTAAACATTAATAAAATTTACTACATTTTTAGTGAAGCTATAATAGAAATCTAGTTCTTGAAAACAGAAAATTTATCTACTAAATAAATAGTAGTGAATTTTGAGGTGAAATGGTGAAACCAATTTTCTAGCTTTTTAAAATTCCATACAAAACTAAGCATCGCAGAGCAAAAAGAGCATTACTTTGGATTTAGATATTAGCAATTTTTTTTAGATTAGATTAGATTTCAGCGATTTTGAGCCAGAGTAAACACTAAAATTTGTTTCAATAAATAGAACATTTTTGGTCTTCAAAGTCTAGTAACGTCATGATACTTGTTAGGAAAAGACCCTAACCTAACTAAGAAGACAAGAATGGAGCAAAATTATTGATTAATAGGTTTTTTGTTAAAGTTCTGCCTATTATGGAGGCCTTAGCTTTTCTAAAACTTCGGATTCTGATGAGATCTTTAGCCAGATCAAAATACTAGTATCAACCTAGCTAATATGTTTGATTTGCTTTATTTTTGTAAATATACGGAGGTTGAAAGCTCGTTATAAATTGAAAATAACATAAAAATATTATCGATGTATATAAAAACAAAAAACTAATATAACTAAAAGATTTGTTTTAAAATTTTGGCGTTCTGTTTTCTTCATTTTTTGCGATTTTTTAAAGTTTTTTTTCAATTTTAGCGATTTTTTTAATTGTTGTGATTTTTTTTAATGTTGGCGATTTTTTTTTTTTTTTTAGTTTTAGGGTTTTTTAAATTTTTTTTTCAGTTTTGCTGACTTTTTTAATTGTTAGCGTTTTTTTTTTTTTTTTTTAATTTTGATCGATTTTTTTTAGATTGTAGCGATTTATTTTATAATTTTGGAGTTTGGTTTCTGCATTTTTGGCAATTTTTTAAAAAATAAAAACTGCAAAATAATTGCGGTTTGCAAAAAAAAAATGCTTTATGGTGTAACAAACTAATTATTAAACGCATCCTCGGTTTACATCATGTATAGAAATATATATAAAACTATAACTGTTGTTTTTTTAAATTTTTTTTAATTTGCTAATTTTGTATACATACGCTTTTCAATTAAAATTACCGTGATCAAAACCGGTAGTAATAAAGGGTGATTTTATAGCAACTTTCTTTTGGCAACACTGTTTTTGGCAGCTCAGCTGTTTTTGTGTAACATGTTTCAGTTAAACATGTTCAGTTTGATCTATAATTTAACCATGAATCGACTTACTAACGAACAACACTTGCTCGGTTAACAAAGTGCATCGTGCACTTCTTTCTATTTATGGTCAGTTTGGGCGACCTTCTGAGGCGGATATTTGGGATCTTGTGACTAAATTTCACACCAAATTTACATTATTGGACATTAAACCACCAACACGCATACGTAGAGTGCGGATGGAGGAAAATATCGCAGCTGTATCCGCCAGTTTTTTTAATGACCGTGAATTATCGATTCGGCGACGTTTTTTTTGCCCAAAATGGAAGAGCTAGACTTGGGTGACTTGTGGTTTCAACAAGAAGATGGCACATACCACACAGCAAGCGAAACAATGGCCCAATTGAGAGGCAAGTTCAGTGAACAGTTTATTTCACGTTTGCCTTTAAACTGTATTTTCTGGGGCTATGTTAAGGCTCATGTCTATAGGCACAAGCCCGCAACGGTTGCCGCTTTGGAAGTAAATATTAAAGAATTTATTCGTGTAATACCAGCCGATATGTTGGAGAGAGTATGCCAAAATTATACCCAGTGTATAAACCATTTGAGGCGTAGCCGAGGTCATTATTTACATGAAATCATCTTTAAACATTGAATACAGATCACTCTATCGACTCAAATAAAGATTTCATACATTTCTCTAATTTGTATGTGTTTTTTTTAAATCAAATCCGAAAGCTCTCAAGAAATCACCCTTTTTTTATGGTTCAAATTTGATTCAAAATTTCGCGATTAGGTTAAATATTGTATATGGCAGTTATTTAAAAATACCAAAAAAATAGATTATTGTTTATGATGCCATTTTTTTAAATTAAACAACGAAATATTTAAAAATTATCAAGAAAAAATTTAGTGTTTCATTATATAATTAAGTGGGTTTTCATATAAAATTAAATTATATAAAAGAAATCACTTGAAAATGATTTCGTTACAAACTGAATATGGTTATATGTGAAGTCGTGTCTTGCAGAGAACTTAATTTGATATTGAACTTTACCAAAGTATTTTCATTATGAAGTTACATTAAGTTTAATAAGACTTAGCATGGGACCATATATAATCACATCGATCACTACATATATTTGTATTATTATTATATGGCTTATGCAGTTATACCTGGAGTAAGATTTATAGACATAATTAAATCAAGAACCATAAAAAAAATTCTCTCAATACAAATTATATATAATGCTATAATCCGTAATGTGACTCCATTCAAAGTTAGATATGACTTAATCATATTATATATGACTAGATATAACTATTTTTACCCGGGTAGTTAATTTTGCGCTGAAGTTTCACATTTTAGACGAGATGAAGCGAGAATTAGCGGGGAAATTTTAAGTTTGGTGAATACAATTTGTACTAAAATATTACTACAGGTATTGTCCTGTGTAATTTAATTCACAAAAAATATATAAAAAATGTTGCAAATTAAAAAAATTTTAAATAATTAATAGTTTCACATATTTATTTATTTACGGGGTGTAAACCGCGGATAAGTTTTAAGTTTATATTTTTTATACCATAACGCGTTTTTTCCGAATTAAGCCATTATTTAGCAGTTGTAAAAATGCAGTTTTCACATATTTACAATGCCGCAATGCACTCGCGAAATTCTTTTTTGAGCTTATTAGAAAAGTTGAAAAAAGATAAGAACTTTATTTTGTACTTTTTTCAACTTTTTCCAACTTTTTATTTTCAACTTTGTTATTTATTTTTCAACTTTTCTAAAATATAAATAACTTTCTAAAACAAAAATGATGTTTGGCATGGGATTGTTACCGCTTTCAAAACGTGTTCTGATGATGGGAACCTAGAAAATTCCCGAAATATATCTATCAACACATTCCTGAAAGGGTCAAATAATAAATTTGAAAACAAAAAACTCTATAGATTATTTGTTAGGACAATATCCTAATAAAGAAATATAGAGTATGGCCTCGAACTTGAATAATTTTCATTTTCATTTCAAAAAATTTATTTCAACAAAAATTTTTGTTTTTTCGTTTTAATATATTTAAAATCGGGTGTCTTATAAAAAATCATTCAGATATATATCACTCAAAAAAATTTTCTCCCAAAGTTCAATAAAAAAAAACCAAACCAAAATGACTCATTCTAAATTATGGGCCAGATAGGCCCAGTTTAAAAAAAGATAAAATTTTTTTGTTTTAATATTAAATTTAGTAGGAAATTACTACAACATAACTTTCGTACATACAACTTAACCCTTTCACTACCGACTTTTTGTTTGTGGATATATTTCTATTTTAACATCGGATTCTTGTTAGAAACAAAAACGTGTACATACATATATGGCCACTCCTCCCCCCCCCCCCTCTTACCCACGAAAAAAATGGGTTCGAAAATCGTATTTTTGAAACTTTTCGCCCCATTTTTACCATTTAAACATTGGAATAATCAAACATTCTTTGTTTTATTTCGCTCTAGTTATTAAATCAATCCACATGCCAAATTTAAAAAATCTAGCTTTTCTAGTTTAGGAGATAAAGGCTGATTAAAAAAACAGAGCTTGTTAATAAAAATCGCGACTATATTGCCCGCATGAACAGTTTGTGCATATAATAATTTTTTATCAATGACCAATATCCCAATGAATATATTTAAACAAAAATATAAAGTTTTATTTTATTATCATAGTTTTTATATATTTTTTTTTAAATGTGTACATTATAAATGCAAGGGTAGTCAAAGGGTTAAGTAGTCTTGTAACATATTATTATGTTCACCCCAATTAAAAAAAAAATATTCTAAAATAAGCCACCTTCAAGAAGCTATACAAAAACAATAAGACCTTACTTCGCCAAAAACTTTGAGGGTTGAACTCGTTCGGAAAATGGTTTCTTGTTGCACTGTGTAATATTTATGCAAATACTATCAAAACTCATTTACAATTTGTTTCTAAATTTATTTTATTGCACGAGTTCATACTCCTTAAACATTTGATATTTGAGTGCAACACAATATTTATTCAAATTATCTTTAATATGATTTATTAGTTTGTCGGCCTTTCAAGGCTAGGACTTTGATGAGCCATTGGCTTAATTTTTTCGCCTTTTATATTCATTCATTGATACACATTTTATTCGTGTTCATGTGTGATTTAAAGCGGTTTCTGCTACAATTTAGACAAAAAAAAAGTTCAAGGTTTGACAAACAAAAAATTTGACTATACAAAAAAATATTGGAACCGTAATAAATATAGCAACTCAGGAGCGAGTGAGGGTAATATAAAATCATATTGATGGTCATTAGTTGACTCTCGTAACTTGGGTTTTAATTACCCGCTTAAAATAATAATGCCAAATTTAGTTTGATGGAGAACTTGTTTGTGATCTTAACTCAATTTATTCGAATGTCAGTTATGAAATGCCAACTTATGACCTTTGATATGTACAATTAAGTGTTTCAAAAGTAGGTACCTTTATCAACGGAATCACTACCGTCATCACTGCTGCTGGTAAAGAATACAAAGAAGTCATCATCAACAATAAAAAAAATATAATAAAAATCCAACATTTAGAATATATATAGGGTGACCATTCGTACTGATTTGATCAGTACATGTACTGATTTATATGAAAAATCGTGCTTTGATTTGTACTGATTTTTTAAAATATGTACTAACTGTACTGATTTTAAACATTTTCAGAAAGTTATATTTTTTTCTACGAAAGACTTATTTGGAATAAAGTTTTCAGAATTTGTGAGTTTTTCTGCAAAGCATTCTTTCTGGAGCAGATTTTTTTCTACCTTTAACATTTTCTAATCTTATGGTAACTGTAAAAAATCTTGGAAACTTAAAGTATTTATGTGGGAAACACATTTTAAATCTAAGATTAGTTCGAAAAGAAGTGCTTAGAATTCAAGACCTTTTACATTTTATAATCTTGTGTGTTTTGTGGAAAACAAATTTTAAGGACAAAATAAAAAATTTTAGAAAGTCTCAAATTTTGGTCTATTTACAATAAAGTTTTCAGAATTTGTTTTTCTGCAACAGAAAGCTTTCTGGACCAGATTTTTTTGTATATTTTCTATGCTTATGGTAACTGAAAAAAGACTTGAACACCTAAAAAATGTATATGGGAAACTCGTTTAAAATCTAAGATTAGTTCGAAAAAAGTGCTTAGAATTCGACACCTTTCTTATTTTAAAAACTTTGGTGTTTTTAGGAAAACAAATATTCAGAACGAAAAATTAAAAAATTAAGTCAGTCTGCATATTTTTCAAAACATAACATATTTTAAAATCTAAAGTTTTTTCCTTAATAAAAACTTCTGAGTTTGAGTGTTCTTTGAAGAGAAGCAGTTCATTATACTTTTATTTCTTAAATGCCTTAACATGTTACACAGATGATTTCTTTTTGGATGAGTTTTAATAAAAATTTTCTTTAAGCTAATCAAGAATATTTTTTCGAAGTAAGTAAAGCTTAAAAATGTGTATGAAACTATTTTCAAAGAAACTTTTTCGTTTGGCTTTTGAACTTTTTAATAAATAAAATTATATTTTTCATAAAATTGTATAAAAAACTGCATTACTCTGATGAAAAGTTTAAATGACCGAATTCCAGCGAAATTTTCTTGATTCAATGCAATGGGTGATTATTTTTTTCGGATTTTCGGCGATTTTATTCCAAAATAAAAAAATTTTCATAAATTCAACCGAATTGAAGTCTAGACCTGATTTTTTTTTTTTTCAATAATCCTCCTTGTTAACTAGATGGAAGACAAACAATTTTGATAGGAAAAAGTTAATTCGCCACGACAAATAGATCACATTATGGTGTTTCCGTCAAAATCCGATTTGATTCCTTGAGCAAGTCTTCCGAAGACACCTAAACGATCGGTTTAGTAGTTTAAGAAAAAATTAGAAAACAAAATTGACGTTATAGCTATGAAACACCCTGTATAATACACTACAAAAAAAAATTATTTTATCATATACTAGAACTTAAAAAGAAAACTGCGATTATTTGGGAAAAATCTAATTTTTTTTGCCGGTTTTATGATTTTAAAGGTAACTTATTTGCAGAAAATTATATTAAATACTTTTAAATTCGCAAAATTAAAAATTTTATTTAGGATGCTTTTTGAGGTTATGAAAATTTTGTTTGCTCCATTAAATTTTAGCTGCCCTTTCGACTTTAGTATTAAGCTAACTAATATCTTTTAATTGATATATGTTTTGGCGGAATTGATATAGCGCTTTAGTTGCCACAAAGCGAAATGTGTTTGGAAAAACTGCCCTGTACTCGATAGAATTGAAACAAATTGAATTTTTTGCCAATTTATTAATGTAGACTGTAGTGAAGACTCAACTATGTTCTCAAGTCATGCTTTTTATTAAAAAAAAAAATTGGGAAAAATAATAAATTAATTTCGAAATTTGGTAAAAAGTATATAAAATTTTGTATTTGCTAAATCTATCTCCCAAGTCTAGTGACTTTTTTGTGTGTTGGTGTGGAAGTTTTGGTCTGAAAGTTAAAAACTATCAGCAAAAACGAAAATAAATGAAACAATTCTAGTAAGTTAAAAGTAATTATTTAGCTGAAGACTTTTCAAAGTGAGACTACATATGTCATACACAGAGAGAATCTGTTGGACGAGTTTTAATGAAATTGTTCTCTAAAAAACTACCCGTTGTAGAGAAGCATTACTATACCATTGTTTATATAATTACATATTTTGTAATGACAAGTATTTACAATTGTCATTATAAATCTCATTACTTTTATATGGGCATGTGGCGCAAAATCTGGCATATCATTACTAACCACCTTACAAACAATTGAAACATGTGTGGTTACATATATGCTTACTACACCTTTTACAATTGTAATTCAAAACATATCAATTGAAATTCAAAATTTCCATTTGAAATTCAAAAACTCCATTTAAAATTCAAAAATTCCATTTGAAATTCAAAAAACATCAATTGAAATTCAAAATTTCTATTTGAAATTCAAAAAATATCAATTGAAATTCAAAATTTCCATTTGAAATTCAAAAAATATCAATTGAAATTCAAAATACATCAATTGAAATTCAAAAATTTCAATTTGAAATTCAAAAGTTTCTATTTGAAATTCAAAAATTATTCCATTTGAAATTCAAAACATATCAATTGAAATTCAAAAGTTTCTATTTGAAATTCAAAAGTTTCCATTTGAAATTCAAAAATTTCCATTTGAAATTCCAAAGTTTGTATTTGAAATTCAAAAATTTCCATTTGAAATTCAAAAAATTCCAATTGAAATTCAAAAAATATTTCATTTGAAATTCAAAAAATTCCAATTGAAATTCAAAATACATCAATTGAAATTCAAAAAATATCAATTGAAATTCAAAAAATATCAATTGAAATTCAAAACACATCAATTGAAATTCAAAATATGTCAATTGAAATTCAAAAATTTCCATTTGAAATTCAAAAAATTCTAATTGAAATTCAAAAAATATTCCATTTGAAATTCAAAAAATTCCAATTGATATTCAAAAAATGTAAACAAATCAATTTAAGAAATTAATACATTAGGCCAACACTTTTTTTGAGTATTTTGGTTTGTCATGGGTGATAAAAACATTATTAAAACTTTTAATGCATTTATTGCAGGAGAGTATACAAGATTTTGTTGGAAAATATTTGTAATAACCTGTCATAAAGCCATAAAATATTTATGCATGCAACTATTGATGTATAAACTAGTGACGTTCAGAGTAAGTGTTTGGATGGATTACTCACTCACGTACTCGCTTGTCATTAATAAAGAGAAACCGCTGAAGTGGGAAACCATTAATTTGAAAAATTAGTTTAACTCTATCATACAGATCCTGTGGAATGTCATTTTAAAATGGTAGTAAATGCAAGAAAATACCGAGTGAAAGTGGAACCCCTCAGAACTATATTTTACCGGCCCAACAACAAAAACAACAAGAACAATACATAAAAAAATAATTTTTCTCTCTCTTGTTGTTATATAATTTGTTGTTGGGCCGGTAAAAAATTGTTCCAAAATACTTAAAAAATTGTTCCAAATTACTTAAAAAAGTGTTGGCCTAATGTTTACATTTTGATTTCTTTACATTTTTTGAATTTCAATTGCAATTCTTTGAATTTCAAATGGAATTCTTTTTGAATTTCAATTAGAATTTTTTGAATTTCAAATGGAAATTTTTTAATTTCAATTGACATATTTTGAATTTCAATTGATGTGTTTTGAATTTCAATTGATATTTTTTGAATTTCAATTGATATTTTTTGAATTTCAATTGATGTATTTTGAATTTCAATTGGAATTTTTTGAATTTCAAATGGAATATTTTTTGAATTTCAATTGGAATTTTTTGAATTTCAAATGGAAATTTTTGAATTTCAAATGGAAATTTTTGAATTTCAAATGGAAACTTTTGAGTTTCAAATGGAAATTTTTGAATTTCAATTGATATGTTTTGAATTCCAAATGGAATAATTTTTGAATTTCAAATAGAAACTTTTGAATTTCAAATAGAAATTTTTGAATTTCGATTGATGTATTTTGAATTTCAATTGATGTATTTTGAATTTCAATTGATATTTTTGGAATTTCAATTGATATTTTTTGAATTTCAAATGGAAATTTTGAATTTCAATTGATATTTTTTGAATTACAAATGGAATTTTTGAATTTCAATTGATATTTTTTGAATTTCAAATGGAAATTTTGAATTTCAATTGATATTTTTTGAATTACAGTTGTGAAAGGTGTAGTATGGAAAAAAATAAAGTGTCTAAAAATACATAAAAAAAACAAAATTTAATTAAAAAAATGTTTTTTATTGAATTTTTTTTTAATAAAATGTGCCGCAGAAAAAATACACTTTTGAATATGTTTGTAAGCAATTATGTATATGTTTACAATGATTCAAATTTTTAAAGATATATTTGTAATTTGAAACTTTTTAGATATTATGTTTGGCACAATCAAACATACATATGTACAATATAATAAACACATATATATTTGCAGCCAAATATATATTTGTTTGGTGGTAGACAGTTTTTACTTTTTCCAAACATATATATTTTTACAGGCAAATATAATTATATTTGCAAGCAAACATGGTAAGTGGAAATGTTTTCCAAACAAATGTATATTACCAGCATTTATATTTCAAACAGGGCGTTTTTTCAGCGTGCGGGATTCGTCAGTTAACCGCTCTGCCATCTGAGCTATCTCGACTTGATAGATAAAAACACAAATGCCTTGCTTGCACAAAATAATATTACTTTCCAGCTTACAAAAAATCAAAAATAAGTAGTTTTATATGTACTTAGTAGAATTAAAAAGATAATGTGTCTGAAAATAGGCTTCCAAAAAAATTTTAGGTCATTATTTTATAAGTTTAAAGTTGTATTTATTCAATATTTAATAAATAAAAATCTTCGAGCTCGATGTCTAGTTTTCAAATAATCAAACTCGAGGTCTGAATTATTTTTAAAGTATTTTATTTATATAAAAATTCCTTAATCAAGCCAATATTTAGAATAGCGTCACTATTCATCTTCCGGGCGGATCTGAAAAAGTTAAGAATATCTCCATATAAGTTAACAATAAAACATGTGAATAATATTATAAGTTAACAGTGAAATATTGCACGTATTTTAATGTTTTACTATTAAGGAATTTTTTTTGATTAAGGAATTTTTAACAATTCAGACCTCGAGCTTGATTATTTGGAAAACGGAAAAGGGTAGGAAAAAGGTTGAATAAAATCCAAAATTTAACTAAAATTAATATATATTTCAATATTTCGACATTCGTCGAATGTCAATATCTTCTGGTCGTTATTTTATATTTTAAATAATAATAAAAATATGTACTTATGGATAACGCATTTTTATTGTATGTAAATTTAATGAAAAAGCTGCATTATTTTTATGAAAAAATTCTTAATGAAACTTTTTCATTAGGCGTATGAAATTTTTAATAACTAAAATTAACTACGTATTTCATAAAATTTTATAGAAAACTGCATTAATTCAACATTCCTCTTATTTTAAACGAGCTTAAGATCCTTTATTTATAAATTACAATGTGTGTGTAATTTTTTAAGTCATGGCAAAATAGGTAAATTTTTAGCTGATTGTTTCCTTGAATTTTGAACGGTTTGCTACCTATGGACCTGAACACGGGAAAAAAGGTAAAAAAAATCAAATTTTTTTAAGTTTTTTGCGATTTTGATCTGGAAGGTGACGTTTTTTTTGATTTTATATGTTCGCAATTTTTGTTCTTTATGACAAGAGCTACAACTTTGCCATAGAGAGTAAATCGAAATTCTGAACGGTTTGCAAGATATGAGCCTGAGAAAATGATCACTTTTTTGCGAAAATGATACCGAGGCCCCAAATCTTTGGCGGCCCATAAACAAAAGAGGAGATGACTTTGGGAAAAATTGGGAGACACGTGTCTTTTTTTTTAGTCTTTTATCACGTAGTGGTGTCCGTATATGGTTATTTTTCTGTGTTATAATTATTTATTTCCATTCGTCTTCTTCGTCTTCTTGTCTGAAATTGGCGAACTTCAGATTTATTTGTAAGCAGCATTGTAGTACTCAAAAAAACATTAATTTTGATTATTTTTTATAATTTATGGTTGTCATTTATTTTATTTAATATAGATAATATAAGTGACAAAATCCCTTTGGGAAAAATCATATAAAAAACGAAAATGGAATGTCGGAAAAAGCTCAGACACCTCCTCGATTAAATTAAATAGGCATTAATATAAAGTGTCCTCCATCTAACGTTTTTTTTTTCAACTAGTGCTTATTTCGTGAATGGTAACACTTAGCTCATACCTGATTTGACAGATAATTAGTTTTATCCTTCCGCTGAGCGAATATGGTTGTGTATACGCTTGAACAACGCTGGGAAATATTGCGACATTACTTTGAAAATCATGGTAATGTTGCAGAATGTGTGCCGATACACCCAAAACGAGTCACTGTTTGGTGCGGATTTTGGTCCAGAGGCATAATTGGGCCATTTTTCTTCAAAAATGAGCAAGGAGTGGCGTTACAGTCAATGGCGATCGTTATCGGGCCATGTTGAACGAATTTTTGTTCACAAAAATTGAAGAGGAGGAAATACAGCTGCACACAATCGATAATGTGCTTAAAAATTGGACCGATCGTGTAGGCTACTGCATGGCCAGCCGAGGCAGCAATTTGAATGAAATTATTTTCCATTATTAACCGGAAGGATTGTACTTTCAAATAAAAAAAGAAATTTGAGAAAATATTCAGTAGTTTTTTTTATAGCATTTTCAAAAAAAAATAGTTATTTGGCGGACCCTTTACATAATTTTTAGTAAATGTTGAGTTTTCTTTGATCTTCTTTTATTTAATTCTTCTTATTTTAAACGAGCTTAAGATCATTTATTTATTTCCAATATTTCATCTCCACATTGGGTGACTTCTTCAGGGAACAATTATTACAATTTGATTTAAAAACTAGTTTTAATAATTAAAAACTTATATACATATAACAAATTTAAATAAAAAAAAGAAGAACAAGAAGATGTCATCCAATGTGGAGACGAAATATTGGAAATAAATAATTATAATTAATAAATAAATGATCTTAAGCTCGTTTAAAATAAGAAGAATTAAAAAATTATGTATGTACATAAATGCTTAATTGATTAAATCCAACGGGTGTCATAGCTTTTTCCGATTTCCATAAATGTTTGTCTTTTATTCGGCTTTTCCCGAAGAGGTTTTTACACCTTTATTATAAATATTTAAAATAAATAGTGACCCTAAGTTACTGCATAGTCACATTGAGAAAATTATCTGCATTTTTGCATTAGATCTATGAAGTGTCACTGGAATTCGTCCATTGAAACTTTTCATTTAACTAATGCAGTTTTTCATAAAATTTAATGCAAAATTAAATTTTATTTATTAAAAATTTCATACGACTAATTAAAAAGTTTCATTAAAGATAGTTTCCTTAAAACTATGAAACATTTGCATAAAGTTTAAGAAATTTTTCATTCATATTGTGCAGAAAACTTCATTGGTTTAGTGAAAAAAAAATTGATTAAAACTCGTCCAATTAATTCTCTCTGTGTAATATGGGTATAAAAATTTTTGTTTTTTCGAGTACCTAACGCTGTTCAGAGCGTTTATATCAGACATGTTTTCATACAAAAAAGTAATAATTTTAAATCACCCCTTAACCCTAAAACGTGAGATTGTGCCGCTAAAATATGCGTGTCTCATATTTTTGTCTATTAATTTTTTGTTAATTTAAAACCATTTCTTAAATTTTTTTTCGAGGAACATCAAAAATTTTCGTCGCTTCTATTCTATTGTAGCATATTTTTGTTATGTCCCAGCAAAAATACACCGTATAAAACATTCCGTTTGACAGTTGAAAAAAATAAATAATAATAGTATAATTTGTAAAACGTTTTATTCCCACTTTACAATTCTTGTACTAATTTTTAGTTCAAAATATTTTTTCAATTGTTGTATATCCTAGATTTTCATAAAAAGCTAAAGAAGCATCTAAAGCAGTGATGGGCACCACCACACATTTATGCTTGTGTGGGAAGCAGCAGAAAACGAATGACGCTCACTAATGCTACACTCGAAAAATTTTTCAGTCGAAAGTAAAATATTTTATTTTATTATTATTATTTTATTTGTACTTGTCCCGTAACATTACCATGAAGAGAAACTACTTCTAAAACTTCATCAAAACAGGTTAAATTTGCATCAAATGTTTTGATGCAAATAATAAGCTGGCAAATATTATTAATGTCCGTACTTTCGTCAATAGATTATGAAAAATATTTGCAATGTATCAGTCTAGTTTAGCTGCAGAATGAATCAATTTACTTATCTCTTCTGTCCTACGTGCAACTGTACGTCGAGATAAATGAATGTTTTGGCAAAGTTTCAAACCTTCTTGACACTTTTCACCAAAACATTTCAAAATATCTAATGTTAAATATTTAAAAAAAATACGATCCTTAAATGGGCGACATTGCTTTGCCAAAGCAACTACATAGGATGCCTTTTTTAGAGGCAATGAAACATTTTCTCTTAATAATTGAAAACTGGTATGATGATGAAAATTAGTTTCATCAAAAATAAATTTTAAGAAAAATTCTGCTTTTAATCAAAATAGTTTCAGCGATCGATCACCCCCGCTCAGGTAATCGTAATTTCCATGGCAAGAGTAGTAATGTCTTCTTAAACAAAACAAACTTTTGCTACTTTTAACGCGATAACAAATCACGCATTTCGCCTCACCATCCATATTCTCTATAAAAAAAAATCATATTCCCATTTTCCATTGAACATTTTTCTTTGGGTGTAATTAAAAAATTGCGTGGCGAGATCTTACTTCAACAAGTGCTGATCAGCAACTGATTATAATAACTTTGACGAAATGACAACAAAGCAACAGCCGAACGTAAATTGCCAGAGACCACACGAAGAAGTTTATAGTGTACATGTGTCGACGTCACACAAGCAGCATTTCTTTTCCTATGCACGCGTACATAGGATTTGCAAAAGTGCCCTTCACTGATCTAAAGGGTGTTTTTTTTTTATAGAGGTATAGAACTTTAAAGTGGAATAAAACAAAGATGAATTTTTTAAATTGACATGAAATTTACTTTATTCGAAAGATAATCTTCTGGCATTATAATTTAAATATGACTTCTGGCATATGACCGCCACGGCTATCTCGGACGTAGTTTAATCTGGAGGTCCAATTTTCGATGACTTTTTCCATCATTATTGGCAATAACTCGGCTACTATTGTAATCTAAGTGGTCAATCGTTTCGGACTTATCGGCGTTGACTAGCGACTTCACATATCCCCACAGAAAATAGTTCAGCGGCGTTAAATCGCACGATCTTGGAGGCCAATTCACGGGTCCGAAACGTGAAATTATGCGGTTACCAGACGTTTCCTTCAATATATCAATTGTGGCACGAGCTGTGTGACATGTTGCGCCGTATTGTTGAAACCACACCTCAAGCACATCATGGTTGTTCAATTGATGAACGAAAAAGTCAATAATCATGGCTCTATAGCGGTCACCATTGACTGTAACGTTCTGACCAGCATCGTTTTTAATGAGTATGGACCAATGATTCCACCAGCCTATAAAGTACAGCAACGGTCAGTTTTTCTGGATGTAATGGTGTCTCAAAATACACTTGTGGATTATCATCACTCCAAATACGGCAGTTTTATTTATTGACGTATGCATTTAACTAAAAGTGAGCTTCATCGTTAAACAAAATTCGCAAAAATTCGTGTGCGATATGTATTTCGAACATAACCATGATTTTCAAAATAAATTTGCACAATTTGGAAGCGTTGTTCAGGCGTCAGTCTATTCATGTTGAAATAAATTGTAACAAAACATTGTGTATAAATTTTAATATCTGTCCGAATCTGTTTTTCAAATGATAATTTTGCTGGGTTATAGTGTTTTAAAATGATGGTATATGAAATTTGACAAATTTCTTAGAATTTGTCATTTAAAGTTTTATATTTAAAGAAATTTATAAAATTTATTGTGATTCTATTGTTTGTGATTGTGTGATTTGCCCCCTCAATTGGTACAATACCTTTTCTTCATAATTTTACTAGTAGTAGATCTGATCAAAATTTAGCACTTGAACATATGTATGTTGAATTTATTTCCCTATTTTATTATACATATGTCTGTATGTTGTTGTATGAATTTATGTTATAGATATTATTTTAATAAATTTTCACTTGGTTGCATTCTCATGGTTGCCTAGTTTTTGTACAAAATTTCATTATTAAATGCTTAATGTCTTTAAAAGCGTTGCTGATTTATGGCTATTTTTTGTGTGTATAATCCGCTTCCAATTAAAAAGAATTTGTTTAAATTTTTCTTAGAGGGGGGATTCGTTTTATCTATCCGTCTAACTTTTTTATTGTTAACAAAATTCTTATTAAATGGTGTGCTTAAACAGGAAGTTATTTCCAAATGAATTGCGAAAAGTGTCATATTAAAGTTTAATTTTTCTTTGGGTTGAATTAAAAAGGAAGTTTTCTGTAGAAAAAAGTCTATATGAAAAAGTTATAATGATTTAAGGGCGTTTAAAGGCGAAAATTCTCCAGAGGCTAAACATTTTTCTATAGGGAAAAATCGTTAGAATCAGTCTTCATGATTTTAGTGGTTTTTAAAGGAAAAATTCCTCAGAATCTGGGAATTTTGTTCTATAGAAAACAAGAAGGTTTTTCGAATGGAAAACCACTTAGATTGTGAGGAATTTTCCACTAGAAACCCCATCAAGAAAAAGTCTTTGGAATCTGATGTTTTTCTAAAGAAAAAGTCCTCAGAATCAAGGGGCTTCTCCATATAAAAAATTTATCAAAATGTTAGAGATTTCCAACAATAACAAGTCCTCAGTCTGAGGGGTTTTCAACAGCACATAGACCTTAGAATCTATGGTTTTGTTCTATTAGATATAACACTAGCAAGGGAGTCTCCCCATGGGTTCTCTCCGCTCTTAATAAAGTTTTGATATGTAATATAGAATATAAAATAAAGGACACGTATTTTTTTAGTGGCCCAATCTCATGTTGAGGTGCTAGAAAGTGGGGTAAAAAATTTCCCTATTTTTAATTTTTTCGGCTTTTTTGGAATTGCTTCAGAGACATTTTAGACAATTGATATTAAAACTGGTGTTTTATTAAAGAATTATAGTCGAATTAAGCAAAAAATTTATGTGTATTAATGCCTATTAAATTTAATCGAAGGGGTGTATGAGCTTTTTTCGTCATTCGTAACTGTTCGGCTTTTATGTGACTATTTCCGAAGAGCTTTTTCACCTACATTTGAAGTAAATGGCAAACCCTAACACACTACATAGGCAATACAGTGCTAAAAAACTCTGAAATTCATTAGTTTCAGATATGTTTTCATACAAAAATTTATTAACTTTGACTCCACCTTCTAACCCTTAAACTTGTCCTTCATATTTTTAAAATCGAAGTGGTTTTCAACAACAGAAGACCTCAGAATCTAAGCGTTTTTTTATTAGATAAAATACTTAGAATCTAAGACGTTTTCTGCAGAGTATGCCACTCTGAATCTATAGAATACCTCTTTGTAAAAATAAATAAGGCTTAGGGGGTTTTTCTGTATGAATGTTAAAGCTTTTCTATAGAAAAAATCCTTAGAAGGGTTTAATTAAAAAAATAAAAAACTTATCCGAATCTACTAATTTTTCAATTTGAAAAAGTCTTCAGAACTTAAGAGTTTTTAACAAGAAATAATACTCAGAATTTGAGAACTTTAGAAAAAATCTAATGGTTTTTCTGTACAAAAAGTTTTCAGAATCTTAGAGAATCAAAAAGTTTCTCAACAGAATCTGAGTGGTTTTTCCTTTAAATATTAGGGGTTTATATAAGAAAAATTCACCTTAATATGAGGCGTTTATGTCGTTTATAAGAAAAATAATAGAAGGGTTTTTCTGTAGAAAATCTCAATTTTTTTCTGTAGCATAAAATATTTTAGATCTTATGGTTTCTATACAAAGTGGGAAGAGTCCAGAATCAGAATGTTGGTGGTTTTTACGAAAAGTCATTAGAATCTGAAAGGCTTTTATAAGGAAAAGTCTTTAAAATTTGAGGATTTTCTATATGAAAAAGTTTTCAGAGCATTGTGATTTTTATATAGGATATATGAAAAACTGCTCCGAATTTTTCAATTTCTAAAATGCTAAAAATCTAAGGATTTTCTGTAGGAAAAGGTCCATATTTTTCTATAGATAAAAAAAAGTACTTAGAATCTAGTGTTTTTTTACAAGAAAAATTTCTCAGAATCTAATGGAATTTCTCTTTCTGATGGTTTTCCTAAACAAAAAGGTCTTCAGAATCTATTTTGAATCTTAGGAATTTTTTATACGAAACCGTTTTCGGAACTGTTACGAAAAATCCTCATAATTGGAGGGGTTTTCTACTGGAAAAAAATCGTTAGAATCTAAAGGTTTCTATAGGAAAAATGTTTTAAGTCCACTGGTTTTTCCATACGAAATAGGCCTCAGAACTGGAGGGAAAATTTTCTCAGATTCGAAATGTTTTTCTTTTAAATTTTAAATATTTATTTAAGGATTTTTTTTTAAAATTTGTATTAAAGTTATCATAGTATCTACTAAAAATTTTTGAACATTAAAAACAATATTCAATTTATTTCTTATGAGACGCGATTACAACTTTAATTGAAAATATAATCAATTAAATGGTTACAAATTATTTCAATTGAAACTACAGTTTCCTTAATAGGAACGAATTCAATTAAACTTTAATTTGAATCAACAAACATTTAAATTGTATTTTAATTTTTCTGTATAATATCTTTTTAGCGATCTTTTTTCGATTAAACTAAGCCAATTTAGTAAATAGGCAATTTTAAAAAGCCTGCAATTAAAAAAAAAACATTTTTTTTTTTTTGAAAAAGTATTTCTATATATTAAGTTAGATATTGTTCTACCTCAAGTCCAAAAATCTAATATGATATTGTCATATTAGATATTATTTGTTGCTTATCGAAAAGTTTGATCATTTTCATGATACGCAAAGCAATTGTTTCATTGGCATCACCCTAATCTTCAGTTCTCTGCAATAGAAATAGATAATTAGCTTAACTCAAACCGAGACATTACATACAACCACGCGTGGATACAGGGGGATGGAAAATGGAACATTTCCTCCCCTCAAAATTAAATTTCTCAATACAAAAACAATTTTACATGCCAATATACTTTGTATGTTAGTACATGTATGTGTGTCCCAACAAAGAGTGTTTGTTAAGAAGAGCCGTGGTACACTAATTATTAAAAACTTTTTTTAATTTTTGTTTTAAAAAACAAAAGTTGTACTTGCGGACTTTCTATGTTTTCGTATTAACAGTTAGAATATTGTTCTACCTCAAGTCCAGAAATTTATTATGCTTGATCATTTGAATCCTGGATGTAAAGTTGTGATGTAAGTATTGTTTTTGCAGTTCTAATGCAAAATTCCAAACAAATTGTGAAAAATAATTTGTTGTAGGCTGGTCCCTATCCGAATTTCATTCTTGCCTAAGGAAATTGCCAGGGGACAGTGTTCTTCTAATTTCTAAAAATATTTGTTAGGTTAAATAACAAACTGAATGAGAATTTCTTATTCTCGTATAGAGAAGCATGATTTAACATTTGAAATATCAAGGTAAAAAACAAAACCAACAAAAATTACCGCACTTTAAATTTTAACAAAATTTAACACTTTAAATTCGATGTAAAACAAAATTTGAATTTAATAAAATTAAAAATTAAAATTAATTAAAATTGAAAAAAAGCGCTTTAAAATGATATATATATGAACGCATGATAATTATTATATACCCTATATAGTAATATGTGGCACATCTAGGGTAATATCAATCAATATATATATATTTAGATATTAATGTGTATGGGACCATATAGAAAATTTTCGAAAAACCAAATCCAAGATAAAATTATATATGATCATATGCGACATCGCATATATCCATATTAAGCTATATTGAGCTATATAAATCTGTATATTTTTTTATAATTTTATATAAAACAAGATATGATTGTATATACACATTTTTGCTCTGAATGTTATTCATTAAAGTTAGCATACACTTAATGAAGAACTTTCATAAAAAACTTGTTTGATAAAAATTATGTAGTTTTTCATTACTACATTAAGAAAAATTTCGTTTATTTTGTAACGAAAAGTTTCATTGATTTACTAAAAAATTTCATTATTTTTCTTCCAACAAAATTCTCTTTATTTACATTTAATTTTTTTAAAAAAACTGCCCAAATAATTCTCTGTAAAAATAGTTAAATTTAATTTTTAGCCCGTTTCCATACCCTTGCCACACCCTAAACTTACAAATCTTAGTTAAACATTTCCTTAAAATAATAATATTAACAAAAGTAGTCACATTCTTACCAATACGTTTTGGTTAAATTTAAAAAAAAACCACAATTGTCAGATTTTTTACAGAGAACATTAACAAACTAAAAGTTGTTTTTATTAAGTTATTACACATTTTGAAACAAAATTTCGTCAAAAGAACAAAGTTTAAACAACAACAACAGTAATCAGTTGTCCAAAATAACAAACTAAATAAATATGGCTACAATTTTATATTAACCCTCTATGGGGAGTGCGCGGACACCCAGGGTCCGTAAGAGTATTCCAGGGGTTCAGCGAAGAGTTTCGACAAAATGTTTTTTTTTTGCAATAATTTTGGCAATTTTCTGATAATTTAACTAATTAAACAAAAATTTAATTGAATAATGGAAAAAAAATTTTTTTTGGACTTCATTGGTTCACACTTAAAATTGCGTGTCACTTACAATTAGTATGTACACTTAAAATACTATGTCTGTAAAGATTACTGCAAATGTAGTTAAAAACAAATGAAATTTCACTTAAAGAAATGACGACTTACATTTCAGTAAATTCAACTAGCATTTTCATTGGTTTTTTAATGTTCAAAAAATGACTAACAATTGTAGTAAAAATTAACAACATCTGTTAGTAAAAAATAAACAAACATTTATTTTTTTATTTATTTAAATAACAAAAAACTACTGTAAAAAATGAATGTAAAATCATAAAACTGTCATTTGATGTGGTTTGTTTTTTAAATAAACGTCAAGGTTAGTAAAAAATTTAATTTGTTCTACAAATGACTGACATTTACTTTAAAAATAAATAAACTGCATTACAACCCAAACAACTGCATATTTTTAAAGCAGAATTTCCGTGAGTGAGCTTTTAATAATTGTGCAAGCCCTGTTAGCAAAGGAGCTCAAAAAGTTGAGATAGACATATTTTTAAATATTAAAACTTTTGTATGAAAATAGTTCGGCAAAAAGCGATTTTTTATTCAAAAACTGATAAAAAAAATATGTCTCAAATATTTAATCTTTTTGGAATTTTTTAAATTGTTAAAGAATTTATAAAAAATTTTCTTACACCTATTATGATTTTTTGTACAATAAAACTTGTTTAAAATTAACTCGGTTTATATTACGAACTAATTTAAACGTCCTGACGTTTTGGTAACAATTTCAAGTTTCTATTAATGCGAACTTGCTTTAGAAGAACTCTATGCTTTTGACCTTCGCACAAACATGTTTTCATATAATTTTTCATTTTCAATACGAAATTACCAAAATTTTGCAGTTTTTCGTTGAACTTGTTTGAATTTTAACAAATTTAAATTTTATTTATGAAATCGAATAAAAGACTTTCACAATATTTAAAAAAGTTCATGAAAATAAATATAATTTTTGTTATTATTATACAAAAATTTGTATCGTTGCCTAGGCAATTTGGATTTGGGGGACTTTGCTGATGTAGTTTTTAGTCAAATTATACAAAAATCTTCATCTTAGTGTGAAGACTATGCATGATTTTCTATCGACTTTGATTTTTTCTTAATACTTTCGTGGTGTTGGTTTTTGTTTTTGGTTCTTTGGTGAACTTTTTGACCCATCTGTTTTTCTTCAGGAGCACGTATTTTACCTTTCGAATCTGCAATAATTCTGGGGTAGTGATAAAGCTGTTTTTCATAGCATTTTGATCTCTGTTAATGTTTAAAAAACTCTTTTAGTGTATGCCTTGTTGCTATATTTAATTTAAATTTCCAATAAAATGCAAATTAAACTTCAACTTTCAACACAAATGAAAAAAAAAACAAAAAATACATGAAAAATACTTTGTGATGAAAATTACTATTTTAGAGCATTTGAAGTATTTTTTTGAGAGTATATAAAAATTGGTGCAAAAACAAAATATCAATAAAATATTCGGCCATGTCCATTTTGGCGCCCTCTCCCTTAAATTTTCTAACATGTAAGGTTTCCCGACCCGAACTCGCAGATTTTAATGAACTTTGAATATGTTGTAAAGGCGCAAAAGAAAAAAGACACGTATTTTTTTAGCTGCCCAATGCCACGGTTGAGGGTTAAAAATTCATTTGTTGTGTATGATAAATTGTATTTAATTTACGAAAACTATATTAAGTTGTACCCATGCACTCAGAATATTCTTACAGTAACCACATGCAGGTCATTCAGGCAGTGAACAGTAGTAGTTGTTTTAACTTTATTTGTAGTCATTTTTCTATGATAAAATGACAAACGACTATTTTATACAGTCATTTCAAAAAATAACTAACCAAAATTACTGTACTTCAGTAACAGTTGTTTTCAGTAGTTATTTTATTATTTTAATAAACAACTACCAAAACAGTAATTTTTCAGTAAACAGTTAATTTTTGTTAGTTATTTGAAACTAGAAGATTATGTCGAGTTTTTTAAATTCTCCTTTAGTATATATTTGTTATTATTGATATGTTCATAGTCTGCAAATAAGTAGTGATTATACAATTTCATTGTATTCATAACTGGAATAGCGTGTGGAATTTTGACTTTGCATTTTAAATAGGATGTAGCAAATTCATATTGTTATTGTAATTAAAAAAAAAAAATTTTTTTTTATTAAAAAACATTTTTAAAATACCGAGAAATAACTGTTAAAAACAGTAGTTTTTACAACTTATGTAGTCGTTTCATGTTAAATATTTTGTTGCTCGTTTTTATGGTATATGCATTCATTTAAGTGGGGACATTACATTCGCAGCAGAGAAAACAGACCTATTTTTAAAAATTCATAACTCAGTCAAAAACAAACATTTTTCCAAAAAATTGAACAAATTACTAGAAAAAAAATTCAAAAAAATATATTTTCCAGTCCAACATGGTTTTATAGAGCTCCAAACTGGCGGCAGAGAAAAAAACGGGGCCTCGTGATTGCAGCGCTGGGGGTCGCAAAAATTGTCCGATCTGGAAAAAAAAAAATTACTTTTTTAAATCTTAACAAAATTGGTTATCGTATGACACGAGCTTTTTTTTTAAATTTTTTTTTTAATTTTTGGTGATGTTCCAAATTTAAAAGTGTGTTTTTTCGAAAAAAAATATTGACTTTAAAAATTCATAAAAAATCGAAAAAAAATTTAAAAAAAAAGCTCGTGTCATACGATAGCGAATCATGTTTAAAAAAAAATAAAAATTTCGTCAAAAAATGAACCCGCTAGTACAAAAAACATGGTTTCGAGATAAACGCGTTCAAAGTTTGTGAACAAGGAAAAAAAAAGTTACCTTCAATCTGCCATGCCTGCTTCGTACTGTATGCCTTCGTTATCTTGTGTTGTGCTGTTTCTTACAGTTTTTTGCAATCGTTTAGCAATTCGGGCTTCTTTTGAAGCTTCATATTCCTTCACTATGGCGCATTTAGGTAGCAATTAAAACAAGGATATACCAGCTGCCGTACGTAGGTAGCGCGAAAATTAAAAATGCGCTCTCACTAATCCGGCTGTAACTTTTGAACCCGTAGGAATTTTTCCATGAAATTTTTTTTCTTAGAATCTTAAGAATATTTACTAAAATACAAAATTATAAAAAAAAGTCGATTTCAAAAAACGGCCAATGTCATGTCCCCCCTTAATTTTATTTGTTTTTGAACGTTTCGTTTGTCGGTTTTACTACTATCGTCGTTGTTTATCAATGGTTAAAAATGACTACATGGTTAGTAATTTTTATGACAGTTTCAGTCATCGCCCTTTTGCCTACATTTGTAGTCATATTAACTGTAATTTTTAGTCATTTCTACCTTCTTAATTTCCTGAGTGTGGTTAAAGTACACGAGAAAACAAAAATTGTAATACCCGTATTGCCTATATAGTAGACCCAGAGTTGCTACATTTTTGAATTGTTTGAAATATAGGGGAAAAAGGCTGTTTAAACGGGATGGCTCAACAAATCCACACTTTAAAAATAAAAACACAAACTGTTTAACTCAAACGTTATAAAATACAATTTTATTCATAAGCCGTTACGGGTTTAGCGTTTTTTATTAACAATAAATTTTTAGACTATTAATAAGTTTAGGGTTTAAGATTTATCATTCACCACTATTTTATTTAAGTTTGTTTGGGTTAGCTTTTATTTAAGTTAGTGTTGTAAATTCTGCCTATATCTTTATTTCGTTGGTTGATATTGTTGATAGGATGAGACGGCGCTTATATTAATTGTCAACAGGCATCCCCCTGAAGTTGACTGCAGTTGATGATGCTACTGACAACTGATGCTACTGACAACTAGGGGGCGTTTGTGAAAACGGTGTTGCCGTCACAAATTGTTCACTGACGTGAACAAAGGCTATTCGCGAAAAGTCGCATAAAAACCGAACGATTTCGAATACCGGAAAAAGTTCAGACAATAACTCGATTAACTGAAATAAACATTAATATGCAGTATTTTTAGCTTAATGCAACTACAATTCCGTAATAAAACGCCACATTTAATGTTACTCAAAAAACATTTTTTCAATAACAAAAACACTTCAAAGTCTTTAGAGGCATAATTTGTACACCAGTGAATGTGTCTTCAAAAAACCTTTCATTTGATACCAAATTTGTCTATAGTTACTTTTAATAAAACGAAATAAACCGAAAAAACGTAAAAAGGGGTTATTTTCGACCCCACTTAGTAACTCATAAACACGAGATAGGGCAGCTAAAAAAACACGGGTCCCTTAAATTTGTATTCTCTACAACATATCCGAAGTTCATTAAGATCTGACTGTCCGGGTCGGGATACCTGCTTTATAAGTAAACAAAACAATCATAAGACGCATTTGTGGTCAATTTTATGAAAGCTGCGGCAGCCTTACCCGTTAGAGGGTTAAAGTTGTTATTTTTAGCCATATTTGTTTTTGTTAAACAAATTGTTGGATACTTTTTTGTAAAAAAAAAAAAACAAGACATAAAATGACAAAACAGAAGTTTGGTAATTTTTTTATTCATAAAATTGACAGCAGCTGCAAATATCTTTAAATTTCATTCTTTCCTTAAGGGGTATACTAACTTTAGAAGTCATTAAAAATGACAATTTTTAAGTAATTATCAGAAAAAAATAAACGGTTTATGAAAAAAATAGGAAAACATAATAATAAATATTGTTCTAAAAATTATAATTTAGAATTTTACCTTTTTTAAATGCAAAATCTGTTGCTATCGTGGAGCCTTAGCAGTGTTGTCCAGTTAGGGAGCGCTTTTTAGTCGTTTAGGGTGATTTTAGGGGGTAGATTAGATTATAGTGGCACTACGCACCGCGACCAGAAATTGGTATTTTGTGCTGCCAGCGAATACACCCTATAGGTTCAGGCTCCCTACGAAGCCAATTATCCTACCAGGTGAACAGTTACAAACGTCCGATGGCGTCACTATTCGATCACCAAAATCAGTGGCGTACCCAGGGGGGGGCCCTGGGGGCCAAAGCCCCCCCCCCCCCCCCCCCGAAATATTTTCGATTTTTTATTTTATTTTTGTTTTGGTTAGTATATAATAAATGAATTTATAATATTTTTTGAGACTATAATTTTTCAAACTAATGTTATATTAACTGAAATTCATCTATGGAAACACTACCATAAAGACCATCAAATCTGCTAGATGCTATTCAAGATTGCAACAAGGAGCTTTTTCCAAACGTTTACATGTTTTTACATTTACTGATAGTAATTCCTGTTACAACTGCATCCCCGGAGAGAAGTTTTTCCACCCTAAAAAGAGTGAAAACATATTTAAGGAATTCTATGGGTGAAGATAGACTTCGTGCTCTAGCTCTTGCATCAGTGTGTCGAGAAAAGGTTAAACCTGACAAAAATCATTGACACTTTTATGAAAAAAAAATCGTCGAATTAACTTTTAAGAGTTTTGTTAATAGTATGTATATAAGGATCTCAATTAATATGATAGCTCACTTTAAAAATCAAAATAAAATTATTTAATTGATACATAAATTTGTTTAATATTTCAAAAAAAACTTGTTTGTAGATATAAAAAACCTAAAATAACAAAGACATGTCAAAACATTTTTGCTTCAATATTGCTATCATAACTGGGTATAACGTCAATGGTAAATTTCCCATCCAAAACTTATTTAACAGATACAAAATATTAGTGTCCGACCGAACTCATTTTTTTCGGCCAAAGCCGAACTTCGGCCATAATATCAATGTTTGGCCGAAGCTGAAGCTAAACTTTTTGTTTTAATAAAAAAAATATAAATTGTTTTTTGGATCAATAAATTTAAACCAAAAAGTTATAACTTTTTGGTGTGAATGCGGAAAAATTGCTTTTCTGTCATGACAATATCAAACTTTTTAATTTTAAATATTAAAGTTTAAGTTTTTTTACAAATTTATAGGTATATTTTTTTAAAAAATCATATTTGGAAAATAGTTTTACTATTTTAAGTACAAAAAAAGAATAAAATATTTGTATTGCACTATATTTTATAGTCAAAGAAAAATATTTGATCGATTTTTAAGTTGATATAGAGAAAAAAAAACTTAAACTTTAATATTTAAAATAAAAAGTTTGATATTGTCATGATAGAAAAGCAATTTTTCCGCATTCACACCATGTGAGCTGTCCGGCAGCGCTAAAAAGCTGTTCGCTAGCTACACTAGTTGGTGGGGCTGATAAATATTTTATTGCTACAGCTTTTATATTTGTAAATGGACTTGAATTCCAATACTCAAATATATTTATATTTCGGGACCTAAAGGCTCCGTAATAAACATTTTAATTTCTTTTTCAATAAAATTTTCGTTTGGTTCTACTACTTCTAAGTCTGGTACTGCATCATGTCTATCCCAAATTGATGAACCTGTTATTCTCTTTTCAGGATCACTTACAACTCGATTTTTTTTTTTTTTTGTATATTTAATTATATTGCATTAAATTCGATTATTTGCTTTTTGAAATTATTGGCTTTTTGAAATTTTTTCACACAGATTGATGTTTAAATATCGGTGTTTTTTTTTGTATTCTATCATATTCAACATTGTATTTCTTATGTAGATTTTTTGTAAATTCTGAAAAGTAAATATTACCACATTTGTTATTTATTTGTGCTTTTTATAAATAATCATAAAAAGTTCGGTAGTTCGGCCAAATTCGGCCAAAATTTGGCCGAACACCGAACTTGGCCGAACTTCACTTTTTGGCCGAACTACGAAGCCGAAGTCGAGTACTTGGTCGGACACTACAAAATATTAAATATAAGCTCTCGTATGTAAAAAATTATATGCTTTTCAAACAAAAAAAAAATTTAAAAAACAAAAATTGGGCCCCCCCCCCCGAAACAAAATCCTGGGTACGCCGCTGACCAAAATAACGCACCCTCCTGTCGGAGAGCCTCGGACATTTGCAGAGAATATGCTCAGAGGTCTCGGGTTCCAATTCACAAAACCTGCACGTATCCGTAGAGGATCGTCCCATCTTGTACAATTGATACCTAAGGCCACAGTGTCCTGTGAGGTAGCCCGTTGCGGTCCTTAGTTCGCCCCTCGTCATAGACAAGAGTTTCCGCGATCTCTCCCCAGAGGGAGATATAAACAGCCTCGCCTGTCGCTGCCCAGGCGATCTGGCCCAATAGACCCCCAAACTCCGACTCCCTCCATCTTCTGAGCCTCTCTCTGACATACCCATTGGGTACGCCACAGAAGGGTTCCGGGCCAATGAATTGTCGACGAGCTCCGCAGTTGGCTAAACAGTCAGCCCGTTCGTTGTCCTCATGCCCCTCATGGCCTGGAACCCAGCCCAGTGTCAAGGAGTTGTTAAGTCCTAGACGATTTAGAGAGTCGATACATTCCTTAACCAGACCAGACGGCACATCTTGAGCCCTCAAGGCACCAAGTGCCACTTGGCTGTCAGATAGAATGCAGATCGTGGCCACCCGTGTCCTCCTCCGCAGACACTCTTCCACACAGATACAGGTAGCGAAGACCTCAGCCTGAAAAGGGGGGTAACAATTTGTTATATGGAATTTTGGAATTTAGTTATTTGGAATTTTTTTATTAGGTTGTTGGTATAATTTTATTTAAACTTCACTGTGCTGTTAAAATAAAATTTCAGATTTTGATAATGAAAACAGTAAAACTGTAACAAAATTAGTGTATTTTAAAATTTTTATTCAAAGAAATTGAAATAAAATCTGAAAAATTTAGCAGATTTTAGGAAAACAAATTTTTATGGATTTTTTTTTTGTCAGTACCCAGTGATCCTTGGGTACTGACAAAATAAATAGTTTTGTTTTACACACGAAAAACTTCTTTAGTCCCTAACGTAGCCTAATTTTAAAATTTTTGATTTGTATTAAAATGGTACGAGAGAAAACTCAAAAATTAAAAAAAAAAAAAAATCACCCAAAAAATCGTTTTTTTTTTATTTTTCAATAAAATTCTAGGCAAAAATTTTAAAAATGTTTTACGTTAGGGACTTCATTTTTCAGTCGTCTACAAAACAAAAAACAACGATTGAAAATCGGTCCAACAATCGGCTGCGTGGAAGCACCCGATTTTCAATATATTGTTTTGAGAAAAAAGCATTTAAAGTAAATATTGCTCATGTAAAATATAGGGCAGTGAGTAACTTTTTTAACTTTTTTAACTTTAACAAGATTTAACTTTCTTATCTCGGATATTTTCACACGAAAAAATTCTTTAGTCCCTAACGTAGCCGGATTTTAAAATTTTTGATTTGCATTAAAATTGATTTGCAAAAAAATTATAATCAAAAATTAAAAAAAAAAAAAACGATTGAAAATCGGTCCACCAATCGGCTGCGCGGTGGCACCCGATTTTCAATATATTGTTTTGAGAAAAAAGCATTTAAAGTAAATATTGCTCATGTAAAATATAGGGCAGGGAGTTTCTTTAACAAGCTGTAACTCTTTTATCTCTGAGATTTTTTCTCCAAAAAGTTCAAATTATTGAAATATGAAAAAAATATAATGAACAAAAACATAATTATTATTATTAATAAAATATCAAACTTGAAAAAAATGTATATATAAAAAATAAAATTTAAAGCTAGTAAACCCCTTAACAGACATTGTGTCAGTCAGTCACATGTTTTTTTTTCATTCATGCAGTTTTTTTTCCACTTCTGATTGTCAAATTAGTAGGGAGCTATGTTTGATGGCTTAATTTATTTGGCTCCTTAACAAAAAAAAAAAAAGAAAAAAAAAATACTAATAAATAAAATAAAGTGTCAATGACTTTGTCTTTTTTGAAAAGTTTATGCACTGACAAATATTTGTCCAATCTTTTTGGCGTTGAACTGAAACAAGCATTAGGTTTTAACTAAAGTATCCTTCAATTTGGATATATTATTGCGCATTTTATTAATTTATTGTTTTTGTTTTATTCTCATCAAATGGATTTCCTTTCAGATTAAGTTGTTTTTTTTTTTAACTTTCTGTCTGATTAATTTTAACAATTTTGGCATATTTAAATGCTGGTTGGTTGATTTGAAATAAAATAAATGGATTTCAAAATTTAAGCATAAAAATCAGAGCTTTAAAGAATGCAATGCTTTATTAGATTTTTCAATTCTGATTGTCTATGGAATGATGGAATTCTCAAATCACTATTTTACAAAACGAATAGTTTCTCAATTGGTCGGTCTCATTCGATTTTATTTCTAGAGCATTAAATAGTTTTTCATCAATCGATTTATTTAATCACTGAATTCAATCGTTGAGACTTCAATTGATTATTACTCAATCGATTTAAAATTTGGGAATTCAATTATCATTAAATTTTTTTTCAATTTTAAAATTCATGAAACAAACAACAGAGTAATACAATTTTTTTATAGGGAATTTAACAATTTTTTAAAATAGTACAAGAAAACTTAAAAATTAATAATATTAGAGTTATCAGTTGTTATCAGAAAGTATAACAAATCTAAATTGTATGTATTTTAATAAAAGAAAAATTTTCTAAAAAAGGCAACAACAAATAAAGGAAGAGTAAAAACTTGGAAAAATAACACTTTTTCAAAAAAAAGTTTTGGGGAAGTTTTTGCCACTGCGGCACATATGCCACTCTCGATTTTCGCTGTATATAAAAGAGTTATTAAAATGGTGTTTTCCATAATTTGTGTAGTTACTGATCATATTTTATGTCACCAAAATTTATTCTTGTACTTCCCACGTGGTCGAGGATGGACATGATTTTGTGTGTTTTGGATTGCAAAAAAAAAAAATAATATATAGTTAGTATATTTGGGTTAACTTTTTCATTTCCTATTGGGTATACAAGTTAATAATGTCGATTTGGACAACATATGGCATAACTATCACATATGGACTGTGTCAATAATAACAAATATGGAATTTTGGAGGGTAAAAATCTGTCATTATAATTCAGTATTCGATAGACGCCAAAGTGTAAACACACATTTTTTTCAATCGCTATAATAATGTCGAATTTTGTGCCTAAAAAAGATGTTTTGCGGGGAAGTCTGATAACCTTTTTCATTTGATGAAAACGGCTGCTGAAAGTTATCGTTTGTGGGTAGAAGCTTACGGTTAACATGCACCAACTCAAAAAACTTGTAAACGATGTTTTGCGCAATTCAAAAGTGCACTCAGGGAACTTCTGCTTTAAAAATATGTAGTTGTTTGGGTTGTAATACAGTTTCTTTATTTTTAATGTAAATGTCAGTCATTTGTAGAACAAATAAAATTTTTAACTAACCTTGTAGTTCATTTAAAAAAACAACTCACTTCAAATGACTGTTTTATGATTTTACATTCATTTTTTACAGTTGTTTTTTGTTATTTAAAAAAATAAAAATAAATAAATGTTTGTTTATTTTTTACTAACATGTGGTTCATTTTTACTACAATTGTTAGTCATTTTTTGAACATTAAAAAACAAATGACAATGTTAGTTGAATTTAATGAAATGTAAGTCGTCCTTTCTTTAAATGAATTTTCATTTGTTTTTGACTACAATTGCTGTCGTCTTTACCAACATAATTTCCTAAGTGTGGTGATTTCGATACAGAAGACAAGGAGAGGCCTGGTCAGCCGAAATAGTTTGAAGATGAGGAATTGGATGCCTTACTCCACGAAGATTGTTGTCAAACGCAAGAAGAACTTGCATTATTATTGGTAGTCACACAACAAGCAATTTCCCTACGCATTGGGATTCCTAAAAGCATTGGGATTCATTCAAAAGCAAGGAAATTGGGTCCCATATGAATTGAAGCCGATAGACGTTGAAAGGCGATTTTGCATGTCGGAAATGCTGCTTGAACGCTCCAAAAAGAAATAATTTTTGCATCGTATTGTTACTGGTGATAAAAAAATGGATACATTATGTAACCCCAAGCGCAAAAAGTAATATGTAAAGCCCGGCAAACCAGCCAAATCAACGCCGAAGCCGAATATCCATGGCACCAAGGTAATGCTCTTTATTTGGTGGCATCAGAAGCGTGTTTTGTATTATGAGCTGTTGAAATCGGGTGAGACGATCACAGAGGACCTGAACCGAACACAATTGATTCGTTTGAAGAGAGCAATCAACGAAGAACGACCAGAATATTAGACCAGACACGAGGCCATAATCTTACACCATGACAACGCTCGGTCACATGTTGCAAGACCGGTCAAAAACTATTTGGAAAACAGTGGATGGGAAGTTTTGGCTCACCCTTGATTTATTCTTTACCTCAAAACCGGAGCAGTTCTTTTGGCGCCGAATCCATAAGCTACCAGAAAGGTGGGAAAAAGTAGTGGCTAACGATGGACAATACTTTGAATAATATCTCAATTCAATTTGTTATTATAATAAATACATTTTTCAAGCAAAAAAATTTGCATTATTAACTTGTATACCCAATATTTAAAATATTACCGCGAATTTTTTAGAACTAACTTCTACAAAGTGTAAACAAATTTTAAATTTTGTAAGCGGTTGAACATGGGGCGCATACGCCTGACCACCAGGTTTGGTAGTTTCGTCTGCAAAAATTGGTATCACTTTAAAAGACGTATACGTAATATTAATTCGTTATATGTTCAGACGTATTTTTCGTTCAGCAAATTGGAAGAAAATAAACTTTTAAATTTTTTGTTGCTATAATTACAGCTATTGATATCAATTTTTATGATTATTTCATAAAAAATATAAGTTTTCCACCAGAACCTGACAAAGAGCTGACAAATGTTCAACATCAACTGGGCCCATAGGTGAGGTGGTTTAGCCTCTTTGGAAATCTTAAAAAAATATAAGGAATAAAGATAACACTGTGCTACACAGAAAAATCACTCGTCAAATGACCTAGTTTAGGTTGTAAGTCTAGCTGAGTGTATTACAAAACCGGTTTGAAGGGTAGCAATACAACGACAAATTTTCGAGGTAACAGTAAACGAGGTAACAGTTGCGACTGGCGCATTTAAACATTTGTTAATCAGTCATTTTTTATCCGATTTAAAATTTTTAAACGGTATATAAAAGAAAATTACCTGGTCTTTTTAAAGATATATACTTTCTATATATTATTAATATAAATAGGTAGAGATTTTTTTAATAACAATTAAAATTTTATTGAGAAATGTTGAAGTTAAGAAGAAGAATAACGTTTTTTTTCTCTAAAAATTATAAACTCTATTTAATTTTAGTTACCCGCTTTTTATTGACAGTGATCTCATCAGTGATTTTCCATTTTAAATTGTATTATTATTTGTGTCTTATAATTGTTAGATACATTTTTCAACAACCTGCGGCTGTAAAAATCAAACCTGCGCTTCTTCTTACATTACAAACGTAACAATACCAAGTCATGACCGTATTGCGATCACACCCAAGTATGGCCTCGAATGTAATGCAGCTAAATTGCAGTTTTCTTTCCTATTAGATATTTCTGATATTGTATATTATACTCAGAAGTGACCAACACTAACAAACACAAATATTCTATTTTTAGATTTTTGTTTATTTTTCTATTTTTAATTGTTTTTACATTTTTTCAACTCCTACTAGGGTTTTTTCGAATCTTCTTTTATCGATATTCTTAAAGCTAATGCTTTCCTAATTAAAATGAGTATTCTTTTATCAAAATCAGTTGAAAATTGACAAAGTTATGGTACTTTTTCTATACATAAAATATTTTGTGTTATTCTCCTTCGCATTAGGAAAAATAAAATTCGCTCTGTATATATACGAAAAGTACCTTCACTTTGTCACTTTTCGAACAATTTTAGCAAATTAAAACTCATTTTACTCAGGAAAACACTAGCTTTAAGAATATTGTTAAAGAAGAATTCGAAAAAACACTCGTAAAAGTAGAAGAAGTTAAAAAAACATTTCAGGTTTTAATTGTTCTAAAGAAAATGAAAATGGAAATTATTCAAGTTCGAGGCCATACTCTATATTTCTTTATTTGGATATTTTTCTAACAAATAATCTATAGAGTTTTTGTTTTTAAATTTATTCTTTGACCCTTTCAGGAACGTGTTGATAGATTTATTTCGGGAATTTTCTAGGTTCCCATCATCAGAACACGTTCTGAAAGAGGTAACAATCCTATACCAAATATCAAACATTCATATATACTAGTTTACTCACTACATGAGAACTAATGTATATATATTAGTTCTCATGTATATATATATTATATGAGCTCGAAGTAAAACCGATTATCACCATTGATCAAAAAATAAATTGAAAACTTGTTTTTTGTGTGTATGTCTACTAGGGCGGGTCGATTTGTAGGGAGTGAAAAAATTCACCAATTTCCCTATGATTTTCGTATTCTATGGGTTATTCCATGAAAATTTGCCGAAGGAACCATACCTCTATCGTTAAAATCGAGTCCCCTACTTTTTGTTGGTAGATTTTTTCCCAAATTGACGTTCGTATGAAATATTACCTACACGTTCACATCCATAACTCAAAAACTATCGATCAGGTTTAATCGCCAGTACGCGCGTTGGAAAGGTGAGCTCATTTTGATCAATTTACAAAAAAAAATCTCCAACATTGGTCCAACGGTTCAAAAGTTACGGGCATTTTTGTCCAAATTTTGGAGCATTATTCCATTTTTTTCATGATTTTGCCCAAGAATATTACTTTCATGGCCATTTTTTTGGCTCAATCCATTATTTAATTCAATTTTCAATTCAAAACGAAGAGTTTAAGCCCAAATTTATCGAATTCGGTTGATTAATTCATGCGATATTGCTAAAACAAAATAACACATAAAACCAACTTTTTGATTTTTTTTCCCTTTTTATTTTTTTTTCTACAAAAATTCAAATTAAGAGATAATAAAGTATCTATCAACCTATTATCAAAAAAAAATATTCAATTTGAGTGTAGTAAAAGACAAAATGTGAAAAAAAACATTATTTTTTCTGAAAGTCTTGTTTGCTTTCAAGTCTGGGTGTTTTCGTACGGCTTTCTAATGTCGTCGCCATAGCGCCTTCTACATTCTTTCCTGCAACTCGTTTAGCAGTGGCAGCCAGCAATTGGACATGTCTTTCCGTTCCTTGAATGTGTAAAGGAATTTGTGGATCATCGAACGGTGGCACTTCGTAATTTAAATATCCCTCCAAATGTTCATACGAATAACTTTGCGTAAACGGTGGTTCGAATAAAATGGTATCGTCATTTAAATCAATCATATTTGTATATTCCGTACAATTAAAGTTTATAAGAGATTTTTTATAAACTCTAAGTTCCGTTGGGTCGACAATATCTCTTCGGTAATGTAAAATCTTCTTTATAGCAATGTTTCGTTTTTCCATTCTATCATCAAACAACATAGATAGCAAGATATTTTCTGAGTGTGCAAAATATGGATTATCTTGAATTACTGTATTTACAACTCCAAGTAAATTCGGTGGTAAAAATCGTGTCCAAGTAATAAATTTAAAAAGTAATGTACTACCGTATGCGGCAGAGCTATAATACTTAACATTGAAATACATTGGCGTGTATACTTTTATTATATAGTTAGCCAGAATTTTTAAATATTCAGTTGGATTATTAGTTGTCACATAAAACCGTAATAATCTATTGGCTTTGGTCAGCCAACGAGAATGTGCAATCGGCCCTGGTTTTATGTGAGACAAGTCCGCAGGAACCACACCATTAGAAATTGCATTGGCCATTAACATCAAGTACCTCGAATCAGTAGATAATTCTTCTGGATTTACTAGAAAATTCCCGAAATAGATCTATCAACACATTCCTGAAAGGGTCAAAGAATAAATTTGAAAACAAAAACTCTCTAGATTATTTGTTAGGAAAATATCCTAATAAAGAAATATAAAGTATTGCCTCAAACTTGAATAATTTTCATTTTCATTGCACAATTAAAGGTCGAAAAAACACAATTTTTATTTTTAATAAAAATTATATCAAACTTGTTATTAAGAAAATCTCAAGCTAATTATATTACTAATATATATACCAGGTAATTTTTGTACTTAAATTCTGTTTAAAATAGGTTGAAAAATTATTGAATTACAAATGTTCAAATGCACCAGTCGCAAAAAATACACTTTTACTGTTGTCTCGAATGTTTGAGGTTATATTAAAACTTCTGGAACCGGTTTTGTAATACGTTCATCGTGACTTACAACAAACACTGGGTCGTGACTTAAAACATACACCGTGTAGTTTTAACACACAAATTAAAGTGAAGATGTGTACAATTTCAGATAAAACATAATTTTTCCAAAGAAGTTGGTTGTTGAGTAACGACAGCCCTTTAAGTGGCGACTGCTCCCCCTTCTGCCCTATAATAAGCATTTTAAGTTCAAAAATCTTAAAGATAGCAATTAAAAGCCTTCAAATCTTATAATAAAGTAATTTTAAAACTCATATTTATGCAAGTAGTTAAGGCAATTGTTACCAAGTGCTACAATTAGAATAAGATTTTACAAAATTATTTATTGCTTTTAGCCTTAGTTCGTACTATTTTAAGTAGAGATGGGCTCGTGAGTAAATGTTGACTCACATTCACGCACGCTCAATCACTCACGAACATTTTTTACTACTCATACTCTCTCACGCTCACGTGAGTAAATTCAAATTTTTTAGAATGTAAACATCATGGTAAACTTTGAATGTTTAACTCAAAATTGCTCTGAATATGTAATTTTTTCATTTATTTTGTATTTTATAAACGCAAAAACATTAAATCGGCGACAAAATTAAAGAAAATATTTATTTAAACATAATTTTTTTTGGTTTGTAAAGTTCTACTTACGCACACTCACTCACGCAAAAATTTGGCTCTCACTCACTCACGAAGTATACTTTCCTACTCACACTCACTAACTCATGCTCGCGTGAGTAAACTAAGTTTTCATTCACATGAATCGATCAAAATTCATGTAATCAGTATTTTGCGTGATTTCGTATACCCTAATGATGTTATGCGTAGACGTTTTTACGGAAAAGTCGTTATAACGACAATTATTGCTATATTTAACAGAAAAGTAAGACGTATATTTATTTAAAATTGTATTAGATATGGCAAGAAAATTTTAGTTTTTGTTAATTGTAAATTTATTGAGTAAAAAATCAATTGAATTCCCAAGGATTGAATTTCCAATGATTGAATTCCCAGAGATTTAATTAGCAATGATTGAATTCCCAACGACTGAATTTCCATTTATTGAATTACCAATGATTTAATTCAGTGATTGATAAAATAAATGATATAAACTGATTGAATTCCTTGCCAGTGAATTCTAGCGAATGAATTCCAAAGAATGAATTCCATGCGATTGATTAGAAAATAATTCATTCGATTTGAATAAAACTTAAATTTGGTTTTTATACAATTCAATAAAAATAGAAATTAATCTTAGAAACTCTGATTAAAATGAATGAATTGCATGCAAATTAAAAACTAATAAAAGGAAATAATTTGTATTCTATTCTGTAAAGTTTTAAAAATGATGATCAATTTAGGGTTATGTGAGATAAATTGAGAAACGTGGGTATTATTTCAAATTACACTCATAAAAATTAATGTTCAAAATTTTAGTTTAATTTGAGCTAAATTTTAGTTTAATGAAAATTAAAAGGTAATCTGAATAAATCAGCAAAAAATGTTCTAAATAGTAGTACACTGAGAGCATTATCTTCACTACAGTAATGAATTTCTTCATAGCTTTTTTGAATACTTGTCACTAGAACTCGTCCATTGAAACTTTTCATAGAATCTATGAAACAGGTTTCATTAAAATCAATATTTATGAAATGTTTGTAGAATTAATGAAAATCTTCATAAAACTAATAAATCATTCCGACAATGAAACATTAATAAAATGTATGAGATAGTTTCATAAATTTTTTAAACATTAAGAAGTCCTTCAATTAAAAAAACTCTTCATGAATAGAACTAAGCCAATGAAACGCTTTTTTAAACAATTTCATCGAAGTTTAAATTTAATAAACTGCTATATTAAAATAATAAAGCACTTTATAAAATATTAAAATTAACATTATTGTGAAACTTTATGAAAAAATAAAAAAATCAGTTTTTGACATAATTTCATAGCTCCACAGAAAATTTTCCTGAAATTTATGAAGAGATAATTTATAAGATAGGATGATTTGTTTTATGAAACAAAGTATATGAAAAATTTCTTAATATTAATAAATATTCTTGGATATAATGAAATTCTTCATTGAATCTACGAAAAAAAATCCAAGAAATTATTTCATTAATATCACGAAGGATAATTCTTTTTTAAGTGTACCCAAACAAAATTCAAATTTCAAAATTATTTTCAACTAACTAAAATTTAACTCAAATATCACAAAATGTTTGTTAAGTTAAAAGATTTGTTTAAGCTTTAAAACCTGTGTTTTAAGCGTTAAAAAAAGCTCAAAAAACGTTAAAATATGCCGTTCAAATTAAAAAATAACTAATGAAATTAAAAAAGACAGGGATGGCAGGCAATACCGCTAAAAACCCGTTATCGATTCAAAACCCTTTCAGCTGACTATCGTTTTCCCTAAAATACCGTTACCGAAGTAATTGAAATATCGTTATCCATAAAATACCATTACCGATATAACTTAAATACAAATGTCCTTAGAATACCGTTATCGAAGCGACTAAAACACCGTTATCTCTAAAGTAAAAAAAATCGCTGTTTGTAGATATATCTTCCGAAAGTTTGATCGTAAACTATCGCAATTCGGGCTTAATGGTCCTTAAAAATATCGGTGTTCATTGATATTACCTGAATAACTAAAATAACGTTACCGAAATAACTGTAAAAACGCTATCCTTAAAATAACGTCACCGAAGTAATTAAAATACCGTTACCGCAATTAGTAAAATTCCGTTAACGATAAAAAAGCTATACCGAAATAACTAAAATATTGTCACCACTAAAATACCGTTACCGAAATAAATGAAAATACCGTTACCCCGAAATAAATGAAAATACCGTTACCCTTACCGAAATCCTCAACGAATCGATTACCATTCATGTCTAAAAGTCAACAGTTAAATTTTATTTTTTAATATTAAAATCGTTACCAGAAATAAAATTTGTTCCTTAGAACTTTATCAGTCAAACAAAGTTGCAATACATAAATAGGTTTTCTTATGCTTTAAAGTTCAAATTGGTTTACAAAAATATATTGACAAACCAATTTGTTGTTCCTTCTATCGCATGTAACATTAAATTTTCAACCTTCAATTAAAGAAAACTTCAAAATATTGGTTGCAAGAAAAAAGAGCAAAAAATCCATATTTTAAAAGAAAAAAAAAGTATGCAAATTTCAGCTGATTTCTCTGCAACCTCATTTTTAACTAATTGTTAGTGAGGGAATGTTCCCAATTGTGGCCTGTTCCCTAAGTAGAGCTTTTTTTTTGCCAAGTTGTTGCATTAATATATTAAAACTTTCAACTGTCATCGACTTTAATTTCCGTCATCACTATTTTAAAAGAGTTTCGACTTGCATGTACTCGTATTTCTTGGTTTTATTTTGTCGTTTTAAAAAACGGAATATAAAGTGCATTTTTTGTGTAGACATAAAATGTGAATAACAAACAATTTTTAAAGAATTTTCCAAGTCGGATTTTTGTAAACGGTGAGAATTTTATTCACAATTTTATTCAAAATAATTGGTTCCATAAAAATACATAATTAATAAAACAAAAATGTGGAAAATTTAATTTTCATAATTTTTAGACTTTTTTAACCCTAGGAGGTATGAGAGTTTTTGTCGCTAAATGCTACAACCAGGTCTGTGCGGACCTACATGGGATTTGTATGGAAATGCATAGTCAGGTATCCTAAAAGTGTGTATAAATGCATTTTATGCTAGGAAAACCACAAAATGAACAATAAAAACGCATTTTTATACATCTTAGATACCTATTGTCGGTATTTTATTAATAATATGTATACAAATAAATTTTATACACGGCATTCAATGCAGGAGTACCTGGCATGTGAGTTTTGTTGGCATACCGGCTTTTTGCAATGCATGCAATGAAAGGGTGTTTTTTTTTGCTGTTTTTTTGTGTCCAATTTAAAACACAGCGAGCACCAGGCACGTAGCTAGGAATTTGTTTCGGGGGGGCTTTTCGATTTTTTATATTGATTATATATTTTTTTTTCCACACTAGAGTAACAGCTTTTTTTTTTTTTTTTTTTTTTTTGCTAAATTTTTACCTACACGTGATGGGCAATCATGTATTAATAATATAAATCGCTTTCTCAGGTCATTTTGCAACAAAAACCTTACGCATAAAGTGCATTTCCTTAAAATGCATTTTTTTAATTTTTTACTTATTGTGTTCATTATTTCGCGAATTTTGATGTCAATATCGCGAAACAACGTTTTAATCTGTTTGATCACAATCCGCGAAATACGTCAAATTTGAAAACGTTTGTGTACTTTAAGTTGGATATGCATCGTTATTGTCTAAATAAGTTAAATTTTTAGCTAAATATTAATTTTTAGTTTTTTTTATATAATCATACGAAATTTAATATGAGTCTTAATACAGTTTTATCCGTGAAATGGGCATAATAATTAAAAACCATCCGAATAATGACGCGATACAATTTAATACGATTTTATATAGCGGTATAAATTTCCAGTTTTTGATTTTAAAACGTCATGAAAATTCGAAATATCTATTAATCCTTTTAGACTTTAGCCGCTTGCAAAAGTTTTACAACTTTATAATTTGTAACAAATTCAATAGCATTTGGAAATTTTATTTAAAATAAAATTGTGTTTTTTTAAATATGATATAATATCAAAATATATATTATTTTGCAACGTCTAGGTATATAAATATAACGTAATTATTAATTGGATTAGTTTTAGCGTATTCTAAATGCAATATACAATTATACGCAACTATATATGACATCATATTAATTTTTTTATACGAAATTAATTTTATATATGAATTTATATAATTATGTCCGGTTAAATGCACAGTCATACAAAACCTTATAAGTGTATATAAAATAATGTATTATTTTATGCAAAAGTTTTAACTCGGGAAATTAAAGATTTATAACCCTCCAAAAAACAAATTAAAAGCAAATATCCTATATAATTTGCCTGACACTTACAAGGAAGCTTTTCCGATAGGTTCCCTTTGAAATTAATGAAATTCGGATAGGTGATAAAGCAGCAAAAATATATGAAAAACATATCTATTTTTAAAATTGGTGGTGAAATTTAACACATCTGTGTATGAAAATATGTTTAAAGTTTAGGAAATTTAGACTTATTTAAAAACAGCGTTAAAATGCTCGAGAAAACACACATTTTGAAAACCATTTTGACACTATGTCGTGGACCCCGGCTGCCACATATTTGAATTATTTTAACAAATTATTCACTATTTTTCCCCCTTTTTCATATATCCGACTTTTTTTAAGATTGGGGGCTATACTAGGTCTTATTTAAGCCTAGGTCTTATTTAAGCTAAATTATGTATTTCGAATTCACTTTGATTTATATTTTGGACAAATTGTCTTTAATCAATTTTTTAAATAAAAACCCTTTAAAATGTCTTAAAAAAAACTACATCGTTATAACACAAAGACTGGTTTAGCTGCTTGATTTTAAAATGTCGCATTTCAAGGAGCGCCGATAAAAATTTGTTTACATTTAGTCTAAAAAAAATTTGAGTCGCATTGGACCACGTTAACACATTATGCATATCGATCAAAGTTTGAGGCTTAAATTTGTTTCAAAAAATTAAAAAAATATGAGATATCGTAATATATATCGTAAAAAAAATACTGAAAACTATGTTACCAGATGCGTGCGTAGCAAACCAAATTTATATAAAAAAATTGCACTG
This sequence comes from Delia radicum, assembly GCA_021234595.1. NCBI lineage: Eukaryota > Metazoa > Arthropoda > Insecta > Diptera > Anthomyiidae > Delia > Delia radicum. Next base: position 116,670,561 of record CM037852.1, read on the forward strand.
TAAGTAAAGTAACGACTTTTATGGCACAAGTAAACTTAATTTTGAGTCTTAGTTATATCTCCATTTTAAAAGATTTTGTCAAAATACAGAGAAAAAATCATTGTCAAAAAAATTTCAATTAAACTTTTGTTCGATTTCAAACTTTTTTTCAATTAACTGTTTAATTGAAAATGAATTTGGTATAAAAAAAAATTTCAGTTTTTATAACGTATAATAACAACATTGAAACAAATGCAAAAATTTTAAAAAGTCGCCAAAATTAAAAAAATCGTTTAAAGTAGAAAATTCTCGTTTCGTTAATTTTGGTGATTTTTTTTAAATTTTTTTAGAATTTTGGAGTTTATTGTGGGAGTTTTTTAAATTTCTGCAATTTTGAGGATTGTTTTTTAAATTTTGGCAATTTTTTTCAAATTTTGCTATTTTTTAAAATGGTCTCGATTTTTTTAAATTTTGGCGATTTTTCTACAATTTTTGTGATTTTTTTAAAATTTTGTAATTTTTCCCAATAGTAAACAATATTTAATTAAATTCTTAATAGATGTGAATAAAACTATATGTAATTGAAAATAATATTAATTAAATATATATAAATTATTTTAGTTGTTACTACAATTGCATCAACATGACCGAATTCAGTTAAACTTTTGCTGAATCAAAAAATATTTTAATTAAAACTCAATTTTAGTTTCTTCTGTGTAGACATATTTAATTTTTAGTTTGCATTGTCTCAAACAATTTTTTGATTATATTTTAAGTCAAAGACTTCGAAATCTCTTATGAAATGATTTTATTTATTGCTTTTTGTCGAAAATCAACTCTAACAATGATAGCCGCCCATTTGCAGGCGATGTTTTCTAACGAAATTTTAAGATTCGAACCATATAAAAATATATCCTATTTGATCCAAGTCAAAAATAAATATTTTCATATTAAATTTATCAATAACATTGTTACTTTCTATCGAATTGTATTAAGTTTTTAAATTTGTCAAATCATTTCGGTTGTGGTAACCAAATAATATGCTCAACACCTCTCTTTTAGGATCCAACATCTCCTTCGGTATGCAGGCCTTGTTTTTTCTTATAGTTCCTACATAAGCCAACCGTTGTCTCATCAAAACCGTGGCCAAATCGTATGATGAAAAAAAGTTGTCTGCATATATTGTTCGACCAGAGCCACTATATTCTTCCACCAATTTGAGAACAACGTTCTCGCAAAGGTTTGCCGCACGTGCTTCGTTTGTTTGTTTTCCAACATAAATAACTCCTTTTAGTGGATAATTTGGCATTGCACATCCACCAGATTTTTATTCCGTATTTGGCTGGTTTTGATGGTACATATTGGGTGAAGCGCGTGCTGCCTCGGTGCGGAAACAATTGCTCATCCACAGTTATTTGGGCACCCGGAACACATCGACGCTCTAAGTTGTTCATGAGCATGTTCCAAATGTCGTCGATGGCTGCCGATTTGCTTTCTGCAAGTCGAGCGGCTCTCGTGCTACCGTTATCAAATCTAATACTTTAGAATAACTTTATATCGGTTAGCAGACGTCATCGCCCTGTAGATAGCGTTTCTATTGTGTCCCCACAACCCAAATATGCCGGCAAACAAGGTAAGGCCAAAAAAAGCGTACATTTCTGTTTCCGTTACTGGTTGCGTCCACACTCGCGGTGGCTGGTCAGGATTCATCTCAGATCATTTCTGCTGGGCCTTATGGTTTGTTTCACGAGTAATTATGCTGACGATCCCGGGTGTTAGAAGAGAACGATTCGTATGTGGAACAAACTTCCCGCAGAAGTCTTCCCTGTTACTTACAATTTAGAAAAATTTAAATCAAATATCCACAAACACTACTCCCTCTTTCCTCCTTCCCATACCTTATTTTCCTGATCAATACAATGCACTGCATGAGTAGGGGGCATCCCCTGAGTATTGGTTAAATTATAAAAAAAAAAAAAAAAAAAAACAGTGGGGCAGTTATGTGCACGAGGTCTACCAGTGGCCGGCGGAACGCTTGACCAAATCTTACCATCCTTTGACTTGTACGATGTAGTTGAGCACGACGAACTTGGCTCTTTGTCCATACCGACGGCTTCAAGCCCTTCGGGGATAGCTGCAGCGCCTTCATACAAATCTTAAAGTTACTCATCATTGTTCAATAGACATGTCTGTTTCAGCATCTGAAGCCGCATCATCTAACAGCGGCACATAATCTGGATCCATTTCGTCGTCGCCTTCGAAAGGAATACTTTCCGCGAGCTGTTCATCATCACCGATGCTATTTTATTAAATGTTTAATTCTCTTCAAAAAAAAATACATGTAGTATGTTTAGACTTTAGACTTTGCTGATAAACTAATATTTTGTTTTGCGCTCTATTCAACATGTACATTTTATATACATTTTCTCCACAAAATCCCGCTGAAAAACGGTTTTTATCACCTGCCCCCCATTCATTCCATACAAATTACATGTAGGTCTGCACAGACCTGGTTATGCCGTTTATGACAAAATATTTGCTAATCCGGATTAACCCGAACCCTGATCTACAATCGCTCTGATTTTTTGCTCATTGTGTTCGGAGATAGAGGATTTGTCTCTAACACGAAAAACAAAAAAGTTATACACACTTTTATATGCAAAAAGTCCGCACAGACCTATTTATACCTCCTAGGGTTTAATGGTTTACGCTTCACTTTAACTTTTCTTGTCTATTGTTGACATGTTTCACAAAAAAAATATCGTTTGTTTACCGCAATTAAAAAAATTACCATTTAAACGATAGAAAAATCGCAATAACTATTTATGTCTGAAACAGGGATCGAACTAGAAACGTTCTTTTAAACATGGCGGCATCATTTCTGTTCAATGCTCTACCATTGCACAGACTTTTGAACTCTTGTAATTTTCTGACTGAAAAACGCTTTTTGAAAACGCTGGTAAAGTTTCTTAAACAATTTTCTGTCAGTAATTTATTTACAATTCCTCGGTTATCCAGTAGTCTAATAGTGATTGAATTTTGGTAAATTTGTCATTACATTTGTAATTGTATTTGGCGATATTTTAACTGTACATCGCTTTTTGTTTTTTTTTTATCTGAATTAAAATTTTAAATAACAGCTGTAATCTAATGTTATTGTCGTTAAGCCTCAACAACGAAAAAACGTGCCAAAAACTTAATATATTATCAGACAAATTGCGTCAAATTCAAACACACGCGTTTGACCCAAAAATCTAAATAATCTAAAAATATATACCAACTATTAAGTGCAAGACATACTATGTATATTTTCACTTAATACTTTTAAATGTTCTTTATCTTTTCACTACACTCATATAAAAAAGTTAGTTCAAAAGTCTGTTAAACGTGTTCTAATTCAGGTAAACTTATTTCTTCTATTGCTTAAGTTTACATCAGTTATTTGGCTGAAGTTCTTAGTTGTCTTATTTCACCACAAGAACAAATTTCATCCGTATTTTATCTAATTCTTCGACCTTAAATTTAGTAATTCGTGATTCTTAAATTTAAAAATGTGCCAGTTATTTTAAACCACAATTGTTTTCAGAATTTTGTTTTGTGTTTTCGCTATCAGTCTCAGTAGATGGCGTTACTTTCTTTTTTTTTTATTATCAGAAAACAGGCTATATCTCGGAATCTAAGAGACATAAAGCAACATGGACCAAAAATCGTAACTCCGTATCTATTTAGTAGTATTTATTTACCACTTATATTCCCGCTTATATTATATGGACTTGGTCCGATCCGGAGAGAACATTTTACTAGAAATTTGCCGTTGATTTAGCTTACAACTGTCAACCAAAATTTAGAACTTCTAAAATTCAGATCACCTAAATTTAGCAGACTGTGATTCTCAACTTCATTGAAAATTCTTCTGTCGCAAATTCAGGTACTATTTTCTATTGTCGTAGCTGAATTTTCAACTATTTGTACGGGCGTTTTTTATGAGTGTATGGTCAAATTTAAAATGATAATATGTATAAAAACATTAATTACGGCCACAAAACTAAAAGTGACACATAAATTTAGGAAATTTAAAATTATTCTTTTGTTAAAACAAATTTTAAAAATATAACACAAGAAAATTGACAGATTTTGTTATTCATTTTGGAAACGAAGCAGATATGGGTCAAATATTCTCTCAATCTGTAGATCCCGTTAAAATCTGGGAAAATACAGGGTAACAGTGATTATTAAAACGATTTTAGGTATTTTTTAAAAATTCGTAATAAAACCTCTATAGCTAATTGCTTCAAATCCCTACGATATCTTAAATTCATTAGTTTTATCTTAAACTCGTTAACTCTCTTTTGAATTCAATACAAACAACAATATTTAAACAATTATAAAAAAAACAAACAAATGGTTTATTTAAAAAAAGAAATTTTGCGATAAAAATACACAATATTAAATATTATTCTAAAAATTGTAATTTAAAAATATTAAAAAATTCCGGTATTCGGGATTTTGGAAATCACGACCCCGCGACTTTTAGAAATCCCGAGACTTTCGGGATTCCAGTATTTGTTTTTTTTTTAACCTAAAAATCGGTTGGCAACAAATTCGATTGTCAAAATCTGTTGTCTCTGTGTAACGATAGTAAAACCACAATAGTCCAGTCTGGCATCAAAATACTATCGTTATGATAGGCGATAACAATATCGAAAATGATATCGCTAATGATGTTATAACACCGTGCAACAGTCGTTTCCACCTGTAAACAAATCGGTATATAAGTGAAACTAGAGACCATATATACTTAAACTGCGTTTCAGTTCTTCGCTATCACATCAAAATTAATTTTAAAGGGACTTTAAAGTTTTAATTTTTCAAAAAAAATAGTTAAATACTTGTACACATGATATGAGGTAAATATTGGCATCAATTGAAAGGTAAGCTCCTCTGCTTTGAAAAAATATTCACCCCTATCGTGAATAAAAAGGTAAATGTTTGTTCCCATGTAATTTTCATTCCCCCGTGAATACCGTGAATTTCCACTGAAATTGTGTTAGGCTATTCACGAGTGAATGATTAGACAAAGGTAACAAATTTCGAGGGAACTTTTATTCACGATTGGAATTGAGTGAAAAGGGAAAACAATTCGAGGGAAAAATATTCACGATAGGGGTGATTGATTATAATTTTCCAGGATCAAAAATGTCCTTAAAAAATGTAATCCTTTAATAACCTTTGAATAAATTTGTCTAAAATAATTTGTTTCCGATGCCTTGATATACTGGGAAATATCCCTAAATTTCATCAATTTGACTTTTCTTGCTTAGTTTAAAAAAAATGTTAGTTTTCTTATACACTTAGAATACTATGTAGGTAAAAACCAATGCAAATGTAGTTAAAAACAAATGAAATTTCACTTAAAGAAAGGACGACGTACATTTCATTAAATTCGACTAACATTGTCATTTGTTTTTTATTATTCAAAAAATGACTAACAATTGTAGTAAAAATGAACCACATGGTAGTAAAAAATAAACAAACATTTATTTTTTTAAAAAAACTACTGTAAAAAATTAATGTAAAATCATAAAACAGTCATTTGATGTGAGTTGTTTTTTTAAATGAACTACAAGGTTAGTAAAAAATTAAATTTGTTCTACAAATGACTGACATTTACATTAAAAATAAAGAAACTGTATTACAACCTAAACAACTACATATTTTTAAAGCAGAAGTTCCCTGAGTGTAGAAACAAACATTTAATATTTTCCATAAGGAGTTTTTACCTAACACTAGCACGAAAGAAACATTTTTGATGTAATTAGTAGGCAATAAATTACACGGCTAGACATAGAAAAAATTAATAAAGTACTAATCATACACTCAAAGGAAAAAGTTAGTAAAAAAAGTAAAAATCATAAAACATATACGTTATAAAGTATAAAAATGTTCATACTCACACATTGACGACATGATAAGATATGGTATTATATGACGACATGATAAGATATGGTATTTGTGATACGCTTTATGTCCAGATCTGATCAGATCTAGTACCAGATCGGTTCATATCTGAAGGGTTCTTCGTGCCAAGATATGAGCAGATCTGATCATATTGGATAATATCTGGTGCCAGATCTGTGCATATCTAAAAATATTTCATATTCCCTTTGTCCAGATTAATTACCAGATCTTAACCCTTTCAATGACACCAAAAATTTTTTTATGATAGATAAACTTCAAATTTTCTTTTTCCGAAACCGACGAAGACGACGCACAGTGTAAGACTTCACCATTTCAGGGAGACAAAATTATATATATTAGAAAATAATAAAGTTAGGTCTATGAAATTTGGTAGCAGACGTTATTGGCAAAAAACGAGCGAAATTTTACAGCTGCCACGGCCACCACCCAAATAATTAAAAAAAATACGTATGATAGATTCTTGTTTAAAAACGCTAACTGATTAAAGAAACATTAATATGTGCAAAAAAACTGAATAATCAAACTGAATAATCATAAAATTAAGAATGTTTTCTTAATTTTAAAAATATAAGCAGTTGTTTTAAAATTTTTTTATTTCGATTCGTTACAGAAATGTAACAAAGTAGTAAAAAGGAGCAAATTGGGTAACAATTTCCTATCTTTATATTTCTTTTAAATAGGTGACAAATGTAATAATATTTTTAAAACTATTTAAGTACAGAGAAAGAAATGTTAGTTTTCCGGAAGTAAAGAAGCAACTTTCAGCAAATTTAAAAATGTAGCGTTACAGTTAGCTTAGTGCGAAATAACAACACAGACAAAAAAAAAAAAAAAAAAAAAAAAGGTAACTAACCCTAAGACTAGAATATAATTTCCTAAAGAATCTGAATTTCATAATTTCAGATAAACACGAATCTGAATTTCTGAATTGTTTTACCTTGACCTTGTTTTTTCATTTTCTTCCGGCTCGATTTGTATGGAGGCAAAAAAATCGCTCAACGTTCAAGGAAAATCGTATTCTAGGGATCAAAATAAGAAACTTTGCCGAAGGAACCATACCTCTAAAACGAATTCTGATGTCCCGACTTTTGACCCGTAGTTTAAAATTTTGAAAAATCCCCCATTGACCCATTAAGAGTGCCCCAATCGAATCCAACCCAACCGAATATAATGTATACATTAATCTGCTAGAGCGTCTTCCGGAGAAGAAATATAGACCCTAATCTTGGAAAGACTCCTCCTACTTTCTGAAGTATCTCTATCCCGAGATTTGCACATTTTGCTATAAAAACACGACTAAAAAGGCCCTCTTTCAACTTAAATTTTAACCCCTTAACGGTCACCTAGAATGCTGTTTTATGCATTAATCTGCTAGCGTGTCTCCCGGAAAAGAAGTAGCTCCCATAATCTTGGAGAGATTAGTCCTACTTTCTGAAATATCAAAGTGGGCTTTTTCAAAATTTTACCCTACGGGACATCAGAATTCGTTTTAGAGGTATGGTTCCTTCGGCAATGTTTCTTATTTTGATCCCTATACGAATTTCCTTGAACGTTGAGCGATTTTTAAATCGACCCGCCCTAATATATATATATTATTAAATGCCAAGTTTCATGCAGTAAAGGGTTAAACCGATTTTTAAGAAATTACGATGTGAACAAGAACGAAAGCCTAATAAAGCTTTTTATTTGTACATAATCAACAAATTTGTACATAATTTGTACATTTTCAACAAATATAGTCCACAGAACGGTCAAGTCTTTAATTTTCTTGTGTTGTTATCCATATATCAAAATTTCGTGGTATGAGGTGTTGTCACTCATTGTAGATTTTATATTAGATCGGAAAATTTCGTCAGGCAATTTGTTTTGCTGAGCCATTATGTTCGCTAAAACTTGTCTCTCAGAGAACTTTTTTTTTTTTTAATTTAACGAAAAAAATAGTTTCTTTAATTGGTTGGATAACACTAAAAATACCTTCGAAGTTATAGAAACATATTTACGCGATATAAAAACAACACAAACTGAGTTTTTAAATTAAAAATTAATATTTAAAGAGACATTTCCAAAAAAAAACTTTTATCAACTTTTAAGATGGTTAATTTTAACTAACAAATGATGTATCCCGAAGCGGACCGGCTTATCTTAATGTAATTCGGATATGTTGTAAAAAAAAAATAGTCTACACGTGTTTTTTTTTCGCTAACCAATCTCATGTGGGGTCAGTGGGGTCCAAAATTACCCCATTTTACGTTTATTTCGTTCTATTAATAGTAACTAGAATTTGTTAACAAATGAAATTGTTTTTGAAGACACATTCACTTTTGTAACAATTATGTCCAAAGACATTCAAATAATTTTGTTATTAAAAAAAATGAGTTTTGAGTAACATTTAATCTGTCGTTTTATTAAGGAATTTTAGTTGTATTAAGCTAACAATAATGCATATCAATGCCTATTGAATTTAGAATTTGAAGTTTAGTCTGAGCTTTTTCCGATATTCGAAACCGTTCGGTTTTTATGCCAGAGAAGAGCCTTTTCAACCTATATTTCAAATAATTAAAAAATGTGGTAACTCTGTGTCCACTAAATAGGCAATATGGGTATCAAAATTTTTGTTTTTATTGAGTACTTTAACCCTGCGTACAAATAACTCTAGTTTTCGTAAATTAAATACTAGTTTTGATGCAAAAACAAATGAATTTTTAACCCTACTTTTTGACCATTGAACGTGAGATTGGACAGCTAAAGAAATACGTGTCTCTTTTTTTACTCCTTTACAACATATCCAAAGTTTATTAAAATGTGCGAGTTCGGCTCGGGATAACTCCTTTCTAAGTGTTATTGTTATTTCTATTTCACTCAAAAATATTCAAGTTCAAAGTATCGTTATTTGGTTACTATTTGCAAATTTGTACTTTTTGCATTTTCCTAATCAATAATAAGTAATTTTTCATATTTGATTAACATTTTTATTAAAATTGAAAGTCTGAAAACCAACTTTTGTCCAGCTAGATTGACCAAATCGTACACCGTGCGAATGTTGCTCGACTAATAAATCATTATTTATAAACGAAAACAAATGGCTACGCAAAATTTTGAGAAAAACCTGGCAGGCACAGCAGAATTCCAAAATTGAAATATTTAAAAATGTGGGTTTGTTTTACTTTGACCTTGTTATCCAGTTATTGAAACTCTCCAAATCTAGAAATGTCAGATCTACTTAGATTTGATCGGATCTAATTAGATCACAATGTTGGCCCCATTTTCTAGATCTAATTAAATCTGATCATATATGCTATGAGATCCGTTCAGATCAGATCTTTTTTATACGGATCACGTTATTTTAGTTATTCAGGGAATGTCAATGAACATCGATATTTTTAAGCCTCATTATTCCCGAATTCCAATGACTGGCTAGTTTATAATCAAACTTTGGGAAGATATATATATTAATAGGTAACGGCACTTTAATTATAACGATATTTCAATTATTTCAGTAACGTTGTTTTAGCGATAACGGTATTTTAGTTATTTCGGTAACACTATTTTAAGAATATTGATATTTCAGTTGTATCGGTAACGGTATTTTACCGCTAAGGATAGTTCAATTATTTAGGTGACGGTATTTTAGGGATAATTTAGATGTTTTGAATCGATCACTGTTTTTCTTGCTGTATTGCCTGCCATCCGTGAAAAAAATCAATAAATAAAAAAAATTTAAAGAGAGTTAACCCCTTGTAATTTTACATTCTTGCTTTAAGATGAAATTTTTAATTTTAATGTTTTTTGCTTAAAACAAATATAGAACAACATTTCTATTGAAATTTGGTGAAAAAATTTACTAAATTTACTTTTTTAGTTTTTTTATCCAACAAAATATATAAGAAATACAAATATTTATAAACTCTTCCTGTTTAAATTTCATATTAAGTTTTTTTCCATGGTTGGATGGGTAAGTGACTAAGTGAGTGCATACATATTTTAGATAGAATTTTTATAAATGTTTGTATAAAAAATGTTGACACAGTGGCAGCGATTAAATTGCAAAAAAAAAAAAAATTTGTTTTAGTTAAAAAGGAAATTTTAAGACTTTTTCAAAGACCATGACGACTTGAAGATACTCTATACACAAAATAAAATAAATCTGATCAAACTTGCATTGGAGACTCGAAATTATCATATTATGATCCTAATGATCGCAAATATGATTCTGACTGATCATCCTAAAATCACTAAGAACGATTTTGTGGTTATTTTGGATCATAATATGCTTGTAGCGTATTTCAATCATAGAATGATGAAATTTAAAATTGTTTTTTGAATCATTAAAACATTTTATTTCTCTGATAAACACATTTTGTTAATATCGTCATGACAGGAAGTTCAGTTTTATTGAATTCTCGATTTTCGCATTAAAACAATTTGTGGCTGCGGCTTGTCGCTACAATCGCATTCTAATCTATAACCATCATAAAGATAAATCGCAATGAAAATCTTCATATTTTCACTTGCTACAAACACTTACACCATTTTAATATACCATGTTTCCTGCTTATTATGTCGTCCATAATAATATTTTTATTTGCGTAGGTTTGCTTACAAATTGTAGGCGTTGTTAACTTATTGCATATTGCCGTCAGTTTGCATTTTATCTCAAGAAAAATTTTGGTGAACAACTTTTTTTTTATAAAAAGTTCATAAAACTTTTTTGTTATACAATCTTAAAATATATATTTAAGTTAATTAACAACGATTTAAAATTATTACAGTTTTAATAGAATTTTAGCAGTGTTTAGTAAAAAAAATAATTTTGTACAGTGTGATAAGTACAGTGTCATATAGACAGTCGCAATTAATATTTAATTATTATGCATTTTATAAATTTAATTTAGAAACGTTGAGGTTAAGAAGAAGAATAAATGTTTTTGTCTAAAAATTTTAAACACTAGACTGAACCAAAAACAGTTGTAAAATCAACTAAATCCCATGTTAAATTGATTAATGTTTGATCAGTATACAACCAACAAAAACTGTCCGTACACATTTAACACATTCTTTAGTAAATATATATTTTGACGTTGATTGTTATTTTGACAAAATATCGTCAAAAACATTAACAAAAATAAGTTATGTTAACAAATTTAATCAAATTGATTACTTATTTTGTTGTTTTAACAATGCACTTTATTCAATTTAACGATGCATTTTATTTAACTAATTAATTTTGTCGATTCGTCATTAATTTTTAATTTTATTCTTCATTACCATTTATATTTTATAAATTTAAAATTTTTTTAAAAGTAATAACTTCTTTAGTTAGAATACACTTTTACTAAAAAAATAAGTACTTGCTATTATATAAAAAATAATGAAATTCAAAATTTAACATTATAATATAAAAAGATCACAAAACTCAATTTTTAAAATACATGAAACATTAACCGCCGTATTCATAAAAATATTAAACAGCATTTCAAATAAATTTTAGTTAAAACACAAAATTTTAGCCTTAAATCTATATTTATAAACGAATATTTTAACATTTTCACAGGGTTTAAAACACGTAAATTATGATGTGAGCCAGATTATTCAAGTTCAAGATCATTTGTTTTTTCATAAAAAAAAAATCCGAGCAATGTTAATTTATTAATTAAACAATTTCTTAATCTGCTAATTTAAAGCAGACTTTATCTACTGACAGGTCCTTACATGTTTCATTTCGCGTCAACGAAAATCTTCAGAGAACCATTGTAGAAGGCGTAGAAGATTTACCCAAATTTTGAAGGGAAAAGATCAACGCTTTACCCGTATTGTTTTATTTACCCGATGAGACGTAAAAAACAAAATTGGAAGAATTGAAGGGCTTATTGTAAAAACTTGATATGCCACATTTTATTTTTAGTTTGTTTTCGCCTTTCAAAGGTTAAAAAAATTCAACCAATATGACTTATGTAGGAACTTTATACTCTCGGTACTTGCAATAAGTGTTTAAGCAACACTTCTATTAAATATTAATCAATGGATGCCTAGAAATCAGCGAAAATCCATAAAATGGCAAATGTGGTTTATAAAGTTTTTACAATAAGCTCTTCAATTGAAGTAATTCAAATGAAAAATAAAACATTTTTAACCATTTTTTTTGTGCGAATTCGCTAAATATCGAGAGACCCGTGAGTAGCACAGTTTCTCTATCAAGTATATACATACTGCATCCACATTCGAAAAAAAAAGTAAAATATATTGCCCTCTGCAAACAAATAAGCTAAAAATCTGCTTTTAACCAACGCAATATGCTAAAAAGCATTTAGCATATGTTTTCAAAAAAATATGCGATTTCGAAATTAAATCTGCAAAATCTATCAGAAAATATACCAAAATGGCTACACTGATACAAATTTGTATCTGGCTTGTATAAGAAAATTAAAATACAAAGTTGTATCTGTGTGCGATTTATCTAGATTATTTCAATTGATATTTTCTGATTTTCAAATAATGTTTTCGGAATTTCTATTGATATTTTCTGAATTTCAAATGATATTTTCTGAATTTTAAATGGATAATGTGCATTTCAATTGATAGTTTTTGAATTTCAAATGGAAAATCTGATTTTCAATTGATATTTTCTGAATTTCAATTGATATTTTCTGAATTAGAGTAGCAAAAGATGGAGTTGCAAATTAGAGAATTAGAGAATCACGAATTGCTAAATATAATCTTGAAAAATTAGTTCAAATAAGGGTGAAATTTGTTCATGTGATAAAATGAGTTAGATTATGACTGATATTCAAAATAACAACATAAATAACTGATTTTCAACATAACAACAGAAATAATTAGTTCAGCAGATTTTTCTTATAAAAGCAATAAAGTTGGACAGAAAATTTTCTTTAAGTTAATGCAAGTTTTGATAAAGTTTTATGAAATACGTATTTTTTTAATGAAAGTTCAATTTACTCAATGAAGTAGAAAGCTTTTTTTATTAATTTTAAGAAAATTCTCGATCGAGTTGGAATAGAAAAGTTCTATTAGTTTATTGAAAATTTGAATTAAAATTCTCTCTGTGTACGTTCTTATTATGAGTGTACCATATATCCAAGTTTTATTAAGATCTGCCTTTCTGGTTAGTAGTATTGTTCTAAAAGATGTTTTTTATACAGATATAGAACTTCAAGTTGGCTACACTTTTTTAACTGGCTGCCATTTTGTCAGCTGTCAAGTGATTCATGTTTAGTTTGGTTTGGCATTTTACCATGAATAGACTTACGCCTGAACAACGCTTTCAAATTGTGCAAATTTATTTTGAAAATCATGGTTCTGTTCGAAATACGTATCGCGGACTACGTCCATTTTACGGTCAACATCAGAGCAATTCATTCGATTAACTATAGAACGTTTTCGCACCACTTTTACTCAAAATGATAATATGCATCCACAGAGACGTCATACAGTGCGTACAGAAGAAGTCATTGCTGCTGTAGAGCGTAGCATAGAGGAAGACCACAATCAGTCTATCCGTCAATGGTGACCGATAAAGAGCCATGATTACATACTTTTTCGTTCATCAAATGAACAATCAAGATGTGCAGGAGCTGTGGTTTCAACAAGACGGCGCAACATGTCACTCAGCTCGTGCCACAACTGATTTATTTAAGGAAACGTTTGGTAACCGCTTAGTTTCACGTTTCGGGCCCGTGAATTGGCCTCCAAAATCGTGCGATTTAACGCCGCTGGACTATTATCTGTGGGGATATGTGAAATCGCTTGTCTACGCCGATAAGCCCAAAACGATTGACCACTTGGAGGACAACATTCGCCGAGTTAGTGCCAATATACGGCCACAAAAAAAAAGAAAAAGTCATCGAAAATTGTATATCCAGATTAGATTACGTCCGAGCCAGCCGTGGCTGTCATATGGCCGAAGTCATATTTAAATTTTAATGTCAGAAGATTTTCTTTCGAATAAACTTTTTTTTTTATTCCATTTCAAAGTTCTATACCTCTATAAAAAACACCCTTTATTACGTTTTCTTATATATATTTATGGAACCCATCTATTGGTCTTCTTGAAATAAATCTTGTTTATTTTTCTTAATTATAATTAAAGCTTGGAATTCATAATTTGTATATGAGATCTTAACCATAGGTATGAATGTCGCACCACCATGCTTTTAAATTTCTTTTACAATATAAACTATTGAATATGTTAAATAAGTTAACTAAAGTATTTCCTTTTTTTATTTACAGGTAAGTTTCTGTGTACTAATTTGTATGACTATCAAAATGGTAAATATTTAAAGCATTATATGTAAACTTATAAATATGAGCAATTTCGAGCACAAAAGTTATTAAAATATTACCGTACCTAAAATTATATTGTAAAAACTTTTAAAACTTATTTCAATTAGCAATAATACAATAAAATCTATTAGGGCAGTAAGTATAGTAAAACCCCTAAACGGGCGTGATAACTGTATGGGTACAGTCAACTTTTAAAGTTTAAATTTTTTTGACTAACACTGTATTTTATAAGACGCTAAAAACACTATAAAGGTTCATCTGAGCTTAACTCTGTATTCGGATGACCACAATGAAAGTGTATGAGTATCTAATTTTTTTGTGCAACTGTTTTAGATCTGCCTTTTCTATCGTTATTTTGTGTCCTTTTTCAAAATGTACCAAAAAAGACCCTAAAACGGGCGTTTTGAGGGTTAAAATGTTCCGCGAATATGTTCGGCTGTAAATTTTACTACTGGTTACTGAAGACAAAAAATTTATTCAGAGATGGTAAATAGTAAATAAAAACATCACGTCAAATAATATTGCCAAATATCGGGCCGATAACTCATCATTTAGTGTTTTGACCAGAAATTCCTAAATATTCCCCATAGTGCAGTCATTGTAATTCTGTCATAATGGGGCAAAAAATTTGAAAGTGCATTGACATTACCTGAATAACTAAAATAACGTTACCCTTAAAATATCGTTACCGAAATTACTGAAAAACTGTAAGACTTAAAATAACGTTACCAAAATAACTAAAATATAGTTGCCGAAATAAGTAAAATACCGTCAATGCTAAAAACCGTTACTAAAATATCGTTACCGAAATAATGCTCCGATTCCACTAAACGTGTTTTGGACGTGTTTGGAAACAAAACATGTTTTGTACATGTGTTCCCATAATTTTTTTTTTTACCAAAACGCATGTTGTTCTCAAAACACGTTAGTGGAAACGCAGTATAAAAGTAAATAGCGTTACCTTTACCGATACCCGCATCGAATCGGTTACCATACATGATCATTATATATGAGATCTCATATAAATTTGAATAAATGTGTTAAAATTTAAAAGAAAAATTTGATCACCATAATTATATATAAACATATATGGAAAAAAATAACAAAAACAAAATCTATCACTCACTATAACTATCAGAAAAGGCAAAAAAAAGAAAGGAAAGTTCAAATATATTGAACTTTGAAAAAATATTGTAAAAAAGCAAATGTAGAAAACGTAGAAAAGCTGCACTTAAAACAAAGTTTAAAATTAATAGATTAAATAATATTAATGAGTAAAAAATAACTTTAAGTCACATAAAAGCAATTAAAATCGCAAAATCGTAAGAAAACACTTTTTTTAAGCTCACAATCGGTAAATCCAAAAAAGTGAAAAAAGTTAATTTGTCATCTCTGATAATTATAATTAAATTTAAATATATATGGTAGAAACAAAAAACAAAATTATGTTATATTTACATATAATTGTATATGGCATCACATATTAGCAGGCGCGGATCTAGAAAAATATCCTCTTTCCCCCCAAAACCAAAAAAAAAAAAAAAAAAAAGAGCAAAAGGAAAAGCAAAAAGAGGAAAGGAAAACATTTAAAAGTTTTTGCTACTTTACTGACCTGATATATCCAAAAAATCTTTAGTGAATAGTTAAAATTTCGGGAAATGTATACAATGGACGTCAACATGTAAATGCATTAATTAGAGCGGCATTTTTTTAACTTTCGATTTTTAACAGTTATTTTTACGATTATTGTAAGACTAGGTCTGAAAGTTAGGTGGAGCGAATTTGGTGGAATAAACTTACTTAAAATGGATTTTTTTTTCCTCCATTCTACAATTGTTTTAAAAGTTATCATACATTTTTTTATTTCTACACTAGCAAAGTACACAAAACTACTTTTCATTTGAGTATAATTATAATATTTCGAAAAATATTTCAGCAAATTTACATAATAAAATTGTTATGCTTTCCAATTTTATGCACATGATTATTGAAGGAATATTTACTTTAACTTTTAATTGTCATTAATTAATGTTTTGAGTGTTGTAGCACTAGGTCCAATACTTTTTGGGTGCGAAATTTAAGAAAAATTGTATTACCCAACCCTTAGCGACCTGCGCATAAAGCCTCTGAGGTATAGAAAAAAAGTAAAAATTAGAGTGAGGTAAGTTTCTAATAATAGAACTGTTGTGTTGTGTTGGAGTTGTACTTCTGAGATTATGTATGCAAGAACAAAAACACCGTGTATTGAATAAAACTAGTTATAATCACAACAAAACTCGACCTGACGATAGATCAGTGGGCTAAAGCGCTCTGTCTAACGTGTAGTGCGAGTGCATGTGGCATTAAAAATCAGTTTATCTATACCACGGTCAGTGATTGCACAGAAAATTTCATATAGACGCAATCGAACAAAAAAAAAACATAACAAATATTACATTATTCAAAAAAAAAAACCAGGGTCACTGACGAAGGTTCAATACCAGAAACTGCGCAGTCTGATTCAGAAAATATTGAAAATTTGTAATGTAGTTATGATTTTTAGAAAATACACTCATTCTTCTCTACCACGCCTTTCACAATTAAAATTAAATAAAATTGAATATTAATTATAGTATTAATTGCAATTGTCTGAAAAAGACGTTAAAATTCAAACTCAAGTAAAAATTTATTTTTAAAAATATATTTTGGGTTACATCATATCAATGCAAAAAATATGAAACAGACATAAATTGTAGTGAAAATCAAATGGTAATATCTCAAAAACCGTTAGTCCCATTGAAACAATTTCAAAATTAATAAAATTAGGTTTCGCAAGACATATTTTTAATAAGGGAATTTAGGAAAAATTTTCAAAAAATCCGATTTTTCTCAAAAAATTTCCGCTCTAAAGTGCAGCTTAGGAAAAAGTACACAATTTAAGAATATTTTAAATATCGAATCCAACGGTTTGGTCAGGAAAAATTGCTCACAATTTGTGAGTAGTTTTCGTACCAAAATCATCACTCATCACTGCTGTTGTTATTTATAAAAAAGATTTTTATTTATTAAAGGAGAAAAATGGACTTTCTATACAAAAATTTTTTATAATTACGATTTTCTTTACTAAGCTATATTATCTTCAAACTCTTAAACAACCGTTTAAACCTAAACATTTTTTTGAATCAAATAATTTTTTTGCGGGAGAACTTTCCAATAGAAAAAAAAAGAAAATTTGATATCTTTTAGTTGGCAATTGATTAGGGGCATCTAGTGAGAAATGTCTTGAAACATAAACAGGAAAAATTTGCACAATTCAAATTATAGCTTTAAAAAACGAATTCAATAAGCAAAATATTGTTGAATTCCCTTTTGTTAAAATCGAAAACAGTTTGGCATTACTTTGCTTTACGGCTTTCGTATTTTTTCTTAAATTTGACATTCATAGTCGCAATAAATCAGTTCAACAATTATTTTCCCTAACAGAAAGAATTTTGTTGGGCGAAAAAAATAAATTTTTCAGTAAATCAATAAAACGTTTCTTCACAAAACAAACGAAAAATTTCTTAAAATGAAGGAAAAGTTCATATTTTTTATGGATCCAGTTTTTAATCAAACTCCTTTATTGAGTGTAAGAAAATTTACATAAATAAAATTTTATGAAAAATTGCATTAACTTAATGAAAAGTTTCAGAAGAAGAATTCCAATTTCATTTCAGATGATTCTCTCAGTGTAATATTGAAACTTGTCTACAATGCCTCCAAATGACAACAAAACCATAAAATATATCATTTGGCCAAACTGTTCAATGGGATACTACATTGAGAGAATTTTCTGCATGATATTAATTTATTTTTGCATGGAGACAACTGGAACTCGTTTTCATAAAATTTTATGAAAAATATTATTTCATTAATTAATAGTTTCATTCATTTAATGACGAAATTTTATTAAAATACTTGTTTCATAGAAAGTAATAAGCTTTCCAGTAATTTTAAGAAGTGTTTCACTTCATAAAGAAAAGTTACATTATTTTACTGTACATTATTATAATTTTTCGTCCACTAAAATTTTCTCTGTATAGAATTTATCTTCAACAATCATACTTTTTAGGTTGATGTGTTTATCATAAACCGCCTAAACTATTCTGCAAAACATTTACACGTAAATAAATTTTCTCGATTCTTTGACAAAAATACAGATTTTTACACCAGGATCCATTAAACAATTAATTTGGACAACTAATGCTTTTATTGGCTATTCGGCTTATTTAATTGTGCACTGAGAGAATAAGATACATGGTATTAATAAATTCTTGCATATAACCAATGGTGGTTATATGCAAGAACTCGTCCACTGAAACATTAAACTAATAAAAAAAATTATAAAATGTTATAAAAAATATCACTTTATTTATTAAAAGTTTTATTAACTCCACAAAGAAGTTATTTCAATAAACTAGTTTCTTAAAAAGAATGAAACTTTTCATTAATGTTTAAAAAAAATTTCGTTGAATTTGTGCAAAAAAAAGCTTCATTAGTTTACAGAAAATATTCATTATTTTTCGTCCACACTGTGTAAAAGCTTGACAAATAGAAGAAGCATGTCGACTATACAGAGTGCCGTATAAAAACCAACTACACAGAGAGAATTACTTGGACGATTCTTAATGCAATTTTTTCACTAAACTAATGAAGTTTTCTTCACAATGGGAATGAATGTTTTTTTAAACTTCATGAAGAAGCTTCCCTAGTCCTATGAAATTTTTAATAAATATTATAATATTTTTCATAAAATTTTATGAAAAACTGCATTTAATGAAAAGTTTCAATGGACAAGTTCCAGTGACAGCTCATTGATCTATTGCAAAAACTCATTGATATCATGCAGATAATTCTCTCACTGTATTCTTGACATAGGCAGAACAAAAATATTTTGAAGTAAAAAAATTTCATAAAAATTACAATCCAGTAGGTTCTGAATAGCCATAAACTTTATTATTATAAAAAAACTAATAGAAACTGGTTGAAAAGCAATTTGAAATTAATATTTTAACAAAAACAATTATAAAAGGTACATAAATTAAAATTTTTCATAACATTGCTAAAAATGTTTCAATTTGTTGCTTTTGTTTTTTACAGCCTCATATTAAGATTTTCCATATTTTTGTTTGAAATTTCTTACATACATATATATTTTTTTTTTGGTTTTTTTTTAAAAACTTCCTATACTTATATTCTATTTAATATTATAAAAGATTCGATCAAAATCTTTTTTCTAACCGACCTGGTTTAAATCAAATATATATGTATGTTTTGTTGATTTTGTTTTGCACGACACTGTATATGTAACAAATTTGTATAAATAAATCCAGTTTGTATTTTCGCTATACACAGAAAAAAATATTTCCCTACTTTTTTCTATTAAATCGGTTTGTTGAACATTTTAAAAGCTGTCAATTAAAAATTAATTGAATCAATTAAATATTTGCTCAAATTCTGAACTTGTTTGACATTTTTTTGTATTATCGCTCAAAAGCAAACATCAATACATTGTTGTTGTTTTTTGTAATATTTATGTAGCTGTTTTTTATAAATGTTTATGTTTTAGTAATAAATATTTTAAATTCATTCCAATTAGTTTATATATTAATTCTTGTTAGGTTTATTATTTCATTAAGCTAAATAATTTAGTTTCTGTGGTTTAAATCTGAATATTTATTTATTACAAAACATTGTCATAAAATTGATAAATGTTATTTTTAAAGTTTAATTTCGTTTAATAAACCTTTTTTTAAACAGAATGAAAATGCAAAAAATAAATTAAAAATTATTTGGAACAAAGAAAATAATCTGCTTTGAACAGAAGGTAAAATTTCTACAAAGAAAAAATCCAAAAAAAATTTTGGCATAATCCCCATGCTTCAATAGAAAGAAAAAAACTTTTTTCTGTGTGAATTTGTTCACATAAGTATAAATAAATCTTCTAACTAAATGAGAATTTCATGCCGGGTTAAATTCATTGTTATAAAATGTTTATAAATTATATAAAGCTATAAAAAGCATTTGGTATGGCAACAAAACATGTGTTGTTTAAATTTATTATCGGGATAAACATTAATTGCATATATAGTAATTAAATGTGCTAAAGTCCCAAAACTTATTTAACAAATTGTAAAAAACAATCTGCTGTAGGCGTGTCCCTATCCGGATTTCATTCCTGCCCAAGGAAATTTTCAGGGGACTTTGTTATTAGAATTTCTAGTGATATTTGTTATGTTAAATCACAAACTCAATGAGAATTTCTTGTCCTCGTCTAGGAGCGAGATTCAAAATTTAAAATATCAAAGAAAAAACAAAAACAACAACAAAATATTATCACAATTGGCTTTGTCATCTTCCAAATACTACTCTGTTTTTTTGACAGACCTAGCAATGTAGTGACGTTTATTCAAGTAAATCAACAATAGAAAATCATATGTTTTCTATTAGTGTCAGTTACATTTAAATTTGCACAAGCACCTGCATATTTGTTATTTAAATTTATCTTCATCGGGATAAACATTAATTGCATTTATAGTAATTAAATGTGCTAAAGTCCCAAAACTTATTTAACAAATTGTGAAAAACAATCTGCTGTAGGCGTGTCCCTATCCGGATTTCATTCCTGCCCAAGGAAGGTATACGATATTGATCACATTTAAATCAAATGAGTTATTATTTAATTGAAAAATAATTCAATTAAAGAGCTTTTTCTGAAATGGGTTCTTAGTTTTGTGTGAGAACCATGTAACATCTAAAAATTTGTTAGCAGTTGATAGAACGACTTTTTTTTACATCAAAAAGCTTTTTTAAATTATTCAGATATCTTATTTATTGTATTAGTTATCGTCCGTTGTAATCAATTAATATAATGTGTGCCTACTGGATCTCACTAATAGTGAAAATATCATATTACCGAATACCAATGGACGATAGCTGGGAGAATAAATAATATGTCGGATATGTTAAACCTGAATTTGAAAGGCAAAAGATAGGATTTTCAGATGACATAAAATATTTTGTTAATAAATCTTAATTAGCCATGTTATAGCGTCCCTAATTTATTTAAACGTTACATAAATATAGCTCAAAAACCTGTTGCAATGGAGAAATTCAGATTCAGACTCAGCGCACATCAATTCTTTCAGAAAGTATATTCTAGTCTCAGGATTAGAACACATTAAGCAAAGGTTAACGATACATTTTAACAATTCACAGCTCTTTCTATTCTTTCTATTCTTTTTTCTTTTTATGTTTTTAACCACAGTTTCACAAATATTATTATTACATTTATCACCTATTCAAAAAAATAATATTTATATGATATTTTTAGCGAATTTGTTCTTTTTAGTACAGTACATATATATAAGGATGGGTCAAGAAAATTTGATTTTGGGATATCATCACTTTTTTACGGCGCAATTATTTTCTTAAATTTCAACTCCTACTACATGAGAACAATGACCAAAATCGCTGATTTAGGGTCCCATTTCCTATAGAGCAAAAAGGGCAGTATTTATATGAAGTTTAAACTCGACATTCGATTCTTCGCCAAAAACACTTTAAAAAACTTGTTTATCAGTTTTTAGAGAGCACCGTTTAGGCAATAGAGTGGACGAAAAACACACTTTTTTCAAAAACTTTAAAAATATTTTTTTAATCACACACAATAATAATGTATTACCAACTGAGAATAATAGTGTAAACATTTAGTAAAGGCGCAATTTTAAAACGCCTGTAATTAAAAAAGTAATTATTTTTTTTGAAAAAGTATTTTTTTTTTGTTTTTTTTTTTTTTTCTTCAATTCTTCAGTGCATTTGGCCTCCCAACCATTTTCGTACACTTTTTTGCATATAAGACACTAAAAGTCCTCAATTGGACGTTTTGATTATTTGCGTATTTCGGAACAAAAGTATTTTTTTTTTTTTTTTGCATTAAGCCATTCTAACGTCTTTTTGGCATAATGACAGCTTTCTAAATCTAGCCAAAATTATATGTCGACTTTAGAGTGTCTATCTGTGATAAATTTTCCACTTTACTAAACATCTATTAATGTTTACATCCTCGTTTACAGCCGAAGCTTTTGAATCATGGATGTAAAGTTGTGATATAGCTTTTGCCGAAACTTTTGGTTCAAACTTCGATTTGGACGAATACCGTAAATTAGCGGGAGTTTTTTCAAGTCATAAGAATAAAATCCAGAATTAATACTTCCGTAGTTCCAAGGAAAATAAAATTATTTTGCATCAACCAAAATTATTAGAACATTTTGTTTCGTGAAGTTTTTTCTCAAATAAATGCATTTTTTTTTTTTGTAAATCTGGCAATTGTTTTTTTTTTATTATATTTGGGTACTGTCTTCCTCTGGTAATGTTTCACCTTCATTTGTAGTAAGTTTTTGCGAATTGTTTACTTGGAAAGGCGAAATTTTCTTGACTAGCCGTCGATTTTTTCAATTTAACAATTGCTGCTGTAAATTTTTTTGGACGCCCTTTCTTTTTTATACCGGTTGAAGCCATTCCATTTTCTATCCATTTGAATATGTTATATATTGTGCTACGTGGTACTTGTTCCTTAAGGAAATGATGTAACACTTCGTTTTAAGCATTCCGTCCAAGCCTTTCATAGACATTTATTCTTTAATTGTTTTGTTCAACCGCTTTTCAATTTTTTCACTTTTGAATATTTACAATTATGCTTATAATATAAGATTTTATTGGCATGCATTTTGAAAAAAAAAACATGCATACTTAGCAGTAATTTATATTTGAATTTTGTCCATTTGGTTAGTTGGCATAGGTTATCGCGAACCGTTATAAAGTTATTCATTTTGTTAAAAAATAATAAAAATATGTTTTTAACACACAGAATAAAAAGTATTTTGAACTACGAAACGAACTCCACAAACATTTTCGGTATATCGCGGACCGTTAAAAAGTTGTTAATTAATAAAATGTTACATTTTACAATCATAGAAATAAAACTGCACAAAATAGCAGAAAAAGATACTAAAAATTAGTTAAAAATGACTTTAAAGAAAAAACTGCTAAAACTAGCAAAAATAAATCGGTTAACTTTAGAAAGTTTAAGTTATATTTGAGTTAAATTTTAGTTAATTGAAAATAGCAATTTAATCTGCTAAAATTAGTAAAAACCCTTAACAAATATTTGTAGACTAACAACAGCAAACAAAAACTGTAATATCACCAAAATGTTTGTTATATTTACCTTAAATTTTGTGGAATGGAAATAACAGTATATTTTACTAAAATCAACAGAATTTTTTTTTTTTGCAAATAATTGTAAATGGCAGATTTCAGAAGGGCAGATTTTTATTCGTATTAAAAAAACTCAAAAGAAAAAACTTTGATAATTTCGCATTTTTGAATGATATTTTTTGGCTACTAATATTTAGCAATTTTTTAGCTGATTTCACAGATTCATTTGCTAATATCAATTAACTAAAATTTAGCTCAAATATAACTAAATAGTTGCATATTCAACAGATTTATTTTATCTATTCTTGTCTTACTAATATTTATCAAAAAAATCGGCCAATTTTATCAGTTTTTTCTGAAACGTAATTTTTACAAATTTTCAGTAGTTTTAGCAAAACATTTTTTCTAATTTTTTCTATCAGTATAGTAAAGACAACATTTTAAAAACTTAATAAATTTTTACGGGTTACCACAAAGCGAAAATTTTTGCAACATTTTCATTAACTAAAAATTCTTTTTGATTGTGTGTCATAAATAGATACTTTAATATAAGCTTTTTGAAAAAAATTCATTTTTTCCGACCACTCTATTTCCTAAATGGTGCACTTTAAAAATGGGGAAGAAGGTTTTTTTTTTAATAATATTTGGTGTAGAACCGATAGGTAAATTAAAGTTTCATATTAATAAAGCTCTTTTTGCTTGGTACGGAAGGGGACCCCAACGTGGATGGAGTTGGAATTTAAAAAAATAATAACGCCACTTCTGTTTTTGATGACAAAACATTTTAAAAAGTGATGATATCCCAAAAAAAAAAAAAAAACAAAGAAATGTTATACTTTTCTGACGAACTCTAATGTATATATTTTTAAAATTAAGAATACATTCCAAACTTTATGATTACTCAGTTTTTTTACACTTTTATTACTTTTAACAACGCAAAAAAAAAGTTAAACTTTTAGACTTTACGGACAAATGGAAAATTGCAGTTTCTGTGCCCTAAAAAAATCATTTATTTCAAAATTTGCCGTTACTTCAGAAATGTTTGCTATTAAATATTAAAATTTAGTTGTTGTCTAAAAATAATTGAGAAAGAAATTTGAATTTGATTCATACGCAATAGGTTAAAATTATTCGTTACCTATGTATATATAACACCATGCAGTAAAGGGTTAATACTGTAATTTTGACAATTATACGATATACTTTTTCTGTGGGGGAGCAGTTGGTTTGGAGCGCCTCATATGCAGTTCCGTACGTTCTTTGTTGCTAGACTGGGAAGTGTTTACGATTATTTTACATTACAAACTGAAAACAAAAATAACTGATAATAATGACGTTAAATAAATTATATGTCAATAAAATTATAAAAACAAGTATAAATTATTAATTGTTTACAAATTATTTAAAACAAATAAGGAAAATAAAACCAAATACTTTACCATGCAAAAAAAAAAAACAAATTTGCAGTGCAGCGACTTATATGCAAATGTATGTTTGTAATCAGTAGTAGAGATGGGCACGTGAGCAGAATATTTCGTGCTTCAGCTGAATCACTCGTGAGTGTGAGTGAAATGTAATTTTACTCGCGTGAACGTGAGCGAGAGTGAGCAGGGAAAAATTATTCATGAGTGAGTGTGCGTGAGTCAAATCTTTGCGTGATTGAGTGTGCGTGAGTAAACTTATACTAAACTATTTTTTTTTTGCTTTTAATAAGTAATGTCTTTAATTTATTCGCCAATTCAATATTTTTGAATTTTTAAAATACAAAATAAATGGCAAAATTACATATGCAGAGCGATTTTGAGTTAAACACTCACAATTTTCCTTAATTTTGACATTTAAATTATTTCCGGTAAGCTTTTTTCAGTGAATTTGTGATTACGCGTGAGTGTGAGTAAAATATGGATTTAGTCACGTGAGCGTGAGTGAGTGTAAGTGGGAAGATAATGCTCGAAAGTGAATGTGTGTGGCATTTTTCTTTCGTGAGCGTGTGTGAGTGTGATTCAAAATTCAATCACATCAGGGGAGAGGAAAATGGGAAATCCCTCCGCCAAACCGAAATCGGAAAAAAGAAAAAGAAGAGAGAATAGCAAAAATACAAAAGGAAAAACTATATAAAAGCAAGATACAAAATTTTAATTAAAAACTGCTGTGAATCAATTTCAAATTAGTAATTTAAAAAATCTAGAATTTTTAGGCTAATATAAATACCCGGCCAGAAATTGCCAATGGTCTGAAAAATCAAACACTGGCAGGTCACTATTTGCCAATGATCCAACAAATAAAGTGCTGGCAAAGCACTGATTTACAACGCTCTGCCAACGTTAGTAAAAAGTGCTTTGCCAGTGCTTAATTAACAAAATTTACAACAGTAAAAATAATTAAAGCACTGGCACAGCTCTGGCTTAGAACGCTCTGCCAACGTTAGTAAAAAGTGCTTTGATAGTGCTTAATTAACAAAATTTACAACAGTAAAAATAATAAAAGCACTGGCACAGTACTGACTTAGAACGCTTTCCCAACATTGGCAAACAGTGCATTGCCAGTACTTATTTACAAAATTTACAACCGTTAACTTAATAAAAACAGTGTCACATCCCTTGTTCACAACAAGAGTGGAAAAATTCAGAACTAAATTGCAATTTATGATTTGAAGTTAAGAATATTAAGGTCTCGTATTATAGTCAGCACAAAGTATAGTTTTTGTACTAAAATTTTACTTAAGAAATTTATTTTCAAATATCTTTCTTTAGTAAAATTGTAGTAAAAATCGTGCTAATTTATGACAAAAACAATTTTATAAAAAAAATATTCAGTTATTTTGTAATTAACTTAGTTGAAGCAAGCCTATTGTTATTTCTGTTCAAATTACCAAAATCATTCAATAAGAAATAATACAACTCTTTACTGAAGTGAATTACTAAGTAGGACTTTATTGGTCGTTTTTGGTTTTGGTACTGGCAAATCGCTGGGTCAATGCTTTGCCGTTTGTATTTTTCTGACTGGGTATTCTTCCTTATATTTTGTTATGAAAAAAGTCGTTCAGAATTTTTCTTTTAGAAGAATATCTACAAATGAAAACGAATAAAACAAACTTTAATTAACTTCTTATTAATTTCAAATACAAATTTTATAAAATTTACCAAAACTTTGGAACAAACAGTACCAAATTAAAATGGCTGAACTAAAATACAAGATTTTATACCAATAAAAGCATCAAATATCAAAATACCTTTATTTTTTACTTAAGTATAATCCTGTGTAAATTTAGCTGTTGAGTTTGTTTTTTTACTATTAACTTGTTGAGAACTTTGTTTTAAAACGAATATATTTTCATTTAGGATATTTTTATCATGAAAAATTTACCAAATGTAGATGTTACCTTAATAAAACAATGTTTCCGATAAAAAATAATTATATGCATATAAAACATAAATAATTCCTTGCAATTTCCAAATGGGGAACGGATTAAGGTGAAATAAGGAAGGTTGGCAGTGGGGTTCACACAGAATTGGTATATGATAGACGGTATAGAAACAATTTTTTAAAAATTTAGGTTAAAAATTACTTTGTTTTTCATTTTTATTTTTAATAGAATGAATTAATTTGGGATATATGTATACTATACATACATTGTATATAAGAGGTTTCAAAGTCTATCCAATGGAGTAACAAAAATATTAAAAAGAAATCAAAAACTTTTGAAACAAATTTGTAGCTTCAAATATCGATTTAGGCTGATGTATTTATTACATACCCTATTTTTTCGAAATCTAAGAGCTGACGGCAACGCACTCCCTAAGCCCTTTATATACTATCATATATTGTTTAAGAATCAGAGCTGCTTCTTGTTTTCACATTACAAGCACCCAGAAAATATCGTTGAAATTAATTGAAAACATGTCAGAAATTAAGGTTTTTGTATAATTTTTGCAAATAAGAGCAGAAAAAATAAAAAAAAAATTTTTTTATTTTATTTTATTTATTAATAATCATATAATTACAAATTATATCCTATTACCCTAACCGAGCACTAGCTACTATGGCCTTCGGCGCGTTGTAGCGAAAACAGACCAGTGCCTCTGGTGGGAATCGAACCCACGACCCCCGCACTGATAAGCCAGCACGCTACCAACTAGCCTACCGGGGCGCACAAAATTATATATATATATATATATTGATTAATAATATCATTTGCTTGCTAGTTGCAAAATCAATGAAAATATTAATTGATATTATCAATTTTGTAATTAAGACTATTTCTTTTATTTTCTACCCAAAATTGCAATGGTTTTACAAAATTTAAATCTAGGTTATCTTTTTTAAAATCTTAAAAAAATATCAAGAATTTTTATATTTTTTTTTTTTTTTGGTACAAAACTCAATAATTTTTTGTTATAAAAATCCAAGTCCTCTAGGGGTTTTTCAATTCTACTGATTAAAAATCAAAAATTGCTCACCTTTAATATACATCAATAAAAGTGTGTGACCTTTAGCGAAATGTCTGGACAATTTTACGAGATAATCTACAACTTATTAACAAATTTGATTGCTTTGTTTCTTATTTAATTTAACCTTTGTAATTATTAACTACAATGTGTTTAAATAAAACTCAACGTAATTTATAAATTCCGCCTCTACATCATTATGTCATATTACTTTGGGTTTACTATCAATTTAATACGTTTTATTAATTAATTTATAAATATAAAAGTGACTACCGGAAGAAAATAGTTTATATATAGTCATATATATATAAATTCCTGGGATTCCTAGTTGGAACATAGGGACAGTACAAAAGCTTTCCATTGACTTCTATCTTCGGCTAGTCTTTATAGCTTAATGTAATTATGTATAATTATATGTATGGCCACATGTTACGATATATATTACATCTAATAGTCTATATAATATGATTAAGGACCATTATTACAACTTGTCTTTAAAGTAATTGTTAGTAAAAGGTAACTTTAGCTAAAGTGAGGAAAAAAGTGAGCTATAATGTTTTTCGTTATTACAACTTCCCAATAAAATAAAATTAATATTTTTGATAATGTGGCAGCAACAAACTAAAAATCGATTATTGGTTTATGAATTGGTTTATAAAAATACGTAGTGGCAACATACTTTTATTTATTTCTTTACAAACAAACAATAATTTGTGAAATTCGGTTGTGAAATTCGGTATTTTCTTCTTTTTCTTTATAGAGCAGAAAATGTGGTAACTTTAAACACGTAAAACTTACGTTTAAAGTTAAAGGCAACAATGTCTTCCCTTTAGCTTATGGGTCACTTTTAGCTTAAAGTATACTTATAATAACGAAAAACTAATAATCTGTCAGATAACATCCGAACTTTAGCTATTGGCAAGTTGTAATAATGGCCCTAAGTCATATTTAATAATTTTCTTAATCTTACTCCATATATAACTACATAAGCCATATAATAATAATCTAAATATATGTTATGATCAATATGATTATATATGGTCCCATGCTATGATTATATATGGTCCCATCTTATTAAACTATATATGACTTCATACTGAAACAATTTTCCTTATAATTGTACATAGCTTTATACATAATACCATACATATTTTGGTAAAGTTCAATATCAAATTGAGTTATCTGCAAGTTAAGACTTTTACATATGGCTTCATATATAACCACCCGGATGAAATAGTTATATCTAGCCATATATAATATGAGTAAGCCATATCTGAGTTTGAATGGAGTCACATTATGGTTTATATAATTACATACTTATTGAGGGAATTTTTATATGGTACTCAATATTATTATATGTATCCAAATCTGGCTACATATGAAACTACATAAGCCGTATAATAATAATCTAAATATACGTACTGATCGATATGATTATATATGGTCCCATGCTAATTCTTATTAAACTATATGTGACGTCATACTAAAAATATTTTTCGTATAATTTTATATAGCATTATATATAATCCCATACATATTTTGGTAAAGTTCAATATCAAATTAAATTATCTGCAAGTTAAGACTTTATTACATATGGCTTCACATATAACCATATTCAGTTTGCAACGAAATCATTTTCAAGTGATTTCTGTTATATAGTTTCAAACAAAAAAATGGGTACATTAGATTAGATTAGACTAGAGTGGCACTATGTATTTGGTATTTAGTGCTGCCAGCGAATACACCCTAAAGGTTCAGGCTCCCTACCAGGTAAACAGTTCCAAAGTTCTGTCGGAGAGCCTCGGATATTTGCAGAGAACATGCTCTGAGGTCTCTGGTTCCAGTTCACAAAACCTGCACGTATCCGTAGAGGATCTTTCCATCTTGTACAATTGATACCTAAGGCCACAGTGTCCCGTGAGGTAACCCGTCACGGTCCTTAGTTCGCCCCTTGTCATAGACAAGAGTTTCCGCGACCTCTCCCCAGAGGGAGATATAAACAGCCTCGCCTGTCGCTGCCCAGGCGATCTGGCCCAATAGGCCCCAAACTCCGACTCCCTCCATCTTCTGAGCCTCTCTCTGACATACCCATTGGGTACGCCACAGAAGCGTTCAGGACCAATGAATTGTCGACGAGCTCCGCAGTTGGCCAAACAGTCACCCGTTCGTCACCCTTACTAACTAAATTTACCCTCACCCTCACTAAATTTATTCTGGATAATTTTTAAAAATTTCGTTATGTTTAATTAAAAAAAAAAAAAATTGGGTTTTTAAAATTGTTTATTTCTAAAAATTTTAATTTTCAACTTATATACGTTTAAGCATAACTTTAAGTTACAGAAAGCATACCTACTATCGGCTAAAATTATATAAAACTTAGACACACCGACCATTGAATTGTTTTTCTCTACAAAATATCCAAATTTCATCAAAATCGGAGATTATCTCATGAAAGGCTTTCCGTGTTAGTAGATTGAAAAAAACTGAAAAACTTAGTATAAAGTGTTTACCTTAGTTAATTTATTATGCTGAAATTTAAATATATATAAAAATGGCAGTATTTGCACATCATTTACATAATGCAATTAAATAAAAAATTTTGAAGCAACCAAAATATTTTGTTAATAACATTAAGAACATAATAATTCCAAATTACTTACATGCATTCGTGCATATATATGTATGACGCAATTTTACATTTTTCTAATGAAGATAATACTAGAACAAAGAAAAAATATTCAAAATATCGCTAAATATCATAAAAACCCTTTATCTTTTAAAAACAAATTCCTGAGACTGTCATTTATTGTTTTGTACAGTCGGACCAAAGCATATTTTACATTCTATTTTTGCCTGCATCCTCAATTTATTAAAATATTGTTTTATACAGCCACACCAAAGCGAATTTTATTTTTGCCTGCATCTTTAATTTTCAAATTTATCAAAACATCTTTCATTTAGTAATTTTTTGAATTTAGTTTATTTAATTTAATTGTTGTTTTATACATATATATTTTTTAACATTAACAATCTTTATGTGCGCATGCGTGTCTTTTTTTGATGTGTAGTATACAAAAGAAAGTCTTATAATGTGTAAGTCTTATAATGGTTGTGTTTGTTTGTATCTTTTTCCTTTTCTCTACTTCCTCCATACTAACTGCGACAATCTTACAATTTACTTGTGTTCCATGCTATTAATGTGTTTATCAGCACAATTTTGGTAGCAACCTAAATTAGTTAAACATTAGTACAAAATGAGTTTTTTTGGTAAAAGCGTTTAACTAAAATTTCAGCTGAAAATGCAGAAAGTAAATTAAATATTTTAAATAGACGTTTAACAAAAAATTCAATTTTCTTTTTTTAAGTGTATGTAGCCTTATAACACATTCCATATTCAGTTTTTCAATTTTTTTAAAACTTGAGATTTTTCACCGCTTTAATTTTTAAAAAAATTCAAAGAATCCCAAAAGTATGAAACTTTGAAAGTTGTTATCGGAGTTCGAAAAGGGTTCGATTTGTACGGTTGTTCTCTTTAACACTAATGCAAAAAAAAAGAAATGTTAAATAAAAACACATTTTTTATTTGTTAGCCGACTTCAACGCATCTTAAGTCAGAAAATCTTAAAAAAGACAATTAAAAATATAAAAATCGTACGAAAAATCTATTTTAAAGCTCAAAATCTTTATAGCCCAAAGAACTGAATCGGATTTGGCAGAAAAAACAAAATATACTATACTTGTCTAGTGGAATTAACTGTTTTCTATCAAAATGAGTTGTCTTTAATCTAAGAAGTGGTGGGGTTAAAAAAGCCAAGTCTCGACTTGAATTTGTTTGAATTTGTGAAAAATGTGTCTCTAAATACAAATTTTGTAATAACGTTCAAGGAAAATCGTATTCTAGGGATCAAAATAAGAAACTTTGCCGAAGGAATCATACCTCTAAAACGAATTCTGATGTCCCGACTTTTGACCCGTAGGGTCAAATTTTTTAAAAATTCCACTTTGACCCATTTAGAGTGCCCCAATCGAATCCAACCCAATCGAATATAATTTATACATTCATCTGCTAGGGCGTCTTCTGGAGAAGAAATAGAGACTCTAATCTTGGAAAGACTCCTCCTACTTTCTGAAATATCTCTATCCCGAGATTTGTACATTTTGCTATAAAAACACGGCTAAAAAGGCCCTCTTTCAACTTAAATTTCAACTCCTTAACGGGCACCTAGAATAATGATTTATGCATTAATCTGCTAGCGCATCTCCCGGAGAAGAAGTAGCTATTTCAAAATTTGACCCTACGGGTCAAAAGTCGGGACATCAGAATTCGTTTTAGAGGTATGGTTCCTTCGGCAAAGTTTCTTATTTTGATCCCCGATTTTCCTTGAACGTTGAGCGATTTTTAAATCGACCCGCCCTAATATACCCATATCTTAACTTTTTTCATCGGGTACATACATATTAAATTTTACGATACATTTTATTACGCTGAATTATATTAGTCTATTTTATTTATTTTAGTATTTGGTTTTTAGTGCAACACGTGCGTTAAAACGGAAAAATATTAATTTATTTTGAATGCTAAAACCCACGCTCACGCATTCTTAGACAACATGAGAACAATTATTAATGATTTTATAAGATTTTTATTTATTTTGTTTTCTGCTTGTTTAAGTATGAATAATCTTGTATGGTTTTTGGCTGCCAAATAATTTCCTTTGCTAACGCTTTATTAAGAAAAGGAAATGTTCAAGTGATGAATATATTTTCACCTTAATAAGGAACACTAGTTTACAGACTTACCTTTGATAATAGACTTGTATTTTAAAATCTAAATAAATTTTTGATTAATCAATACTATGGTTTCCAAATTCTCGACATTTTTCAACTCCCGGGAATCTGGAAATTTTTTGAACATTCAAAGGAAACCCCAAAATACGAGGGCGGAACAATAAGTCAGTGACTTTTTGAATGAAAAAAAAAATTTTTTGGAAAAAACAAAAGTATTTTTCAACATAATCTCCTTTTAGATCAATACACATAGTTCAACGTTTCTCCAATTTTTGTATCCCTTCCAAAAAAATAGGATTTTTCAAGGTCCATAAAATAGGCATTTGTTTGATCAATAATTTCATCGTTGGAGCTGAATCACTTTCCACCGAGCCATTCTTTAGGTTTGAAAATCCGGAGAATGTTGCGGATGAGGTACCAATTCGTAGCCCAATTCATGAAATTTTGCCAATGAGACTGCACACGTGTGCACCCGTACGTTATCTTGATGAAAAAGAACTTATTTCTTAACCATATGGGGTCGTTTTTGTTTTAAATCCTCGTTAAAATCGGTCCAATAAGTTGGCATAATATTCGCCGTTTATTGTTTTTCCCTTTTGGAGGTATTCGTGCATCCCAAAAAACTG
Organism: Delia radicum; assembly: GCA_021234595.1. Classification (NCBI taxonomy): domain Eukaryota; kingdom Metazoa; phylum Arthropoda; class Insecta; order Diptera; family Anthomyiidae; genus Delia; species Delia radicum. Next base: position 116,703,916 of record CM037852.1, read on the forward strand.
TTGCCATTACCTTATTGGCCGACAAACTTACCTGGGCCTTCTTCGGAGCCGGTTCACCCGGAGAAACCCATTGATTAGACTGCTGCTTGGTCTCCGGAGTGTTGTAATGGATCCATGTTTAATCCACTCATTCGAATTGCGGTTAAACAACTCCAAACAATCCTTTGAAGTTATCACACTATTACGTTTATGGTTAATTGAGAGCAAACGCGGCACAAACTGATCATTTAAAATCGAAACCACACTGCCATATGAAATGCTTATGGCATCAACAATCTCATGCACTTTTACTCTTCGATCGGCCAAAACCATATCGTTGATTTTTTCGACATTTTCGGGTGTATTGACCTCAATTAGCCGTAAAGTCAGTAAACCACTTATTTACCATTGAAATCGATGGGGCAGAGTCCCCATAGTATTTATCAAGCTCTTCCTTGGTTTGATTCGCGGTTTTTTTCGCAAAAAAATAATGTTTAATGAGCACTCGAAATTCACTTTTTTCTATTTTTAAAACATCCTCGAGGTTGTATGTTTTGAACAGCTGTTAAACGCAAAGTAAATGATAGAACAGAACTTGATCTAAATTTGACAGTAGTCTATTAACAGGTGGTACTTGATGGGAGCAGTGTTGCATTTCATATAACTGCGAGGAAGTTCGAAAGTCATTTAAATTTAACAATCACTGTTAATGCAGGAATATATTTAAACATTTATTTTACTAAAAACTACTCTAAATATTTTTTTTTTTAAATTTTTTAAATATTCGGTTTTATATAGTTGAATAACATATTTTATTTCTTTATGCTTTATATATTTAGAAAAAGAGAAAAGTTTTACATATATAGTTAAAAAATTTAAAATTTTTAGGATTCTCTTCATATTTTACTAATTTTTAGTTTCGCAAACATGGTTGTTTTAGTGTTTTTTTTTTCAATTCCCGTTAATTCCGACCAAAATTCCCGGGAATCGGAAAGTGAAAAACCGACAAAATTCCTGGAAAATTTGTTCTGGGAATTCCCGGGTTGAAAACACTAATGGATACACAAAATTTATTTTTATTTATTAAATAATTCTCTGATTTATTTAATCAACACTTCAAATATGTAAAATAAATTAGTTTTGTATTGGGTTCTAAAACAATTTAATTCAACAATTTAACAAAATTTTATTTATTATTTCTTAAAATCCAATCATTAATATCTGACTGATAAGTTCTGTCAGAAGCAAATTTCCCAAGTTGGCCTTTAATAAGCCTTGGGGCCGGTCACTATAACATGGCGTTGTCATAGGAAGAATGGGCAGGTAAATTTCGATGTGTGTCTAAAAATAGATTTTCAAGTAAATTAATCAAAATTTAACTTAAAAAATTTACTAATTGTCAGTCGGGGCATGGTCACAGAACTTTCTGCTTAATAAGAAAATGTACTTTGGCTGCCTAACAGCAAATCTATAGCTTTTGCATGTGCATTTATTTAAATACGAAAGAAAATATAATACGAGTATAAGTAAAAAAAATGGGAAAATATCACTAACACGACATAGACACAAAATAGTTAAAGTGCAGTGATATTAACCTTTTTTGACCTGCCACGGAATATGTTTAATTGACTTATTTGTTTCTTAAGTTTTATTTAAAAAGGAAAATTAAAAATAAAGAAGGCTTAAACGACTTTGAAAATTAACTAGGCAACAGAATATTACGCAATGAAATTAAAATTAATTTAAATTAACGACACCTACACTCTGGGAAATTCTGATTTAAAATTATGTAATTGTTGTAAATAAAATAAAAAATTATATTAAATAAATAATCGTTTAGAAGTTAGAAAAATATTTAATTCAGATTTAAAGTTCAACATAAACTAAAAAAAAAATTTTAATTTTATAAATTTAAGTTCCTTTAAAAAAGAAATCATTAAAGAAAATAAATTTTAAAAACTAATTTAAAAATCTAGAAAAAAAAAAATAGTAAATTTTTTTCTAAAACTACAAAATTTAGCTCAAACTACCTACATTGCAGGAAAAACTGCTAAAATTAGCAGATTTTTTTAGCTAATTATTAGTAAGATAAGAATTTGTGAATTTGTTTTACTTGAGCTAAATTTAAGTAAATTAAAAGTTACAAATTAATCTGCTAAAATCAGCGAAAAAATTCACTAAAATTTACTAGACAAACAAAAATCAGTAAAAAATGTGAAATTTTACAGTTTCCAATTTCTTAGCAAATATTTTTGCTGATTTTATCAAAATATACTGTTATTTGCATTTAACTAAATTTATGGTAAATATAGCAAACATTTAATTGATATTACATGTTTTTTGTCGCTTTTCGTCTACAAATATTTAGCAAACTTTTTGCTGATTTTAACAGTGTAATTTGCTATTTCCAGTCTGGATATGGCTATAAAATTGTTAATTTAACAGTTTTATTTTTGCTGTTTTTATCTTAATAATATTTACCAAAAATCTGCTAATTTTAATAGTTTTTTATGTAACGTCATTTTTAACTAATTTTTATTAGATTTTTCTGCTATTTTGCAGATTTATTTTTATTATTGTACAAAAAATGCTAAAATTTAAAATACACGTTAATTTGAACCCAAGTAAAAAAAAATTATGTGGGACATCATCAAATTATATTAAATTATATATAAATTATGTATGCGATGAGATCAAAATTGATCCGAAAAATGAGAACATATAATTAATCGTATCTGAATTCAACTAAAAAATATTCACTGCATTTTACCTTATATATTTCTATACAATTTTGTATGGAACAATATATGCCTTTATAAAAACTTATACAAAAATATTTTTAATGTTGGTTCACATGAAGTACATTTATGTCGAATTATATACGACTCAGTATTGTATACATATATCTTAATATATAATTAGGTATATATATATATATATAACCCCATATAGAAATTTTTGAAACAAGTCAAATCCATATATAATTAGATGCAAATATTTATGCTTTAACATATATGTTTATATGACTATATAAATGCATACATTTAATTGTATAAAATTTAATCTGAAAAGATACAAACTTTTTTACTTGGAAATTGGAAAAAAATAATTACAAAATTGTATTTTTAAGTAGTGGAGTTGGAGTAATATGTTAACATACCTTTTCTAGCTCTTTGAAAAGCCATATATACGATTATTTAATTCCTTCGCACATCTTACAGATTGATTAGTGGACTAAATTTGTTGCCAACTTACTTGTGACCTAACTTAATTGTTAGTTACATTTTTATAAATTTTCTTCAAAAACGACAATTTGCGGTGATGTGAACAATTTGTGGAGGAAGTGGTAATACGTTAGAGTACCAGAATTAAAAAATAATCAATTTTACCGCAATTTATTAACAGATAAATAGAAATGAAAGAAATTAGAAAATATACAACAGTTTCATAAAAAAAATATTGTTCATATTGTACAGTGGCAAAATCTGGCTGTTTGGTATTTCGCTTAAACATATTACGGAGAAATCCACATATAATGCAATTGAAAATCATTCTGAAAGTCTTGCCTTTTAAGAGGTCGGTTAAGTTGCAAAATGTTTCTTAGCGAAATATTATAATTACGTGCTATGGAATATACCGATCTTTTTTATTATTTTGACATCCTTGATTGCTGCTACTGCATCTGGCTTTGTTGTTTTTTATTTATTTTCGCGAAATGTCTCCTAAATTATTTTAAATATCCACATTTACAAAATATTGCACTAACACAACATAAATACGATCTTACATTGCATAAAATGATATTAATAATCTACTCCAAATAATATTAAAACTTCACCCCAAAAAGAAGATGTTAATAAAAATTTGCTAAATCTCCTTCTAAGTCATAAATAAATGAAAGTAGTAATTTATTTTTAAACAACAGGACACAGTAGGTAGCATGTTTGTAATTGTGTTCTTATTGAATTTACTACTTATCCCCCATTACCTCACAACCCCAAACTCCCCTATAGTTAAAAGTGTTAGAAGAGTAACAAAACTAATTTTTCTTTAAGCATTTGTTGCATAAATTTGATAATGCTTTAACCATTTGAGGACATATCTGCTTAATCAATCACAGGGTAGGTCATTTGCGGGCAAGTGACTCCGTATTTCACGTAGGTACCAAAATACGTGATTTTCAAATAGAAATTGGTAATAATTTTTGCAACAAATGAAGAAGAAGTTTGAATTTGAAATATCCTACAACCAATAGTTAAGGCTAATTCATTATCATGGTTACCAAGCTAATCATCAGGCGTATTCTATGGTGTTATATGTATGTCAATCAACTAAATTTATAAATAAAAAAATAAAACTGAATTAATATCATGTATATAATGCTTTACGTATAATATTCTGTAAAACTAAAATTTTGTTTCATAAAGTATTTGAACAACATCAACATTTGTTAATTTTTTTTTTTAAATTACATTAACCTCAGTTTTCCAGAATTAATCACTTGCTAAATATTATGAGAGTAACTAAATTCAAAATTTTCCTAAGAAAATGTTGGAAAATTTCTGTTAAAATTTTGTAAAAAATTTGGAATATTTTTTCGTTTAAAAATAACAACAACACTACCACCAACATTAAAATGTGTCCACAATCATTTTCACATACTCATCTTCTTAATGTCTTGTCAACCGACGCAAGATTTTCGTTTTTTTCGAAATAAAATTAAAAGTGTTGTTACATTTGTTTAATTTCACAATATTTTTCCGCTTTTCCGTGTTTTCTATAACATTTAAATTTTTTTTTTTTAAGAATTTTGTAAGGGAATGTTCCCTATTGTGGCCTGTTCCCTAAAGTGGACCTTTGATTTTTGTTCGTGTTGTTGCATTAATATGTAAAACTGTCAACTATCATCGAGTTTAATTTCCGCTATCACTATTTCAAAAAAGTTTCGACTTTTCTTGGTTTTATTATGTCGTTGCACAGTAACGCAATATAAAATTTTCCAAGTCGGATTTTTGTAAATCGTCGCTATTTTAATAAAAATAATTGATTGCGTAAAAAACATAATAAATAAAACGAAAATGTGATATATATATTGATATATTCATTTTCTTGATTTTTTTCAGGTTTTATTATTTTTTAAATGGTTTACGTATCACTTTAACTGTTGTCCATGTTGGACAATTTTTGAACATGTTTCACAAAAAAACAATATAATTTGATTTTTTATTAACCCAAATACCAGGTGTTATGCCGCATTAGGGTACATTCCCTTATCTTTTTCCTCTATGTCTACAGTTTTATTTATACAAGTATAAATTTCCGCCTAATTTGATTTGTCATTTTTAAAATCGTATGTCATATTTCTTATTTCCAAAATTTTTGACAATTTTATAAGCCACCTGATCAGTAAAACCCTGATTTATGGCATGTAATAATTTGAGAGTAGGCTGATATCGCTACTTTTACAATAAAAGCCACGCCCCATAATAACAGTTGACAATATTTTCAAAACGAACAATACTTTTAAAAGTCTCAGCCTTTTTAGCGAACGTTTTTTTTTCACTAAAAATGAAGGCCACAAGTACAAAATTATAAAAATGGCTCACCCAGTAAAAAAGTTAAATCCTAATAACAGACTCGGCAGTAGCAAATGTATTTGTTGTTGAAGCTGATCTAAAAAAAAATAAAATAAAATGCCAAGTGTTCGTCCACATTAGGGTATATTCCCTTATTTTATTTTGTATTCAACAACATAATGGTGTTCATGCGTTTCGATTTAAATGTTGTTGGTTGTGTCGTTTAAAAGTTGTTGTAGTAGTAGTTGTAGGATATTTTTAGTATGTCTCGGTGACAAATTTAGTTTAATGTGACTAAAAAAAATTTTTTTTTGTTAAGAATATTTTTTTTCATTAGAAAATTATTTGTTGTTAGTAGTGTTGTTGCTGTTAGCTGTCAACTGTAGTTGGTCTATATGTCTGCTTGCTTGCTTGCTGCTTATGCCCCGATGTCTTAAATATATTTTCACCGATTTTGTGTGTATTTGAGTGAGTTATTTTCAGATTTTAAATGGTTTTTTTTTTGTTTCTTCTAAAAAAAAGATTATTTTTAAATTTTCAAATTTTTGTTAAACTAAATTGTTGTTAGTGATGGTGGTGGTGTTATACTATATATATTTTGCCTTATTGGCAGACATTTGTTGTAGTTCATTGTACCTTTTTTTCTTTATTTTTTGTTGGTTTGATTCTAAATGTCTTTTATTTTGAAACAACCAAATCACATGTCTGTATTTAAATATTTAAGTGATAAGCTAAATTTAAACAATTTATGATCTTTTTACAATCGTTGTGGCCTCAAATTTTTTTATTTATTTTGAAAGAATATTACGTGCATCATTCATAATTTAAAAGAAGACCAACAAATTGTCATTTTTGGAACTCATGTCTTCCGATTTTCTTTATACACTGCGGTGCATAACTACACTTAGAATACTATTTAGGTAAAGACCACTGCAAATGTAGTTAAAAACAAATGAAAGAACGACTTACATTTCAGTAAATTCAAATAACATTGTCATTTGTTTTTTTAATGTTCAAAAAATGAACCACAATTGTAGTAAAAATTAACCACATACCGCTCATTTACTGCAAGACTGACATAACTCATAAAACACGATTTTGCAGAAAACGAGTTTAAAGTTTTCAATCCATATCTGCCTCGCTCAACCCTTTCTCTATTTATTTGGTCACGTTTTTTATAAATAGGCGATTTTAATTTATTTGCGAATTCGCTAATTATCGAGAGACCCTTGAGTAGAACAGTTTCTCTATGAAGTATATACTCTTTGCACACACTTTAAAGAAAAAATAAAATATATTATCCTCTATCTCGAAAAGTATACATGATATTAATATGACAATAGCAAGCATGATATTTTGACTTATGACAGTCTTGTAGTAAATGAGCGATATGTTAGTAAAAAATAAACAAACATTTATGTATGTGTTGTTGAGAAAAATTTTGTAATAATATTTTGTAAGTGTTTCAGAACTATAATTACATATTACGGTAAACAAGGCAGAATAGTCAATAAAGAAAAATTAATGAATTATTTATGGTGTTTTATGCAATTTTAATTAATTTGCAATAAAATGCCGCATGGTTCATATCTAAGTGATTTTGAAAACAACTAATTTCAGCCTATTTAAAAAGTGGCTTAAGTTTTCGGAAAATTGCTAAAAAAATAAAACCGGCTGCCCTAAAAAACAGCTTACTGATCGGGAACGGCTTAAAATAATCAACTGTGCCAGCATCAAAATGAAGAGTCTCAATCCGATAATCGATGAATTGAAGGTAAATGTATGATGGGCCAGATGGTTTTAACAGCTATTGCAGAGACCTACGTATGCCTCAAGTACATGTGTAATGTCTCTGTACATGTAAGTCGTCAGACGATTTAATGGCTATGATCAAAAAATATAAGAGTATTGGAATCCCAGCAAAAAATGCTTACAATGAAGCAATAAAGTATGCATACCATGAAGCACTAATGTTGTCAACATACCCTGCGGGAAATGGACCAGTCACTGGTATGGTCACGTGACTAGAACTTTGTGTGTATGAACCTGTCATAGTTTCGGTTCTGTTATATGAAAGTGACCGGTACTTTTAACATGGGCATGTCATAGGAGGTAACAATTGCCACCTGTGGAGCACTGTGTGACGTGGCGAATAACTTGACCAAGGTAACCTATCACCGTACCGACTGAAATGAATATGCTACGGGACAAGTTAGAAGTAGGTAGTGTCAAAGTATGACCATTTTAGGATTTATGTGATATGCAACAGAACCAGTGGAAAAAAAATTATCACGTGGCTGGTGTAGGTGTACGTATCATAGAACTGGAGAAAAATTTTTGAATGAAAACTAGTCACATATTAAGCGCAGTGTGTTCTGTGATAGGGATAGTTTGACAGGAATAGTTTTGCGACGCACCACTGCACTGGTGTACATGTCTCCGGGCTTTCGAAAAATAATTAGCAATTAACCTGACACTTTTTTTTCAGCGTGTGTCATATCATGTACGGGTTGCGAAATAGCCCATCCGGAACTAGTCACTGCACTTATCCAAAACAGTGTGTCATGTCACCTGTTGAAAAAATCTTCAAAAAGACACAACAAAAATCAATTTCAAAATAAGTTTATTTCAGTGTTATATCCGATTTGTAGCAGTCAAGGGACTGAATCCTTTGGCACTAATTGCCATGTTTTCATCAACTACTATCGGGATTGAACCAGTTCAATGACCAGTAAGAACTTCATCTGCATCGGCCCTAGTTGCTTCAGTACACTATAATGTTATGCTACTTTTTCTCCAGTTACATGATATACCTGATACCAACTTGTCAATGTTTTGTCACCATTACTATTGTCACGTGATTGGTCATTTCACACAAATTAACACTTTTTGGTAAACCACAATTTCGGTTTCGCCAGTTTCGTGACGTGCCACCCAATCATATATCACAAAATCGTCACTTTGGATCAATCGACCCTTCATTTCCCGCAGGGTACAAAAAGCGCTTCTTAGTGCCTAAGAAGGCATGAATTTATTGCTTCTAAGAGCACATGAAAGAAGCGCTTTAAAAGAGACATACCAAGTGGGACATCGCGAACAAAAATCATGCCTTCGTTATTTGCTTTGGAAGCGCTTCGTTATCAAATAATGCCTTCCGGAAGCGCTTCTGGGTAAGCACTATTTTTTGCTGGTGTGTTTCGCATGTTCTGTTAATACTCCCCCATTGAGAATATTAGAGGAGTATTAACCCGTCGAGTTTAGGCAGAAAACCATTAATATGAAAACGATTTTCATCTAAAAGTAGCAGTTCTTGCTGCTTAGAGATCTATAACGGAAGAACTTCAGATAAATCTAGTAGATACCCTATGGGGAATGAGGAGTCAATTGACCTAAAAGTGACTGGGTAAAGAAGGACTTATCACAGGACTGGTATAATTTAATACTGATGTGGGTTAAGCAGTGTCAATTGTCCTAAAATTACCAATCCTGTGACTGGTAAAGGGAGGACATACTACTAAACCAGAATGCTTGTTAACACGAAAAAGCCATTTGGCCAGAATTTTACCCATTGGAAGCGGCTTAGTTTTGGTTTATTTTATACGACATGGTCTTGTGGTATGCCCATCTTTGGTTAGTCCTGTGGCATGCCACTATGTGGTTTAAAGCAGGACCAATAACCCCCTCCTATGACAAGTTGCCAGTTGTTTACATAGGGTAGGGTTTAGCAGAGGACCGGTCTCTGGCACGAAGGGACCGATCCTGTGGCATACGCAGGACCGGTCTCATTCCCCATAGGGCAGTATGTCTGATCAAATTTTCGAGTTGATTTAAAAAAAGGAGGCCTTTCGCATTATTAAAACTGCTGCTTTAAAATATTTTTCTTCAATTTTTGGAAATTTTGATATAATAAGTTAACTGTATTTATAGTTATGAAACACTAATTGATTTTGTTATTACTTTTTAAGTAGTAAAATAAAAAGTAAATTAATTATTTTCTTTTTGTTAAATATTATTAGTTAATGCCGGTTAAAATCTTCAACTTTTTTTAACTCACGAAATTTAGTGAAATTAATGTGTAATTATAGTTTTGCAACGCATTGTATTTACAGACATATGTTCTCTGTAGAGCCTATAACACATCTATATAGCAAGAATGTCTTGCAAGACATTCGCAAGACATTTTTTTTATACAACAAAAATTTGTTTTTGCTCTAGTAATATTAAATCTTGAAAATTATAAAAATATGGACAAAATTAAAGTATCCCATGAAAAAATTAAAAGTTTTTCAAGTGAATTAGTCTGTTTTTTAATACTTTAAGTATAAAAATCGACACGCCAGAGAATATTTTTTAAAGCATTCATGCTAACCTTTACTGTATATTCAGTTTTTAAATTCTTCAAAAATTAGTAAGTTTTTGACGGTTTAAATTTTTGAAAAAATTCAAAAAATCCCAAAAGTATGTAGCTTTGACGAGCCTTATCGTCAAAAGTTGTTATCGGATTTCGCTGATTTGTAAAGCGTTCGATTTTTACGGTTCTCCTCTTTCACACTAATGCAATAAAAAAATGCATTTAAAAAAAAAAATTATTTAAAAAAAAAATGCATTTTTCATGCAAATGGAATTTTTAGATGCATAATCGAAATTGTTCTCCCCTTTCAAAATTTTTTTAACATGGCTAAATCGAAAATATAAATTTTTTTTTATAAAATTAAATTTCGCTTTTTCTGTGACGTGAATGTCATCTAATTTTCTCTATTTTTTTTACAAGCCATTATTTCTATACAAAAAATTTTAATTTTTGTATAATTTTTAATTTTTTTATTTTGAACAAGTTTTAAAACAGTTTAATATGCAGAACACTTTATTAACAATACAAAAACAAGATTGTCTAAAAAATATTTTTTTGATACAGATGCAATTTTTGAATGCAGTTTGAAAAATTCATCCAGAAACTGCATACGCATCAACAATGCATTTTTTGGACAGATAAAACTAAAGAAATAACTTTTTTTGTTTATAATGAATGTATTGTAAGTTTTACACCTATTCAAAATATAAAAATTACAGATTATACAAAAAAAATTATTTTTGATATGGAAATAATGGAAGTTTTATTCAAAAAAATCGAGAAAATTATATGATATTTCAGTCACAAAAAAAGTTAAATTTTATTTTACATCAAACATGTAAAATTTTCTATTTATCCATGTTAAAAAAAAAATTTTGAAGGTGGAAACAATTTGGGAAATGAATCTAAAAATTGATTTTGCATAAAAAATGCAATTTTTGTAATATGTATTTGTTTATTGCATAAGTGTGAAAAAGGATAACCATATAAATCGAATGTTTTTTGAACAAGAGAACAACTTTCGACTATAGAGCTCTTCACACTATCATACTTCTCCGATATTTTTAATTTTTATGAATATTACAACCGTTAAAAAGTCGCGAGTTTTTGAAAATTTGTATAACTGAATATGGAGATATATTATGGGCGACATGGATTATGTGCGTACAAAAAATTAATCAAATTAGAAAACCCTCGGTCAATTCCATTTGAGATATATCATGAATCTCATGATATAGGACATCAATAAGTTTTTTAAATATCTGTTAGTTCAATATCATATGGTTGGAATGTTCAAATTTCATTAGCAAACATCGTCTTGAATTGGACGGACATCAGTTGACAAAATATTTATTTGAAAAATACGTAAATGCATGTTCCTTTATTTTTAACTCAACTGAAAACTATTTTTTTTTAACTACAAACAGTAAACTACACTCAAACAAAAGTTAGTAAAGTCAGCAAAAATGTTTTGCTGAGTCAGCAAAATTTTAGTCAGGAGGGTGCCTGCAAAAAAATTGCTAATGCCATCAAAATCATTTGCTGAAAATCAGCGAGCTGCCTTTTAGCAAAAAAAATTTGTGGATTCAGAAAAGTTTTGCTAACACTTAGTGGATTAGAAATTAAGAAACCCTGGCTAAAAATTAATAAAATTGTTGTTGAATATTAGTAGACTGAAAAAAACTCAAAAAATTTGTAGAAACATTGTACTTTAGTTAATTTTTTTTAATTTTAAAAATAATTTACAATACCTTACAAAATATAAAAATGTTTATACTCCCACATTGACGTCATGAATTAATGTAATATCTAAAAAAAAAATAGAAATAACTATATATAACACAAACAAAATTATCTTTCAACAACTTACATCAATGGTTGACTAAATGGTGCTCTCTTTTCAAGGAACGCAAATGCCGCAGATAATTATAGAAACGAAAAAAAAAATGTGACATATACATAGGGTAGCCAGACGTACTTTTTTCAGCAGTACGCGTACTTTTTTTTAGTCAATGTACTGTTTTCTGCTTAACCCCTAAAAAAGTACGCTAAAGTACTTTTTTTTGCCTTTTGTACTTTTATTTGTACTTTTTTCCCTGTTTAGTATCTTTAGTAACATTTTTTTTGTGCAGAAAGAATCAGACAGTTAGAAGCGCCTTGTTAAAATGTCTTTACAACCTGAACACATTTGGGGCGACTAACAGAAGTATTTTTTCGTGTTTTTTATATGAGAAACAAAAAATCTTTATATTAATCAATCGTCAGTCGCCAGCATTGTGATGAAACTGTTAATCAAAACAAATCGTAAATATTTTTGAAATTTGTATGTTTATTTTTTCTATACCACATTCAAATGCGGCAACTGAGAGAATATTCAGTTTAATGTTTACCTTTTGGAGACAGGAAAGAAACAAGCTTTTAATTCAAAATTTAGAGAGTGAACTGACCATTAAAACTAATTTTGAATTTACATGTGTAGAGGTTTTTTTTAATTTTTTAAAAACTGAAAATGCCAAAAATAGAATTGTTAACCACGTTGAAAAGAATTATAAATATTTGTAAAATTTTTGAATTATTTAAAAAGAAATAAAATATATTTATTTAATAATTATATAAACGAACCAAACCGAAATGTACAACACACAAATGGTATTTAGTATTAAACATATTAATATAAACTTGTTCAAATTAACTTTGTTTTTAAACACAATTAAAAACCTGACTAATTTTAAGTTACGATCTCATTTTTATATTCTTTACTGAATATGAATATATTATTTTATGTTATGTTATTTAACGAATTTAAGGACGTTTTCAATAAAAATACAAATGTACTTTTTTTTTATCAATTGTACTGCTTTTTTTCTTTGATGTACTTTTTTTGTCAATTCAATATCTGGCTACCCTACATATACAACCCTTTTTTGCAATAAGAAAAAGGAAACATAAAAATCTACTTAATGTGTTGTTTTTTTTTAGTAAAATAAACTTGTAAAACATTAGTATTAGTACTATTAGTAAAACATTAGGTGATCTACTTAATGTGTTGGTTTGTCTTTCACTTTAGTCTGTCTACTTGTCTGTATATTTGTTTGCAATTTGAACACACTAGATTAATAATCTCTATAAACATTTAGTTTAGAATTACTCATTTAATCTTTATTAAATTAGAATATTTTATTTTGTCTTTTATTTAATTAATAGACAATTACTTTCACATGCCGGTGACAACACAAAATTTAAGTTGTTTTAATCCGCAATTTTGTTTTATGTATGAAAAACAGATACAAAAATTGACCAAGGTTGATTTTTTTATATGTCTTACAATAGTTGTACTTTTTAGTATCATTTTCCTCGTCACTACTACATCTTGACATGCCGCGACATCTAATTCATTCTGCGTATATTTTTCAATCTGGTTGTCGTCCACACTATTAATGTGCAAATCAGCACAATTTTTTTAGTAAAATAAATTTGTAAAACATTAGTAAACTATTAGTAATATTAGTAAAACATTAGTGCAAAACAATTAAGTGCTGAATAAGCATAACTAAATTTTAGCTGAAAACATAATTTTAGCAAAAAAATTGCTGAATAATAGTATACCTGATTTACAAGATGTTTTACAAACTTATTTTTTTCTGAGTGTGCGTAATATTCTGAGTGTACTTATGTTAATTCTTTTATGTATGCAAACAACAACGTGTTTTGTTAGAACAGCTGAAATTCTTTGGTTAGATAACTTTACCAACTTTTAAGTCTTTTAAACAAATGCCCTTTCAGAATAAATTAGATCAATGTTAAAAAAACAAATCTTTACTAATCTGCATACGTATCTGAGATTGGATTTGCAATATTCAAAATGGCGGATGATATTTTAAAAGGTCATCGCATACGTATCAGGGGCGCCGAATATGAAACCTGAAAACATATTTAAATAACTCAAAATGGTGGTGCCATTATGGCGATAATTTTTTTTTTTTTTTTAATTTACCGGTATGGTATCAACTTTTTTCTAGAAACTTTTTTGGGTCGCTGAATACGAATCTGAAGTCAATTGAAAATGGTGGATCCCACATGGCAAATAATTTTTTTTGAATAGTGATCGGGTTTGTGATAAATTATTTATAGGAATGTTGTAAGGTAGTTATCTGATATCCATTTCTGAAATTGGATACGGCGGATCTAGTACGTCAGATGAATTAGTTTTAGATAATCGGATTTTCTTTAAACTTGTTATTAGATCCATCTTTAATTTCAAATATCAAATGTCTGATTCATAGTTAGCGTCCCTCACAACTTTTAAGTGAATAATTCAAAGCGAAACCGATCATTTTGGATCCACCATTTTTAATGTTTAAAATCTGATTTCAGATTAGTTTCCAGCGACCTACAAATATTTAAGAAATCAGATTTCTGTTTCGTATCCGGTGATTCCTAAAACTTTCCGAAAAAATATTTGATACGAATCAGATGACCTTATAACAAAATTCATTCACAATTTTGTAGTACCGTGTATTTTATTTTTCTCTCCAACATAAAATATTAGCTGTGTTCGCGTATTGAACCTTGGGATCCCGCGGGATTCCATTTTAACCAAAAGGCGTTCGCGTGCTTCAAAGTTAATGAGAGCGGTCAATAAAAAGCAATATTCTTTATGCTCAAAGAAGGCCAGACTATTTTTTCGTGTATGTATTGGGTAAATTGTTTTTGTCAGCTGTTAATCATCAGCTGTGTTACCAGCTGTTGTGAGTTTACATACAGGTGCTCTTTCGACAACTCTGTTGGCCCAAAAACCGCATAATTTTTCATGAAAATCGTAAAAATAGCGTTTCACAATAGTGTAGTTTCATTGTAATCAAAACTTTTAATCCTCCAAGATTTGAAATCGAATAAAAAACATACATTGAAACGGGCCAATCGAAAAAAATTAAATTATTAAATGAATTTCCAAATTGAAAATCTATTGAGTAAGAAGTTGCTTTAATTCCTAATAATTAATTTAATTATTGATCAAATCAAAGAAGCTAATTTGATTAAATTCGCTACACTCCAATAAAAATGTTTGTACAAAAATTAGTCAAAATTTTTCCAATTCTATACTTTAAAATTACAATTTTTTTTTACAAATTTTCGTTGCTGATTTGTAAAAAATATTTTACTAATATTTTAAATCAAACTTTCTATATTAACTTTCTATTAGTAAAACATTTTATTAATTATCTTTTTTCATAGTTGAAAGCAAAATATAAAAAAAATATAAATTTTAAATAAAAATTTACTAATTTTTAGTAAACAAATTTGCTGATTTCAGCAAAGCGTTTTCCACTAAGAGTTTACTAATATTTTAGTAACATTTCAGTAACGTTTATTTACTTTCAACGTTTTGCTAAAATTAGCTTAAAAATAGTTAATTTTTCTGTAAAATTACAGATTATTCTATTACTTTGGCAAACTTTTTTATATGAGGAATTTATTCACGATAAATACAAAATTAAATTCGATTCCATCTTTAATGCTCTGAGCCGAAGAAATAAAAAAAAAACAATAAATTTGTGAAAATCCTTTGACTGCAAAATTTTGTTTTTGGGGCTTACGTCTTTTTGGATTCAATATGTCACACTCCGTCTTAATATTTAGTGTTACGTGTTCCTAGCGATTCTTTTTGTTTATCATTATTAATAAATCACCATCATAATTTGTTTAAACAAATCACATGTTGTTGTAGTGATATTTGTTGTTCTAAATATAAAAAATAAAACATTTTTGTATTTCCATAATATATCTCTTAACCCATTTTATACCACTCATCGATGCCGTTGGGAATTTTTGACAAAATTTTATAAGAAGATCGAATGTTTTAAGTTTTTGTATTCATATTGAGCCCTCTAGCAGTGGTATTCGAAATTTAAATTCGAACTTTGGCGCCTTGCATGTACTTAACGCCCCAAGTAAAAAATTTTGATATATATTTTTTTATATATTGCTTTATATAGCTATTTTTAATTATAAATTTGCAAAAAATAAATTCATATAAAATTATATCTCAGAAATATAATTATATCTTTCTTTATATTACGCTTCATATAGTGTAATATGTAAAAATATATTATTATATATCAATCTATATACGAAAAAAAACTTCACATGTAATTGTATATTTTTGCATACAATTGTATAAGATTGGATGTAAATGTATCACATTATATATAGTTTGATACATTTGGATGAGGACAAAATTTCGATACAGTTGTTTCAAACTATATCTAATTTCATCGAATTATATATAATTGCATCAAATAATATATAATTTTATCAGATAAGATCTAATATGATACAATTAGAAGTTCTCATTTTTCGTATATAATTATACATATATTATACAAACATTCGCAAAATATCTTTTACGTGGGGATTACGATTTTTTTATTTATTTTTATTTTTTTTTTTTCAAATTATAATTTTTATTTTCTGCTAAAACAGATGTCAATCATACCGTAATACATAATTTGATTTATCGGGTTTTCACGATTTTTATAATATTTGTGTTTTTAGACCTTTTTCAAAATTGCAATATGGCGAATCAGTTTTTAAATTTTTTTATTTGTTGGAAGACAATAGCTAATTTTTCTCATTAAAAAAGAAAATGTAGTAATTTTCTGCATATTAAAGTTTTTACAGTTTCGAAAGGTTTTTGATCCGATCTTTTAATTTTACATGTAAAGTACATACCGCACAACGAATTTTTCTCATTCAAAAAATTTTCCCATACGTCCCTAACCAAATCATCTACGACATTTATAGCACCGGTCTCCTTTCAATAAACTAATGATTTTTCAAAAAATTTCTATAAAAAAATTTTCAAAATTGTATTTTTTAAAAGCAACGGCAGTATAAAATGGGTTAACTAAAACGCCCTCTTGACAATTAAATCAGCGTATAACAATACGCAACGCATGATAAAAAGAAATACAAAAGAATTTTTTCGCAGCAAATGTTAATATTGCGCTAGTTTAAACAATTTATATTTTTTTTTTTTTTTGTTAAAGAAAAAAAAAAGTAAATTGTGAAATTTAAACACTAGGCGCCTGTATTCTTATCAAAATACTAAAAACGTATTTCAATTGTACAACAACTAATGAGTGAAAAAAAGATTACAATACACATAATTCGAAAAGCGTGAAAGTAGAATTTAGTCGTACGGAATCAGGTGTTTGTCACGAACAAACTATCCATCAACCATAAAAAAGTTATTAAAACGTTACGAAACGAAACTAATCGAGAATTAAATCCTACAGAAATTTAACTATAAATCAAGTTGAATTCGCATAACATTTTTAAGTCAAAATTTGAATTATGCTTGAAATACACTTGAATATCATTTAAATTTAATCGTACTATTCAGCGATAATTATTTTTAAATTTAAGCCTTGAATATTGAAATGTGATATTCTTTTTAATTATAGTGTTTAAAGTTTGAATTCTAATAATTATAATTAGGATATTAATTAAACATTCATTCAAGTGCTATTTAAGCCTTGGCATAAAAGTTTTATTTTTTATCACTTACATGAATCCCTACTTTAGACTTATTCACTTATCCACAGCAAAATGCATTGTTTTCAAAAACCGCGGTTTAAAAAGCTGTATTTCAAAAAACTGGTATTTTAAATTTTTTTTAAAAAATATGTGTTAAATAAAGAATGTCACAGTTATAATCTGGACGCACAAAAGTAGTTATAACTTTGTAAATAACAGACACATTTTTATAAATTATACACCAAATTAAAGGAAATTTATTCAGCTTTAAGGAAAATCATACAAATAAATTAATTTTCTTTGTTACGAATAAAAGAACGGACATGTTTGTTGATGCTCCCCATTAATTTTTGCACATCCTTCGGCTTTACTTTTTTAGCAATCTGGTTCTGGTTCCATTTTTGCAACATTATAACTTCATTTTTGCTTCTTATTACTCTTCTACAATTTATTTTTTACATTTGCCCAATATCTTTCGATTGGTCGAAATTGTGGGCAGTTTGGCGGATTCATGTGTTTGTTTTTCGAACCACTGAATGTTGGATTTTCTAAGAAAGTTTGCAAAATTTCTTCACGTCTTTTTTGTTCCATGGCGTCTGTACGAAATACTATTCGAATGACAGACTTGAAAATTATGTCAAATAACGGTATATGTCTTGTCAACAACATATGTAAATGGTTTAAAATTTCATACACTGGGGGCGCTGTAACAACGTTATGCATGCGTCCAGATTATAACTGGGCCATTCTTTAGTTATTATAAGTTTTATTTATTTATCATGCGCCATGTGGTTTTAACATACGCTTTTAAAATATTTATGATGGATAATATTCAACGAATATTTGCTTCAAAAAAATACGAGCTCTTGATCGATAGCAAAACGTCTAACCTTTTTTAGAAATAAGAAAAATATTCAAAAATTTTGACCGATTCGAAACTACTTTTGAATTTACTTTTTTTCCAAATTCTCCATAAAATATTCTGTATACGATATATAGCATATATTCTAGAAAATTCCCGAAATAGATCTATCAACACATTCCTGAAAGTGTCAAATAATAAATTTGAAAACAAAAAAACTCTACATTATTTGTTAGGACAAGATCTTTATAAAGAAATATAGAGTATGGCCTCGGACTGGAATGATTGTCATTTTAATTGCACAATTAAAGGTCGAAAAAACATAATTTTTATTTTTAATAAAAATTATATAGGGTCCGCCAAATGACTTTTTTTTTTGAAAATGCTATAAAAAAAACTACTGAATATTTTCTCAAATTTATTTTTTTATTTGAAAGTACAATCCTTCCGGTTAATAATGAAAAATAATTTCATTCAAATGGCTGCCCCGGCTGGCCATGCAGTAGCCTACACGATCGGTCCAATTTTTAAGCACATTATCGATTGTGTGCAGCTGTATTTCCTCCTCTTCAATTTTTGTGAACAAAAAAATCGTTCAACATGGCCCGATAACGATCGCCATTGACTGTAACGTTGCTCATTTTCGAAGAAAAATGGCCCAATTATGCCTCTGGACCAAAATCCGCACCAAAAAGTGACTCGTTTTGGGTGTATCGGCACACATTCTGCAACATTGCCATGATTTTCAAAGTAATGTCGCAATATTTCCCAGCGTTGTTCAAGCGTATACACAACCATATTCGTTCAGCGGAAGGATAAAACTAATTATCTGTCAAATTAGACATGAGCTAAGTGTTACCATTCACGAAATAAGCACTAGTTGAAAAAAAAACGTTAGATGGCGGATCCTTTATCAAACTTATTAAAAAAAAATATTGAATATGCTTTAGAGATTAGTACTTTTTATTTTAATCGAATTAATTACTACACTCAAAAAAAAAGTTTGTAAAGTCAGCAAAAAATTTTGCTGAGTCAGCAAAATTTTAGTCAGGAGGGTGCTAGCAAAAAAATTGCTAATGTCAGCAAAATTAGTAGATTCAGCAAAAGTTTTGCTAACACTTAGTAGATTACAAATAAAAAAGCCTTGGTAAACATTAATAAATTTTTTGCTGAATTTTAATAGACTGAAAAAAAACGCAAAAAATTTGTAAAAAAAATTGTAATTTAGTTAATATATTTGCTGAAAATCAGAAAACATATTTTTGTGATTCTTTTAAAAATAATTTACAATAATTACGAAATATAAAAATTTTCATTTTAACACATTGACGACATGAATTAATTTAATATCTGAAAATATATAGAAATAAATATATATTACATAACAAAAATTTTCTTTCAACTACTTACATCAATCGTTGTCTAAATGATGCTTTCTTTTAAAGAACGCAACTGCCGAAGATAATTATAGAAAAGAAACGAAAAAATAACCAAAAACAAACGAAACGAAAAAAACAACCCTTTTTTGCAATAAGAAAAAGGAACCATACAAATCTACCTAAGATGTGTGTCTTTGTCTTTCGCTTTACTCTGTCTACATGTCTGTATATGTTTGTTTGCAATTTGACCACACTAGATTATTAATCTATTAACATTTATTATAGAAATACATATTAAATTTAAATATTTTCTTTTGTCTTTTATTTTATTAATAGACAATTATTTTCACAAGACGGTGACAACGCAAAATTTAAGTTGTTTTAATCCTCAATTTTGTTTTATGTATGAAAAAGAGATACAAAAGTCTTCCATGGTTGATTTTTTTATATGTCTTATTAGAGTTGTACTTTTTAGTATCATTTTCCTCTTCTCTACTACATCTTGACATGCCGCGACATCTGCTTCATTGTGCGTATATCTTTCAATCTGGTTGTCGTCCACACTATTAATGTGCTTATCAGCACAATTTTTTTTAGCAAAATTAATTAGTAAAACATTAGTATATTAGTAAAGCATTAGTATAAAACAGTTAAGTGCTGAATAAGTATAACAAAAATTTTAGCTGAAAACACGATTTTAGCAAAAAAATTTGCTAAAAAATAGTATACCTGATTTACAAGACGTTTTACTAACTTTTGTACTAACTTATTTTTTTGAGTGTACTTGCAATTCATTTATAAAACATATATATATTACTTTTAAAATAAAATTTTAAATCAAAAAATGTATGCTTTTTATGAACCTGAAGTTGAAGCATATAATAAATTTAAAACGCTCGATAAAACACAAAAATAAACATTTACCGAGGAGGAAAATCAAATTTTTGTTCACAAAATTACGGTTTTTTCAAGAGCGGAAATAAACAGCAAACTCTACACGTCCTTGTTATACAAAATAATTAAAAATAATAACTATAAGGTCGGTATTATGAATGATAAATCTATTATTTGGTACTTTAGCAATTTCAGATTGTTCGAAAGAACCATTTTGTTAACTACAAAACAGGATCAGTGGTTCAAAGTATATTGCCTATACTAACTGTAATATGTAATTTTTAAAATTGAAAATTTAGAATCCATTACGCGTGTTATAAGGGCTGGGTGTTTCATTTGTTTAAACAATCCGTTTACAACCTGATTGGTATTAAGAGAGTTTTGAAAAAAATGTATTAATAGTGAAAAATATTACTTTAGCCCGAGTAGAACTATTTTTTTTTTGTAAAAATAAAACATTTTTGGTCTTCAAAGTTTAGTCACGGCCTGATGCTTGTTAGGAAAAAATCCTGGCCATGTGTTTAATTAATGCAAGAATTTAGTAAAATTGATGATTAGTAGGTTTTTGTTAATTTAATTTGCTTTATTTTTGTAAATATACGGCGGTTGAAAAATCGTTACAAATAAAGAAAAATACCAAAAAAATAATCTCGATGTATATAAAAACAAAAAAAAAACAAAGAAAACTTGCATAAATTTTGTGTAATTAACACAAAATGTTGCTTCTACATATATACTAAAAAATATGTATTAAAAAAATCCTCGAAAAAACTGTTTCTCTTAAAATCAGTTGGCATATAAAATTTAACAGATGTAGAGTACATTGGTTCTTCTTTAGTATATATGTTCGTTGGTTTGAAACCTAATAATTATGACGTTGTTTATTTAGTACTTTAATAAAAAAAAAAAATTAATAATCATTACAAAACAAAAAACGGTCGTTTTTCATGTGTTTTGCAGTAAATTTTGAAACTCATTTATATTCGAAATATAAACGGTACTAATAGAATATATAAAAAAGTGATAGAATTGTTTTCATTAAAGATTACTATATACATTTATATATAATGATATGGTTTTCCATGCATAATTATATATAAAATTGATAGAATTATTTTTGATTAATTGTACCATATACATTTACCATATGATCATATATATGGTTATATATATATTTCATATGATCAGATATACAAGATATGTTAATATATAACATACGATAAATGATATATGATGATATATTACCCCATATTAAAAAATTTCATAAACTAAGTAAAATATATGAACATATATTGCCAAACATATAAGCATATATAATGATATCAAGTTGTTTATGAGTATATATAAATTTTTTTCATCGGGTAATTATAATACACTTTACCCTGGAAGACACCGCAATGAAATTTTCTAAAACTGTTTAAAGAGATTTTAAATAACACACCTTGACAAGATTACTTGGTTTGAGTGCCCATATGTGATTTACATACTCTTGTATGCCTTGATTCCAAATCAGGATTCCAAATTTCTGCACCACGTCAGAATTTTGAGAATACCGCTGTTAAAGTTGCCAAAAATTGCTATTTTAACTTCTTTTGAATTCTTTTAGCATACTATTGACTCTTTCTATGGATTCCAAATAGAGATACATATGAGGCGCTCAGCGCCAAAACGGCCTAAGCCCAAAAAAAATGGTTCTGAGAAAAACGAAGTTAAAAGAAAATAAGTTTTAAAAATATTTTTTTTTTTTTTTATTAATCGTAAATAAATATTAGTTGTAATATTTGTTTTACGTTAATTATAAGGTCTTAATTAACTTAGATAAAGACTATTTTAAACAGTTAATACAAAAATTAAAGTGGCTTAGGCCATTTTGGAATCCATTGATATATAGATAGGAACTGAGGGTTAGGCCATTTTGGCTCAATATATTAAAACATACAAAATTTCTCCAGATAAATAATAAAAATATTTTTTAGCGTTTTATATAATACAAATTAATAATAATAATTATTCGTCTTCTTCCTGAATATCTTCTTCTTTGGCTCTCGAATTTGTTTTTAAATTATTATAAAATGCATGCTTTATAGGAGGTATGAACTCTTTGAGTTCCTGTAAATCCTTAAACTTTGTAGCTTCAATGAATCTTCCTCCAGAATAAAGCGGTTCCAATTCAAAATTTACGAACTTGCTGGAGTTCCTCTTTGAAATATCAACTTCTTGAAATAAAACATCTATGTTATTTGAATATTTGTATTGAATTATAAATGACTTCACATTTTGGAATCGAAGCCACAGAATCTTAAGCCATTCAACTTTTGAAGTCTTGTCTGCGGAGAGTTTTCTGTTTGTGACTAGTTTCTCGATTAAGGATATGCTTTTAGTATCATCTGCCGTCGTCTTTACCAAGTGAATCTTTGGTTCCAATGTCTACATATGGTCCCATAAGAACTACCTATTCACTACCTAGTCAATAGTTCTAATGTCACTAGTGATTTTCAATGACACGTACATGTTAAATGTCTATAGCGAATTACATTGCCTGGGGAATATTTGGTTAGTAGTACTGGTGACACAGTCAATAGTGAATCAATACTTTTTCACTATTGACATTTCCTGCAGGGTACTTTTTACTCCCATATAGCGCTTATAACTTTGATCGCTTAAAAGTTTTAAACTATAAAAGATTTTAAAAAAGTTTAAATACATTTTTTTGTTAAGTTTGCTAAATACATTCGATGTGTGTAAAAATTTTGAGAAGAAATTTTTTTTCGTCATTTCATAAGCGGCTAATTTTGCTTTCGATTTCACAATTGTGGCGGGAGTCAAAAATTTAAATATAAGTTTTTAGTTAATTATCTTTAGTCTGACGAAAATTTCATCAAAATCCCATTAGTATTTCAAAAGTTATTGAGTTTTCTTTAGTAAAAAACCAACAAAAATGTTGTGGCAAGTTTTTAAAAACGTGAGAATTGATATATGTCTTTTTTTTAATGTTACTATTTTTTACTATTATCACTTACAATCTATATTATTGTTTTTTTATGATTTTAAAATTGGGTCATATTGACCCAACAGACATAGCAGATGAGGTATAATTTTAAACAGGACAGACTGTTAATTAAAATATGTGCCGATTGGAAAAACTTCGGTCTCTTGATTTTTTTTTTGTAAAATTTCGTTTTTTTTTATCTACATTAACTTTATTAAGCTATTGCGTAGTGTATTCTCGAGTGTGGCATAGAAAAAATACTAGTATAAAAGACAACATACAGATATGGTTCAAATATTGTAAATAAAATTTTTAACAAGAAAAAAAATATTTTAAATTAGCAACTAAATAAGTAAATTATATTTTCGTACATTGATACCATTTAGCCATTTAGCATTGATAAAAACTGATGAACTATCCACAGCAACATTAACAAAAATTCAAATGATTTGGTTTTGATGATGACGAGTACACTAGTTTACAAAATTAAAAAAAAATTCTGCGCATAGCGAAACTCGAAAATTAAATTTAAATATTTTAGGGAATTCATTTTTTTTTTAATTTTTAGATTTTCGTCAGAGAAATAAACGTGTAAAAATAGTAGAAAAAGCTACTAAATATTGTTAAAAACTACGTTACAATAGAAAACTCAATTTATCAAAAATTGGGAATATCTAAAAAAAAAAAATGTTTTAATGTTAATACGAGGGCGGCTCAATAAGTCCGTGACTTTTTGAATGAAACACAATTTTTTTTGCAAAAAAAAAAAATATTTTTCAACATAATCTCTATTTAGCTCAATACACTTAGTCCAACGTTTCTCCAATTTTTGTATCCCTTCCAAAAAATAAGATTTTTCGAGGTTTAGGGACCTCGAAAAATCTTATTTTTTGGCATTTATTTGATCAATAATTTCATCGTTGGAGCTAAATCTCTTTCCACCGAGCCATTTCTTTAGGTTTGGAAATAGGAAATAGCCACTGGGAGCTAAATCCGGAGAATATGGCGGATGAGGTACCAATTCGTAGCCCAATTAATGAAATTTTGCCATTGAGACTGAACACGTGTGCACCCGTGCATTATCTTGATGAAAAATAACTTTTTTCTTGGCCATATGGGGTAGTTTTTTTTTTTAAATCCTCGTTAAATCGGTCCAATAAGTTGGTATAATATTCGCCGTTTATTAATTTTCCCTTTTGAAGGTTATCGATGTGGATTATACTGCGTGCATCCCAAAAAACTGTTGCCATCACCTTATTGGCCGACAAACTTACCTTGGCCTTCTTCGGAGCTGGTTCACCCGGAGCAACCCATTGTTTAGACTGCTGCTTGGTCTCCGGAGTGTTGTAATGGATCCATGTTTCATGCACAGCGCAAAAACTCATTCGAATTGCGGTTAAACAACTCCAAACAATCCTTTGAATTTGTCACACGATTACGTTTATAGTCAATTGAGAGCAAACGCGGCACCCATCTTGCAGACAGCTTTCTTAAACCCAACTGATAATTTAAAACACTCCATATGAAAAGCCTATGGCATCAACAATCTCACGCACTTTTACTCTTCGATCGGCCAACACCATATCGTGGATTTTTTCTACATTTTCGGGTGTATTGACCTCAATTGGCCGTCCAGAACGTTCAGCGTCATTTGTACTTGTGCGACCACAACGAAAGTCAGTAAACCACGTGTTTACTATTGAAATCGATGGTGCAGAGTCCCCATAGTATTTATGAAGCTTTTTCTTGGTTTTATTGACTGTTTTTTTTTTCGCAAAAAATAATGTTTAATGAGCACTCGAAATTCACTCTATTCCATTTTTAAAAAAATCCACGAGGTTGTATGTTTTGAACAGCTGTTCAACGCAAAGTAAATGACGGAACTTGCTCAAAATTTGACAGTAGTCTATTAACCGGTGGTACTTGATGGGAGCAGTGTTTTATTTCATATAACTACTAGGGAAGTTGGAGAAGTCACAGACTTATTGAGCCGCCCTCGTATTTTTAATTGACCTATGGTTTTGTTATATGGTAATCTTGGTTCGACCTAAGGTCATATATAAATAAAATCCAGTGTTTTTTATTTTTTTTTTTGATTCTTAATTTTTATATATCACATTTTTAATTTTTAGTTCATCATCCCGAGATTTTATATAAAAATAAATTTGAGTTACAAGCTCTTTACTTGATTTTGTTTACTATACTGTAGATTGATTAATCCACATTATCATTAATTACAGATAAAAGATTAACTTTGTTAGTTTAAAATACCAAGGTGGCGCTTATAGCGATCCGGCATAAGAGAAACAAGGAAAATGTCGGCGTGAGCAAAAATTTTGTCTATTGCGCCATTATATTTTTGCGACAGCATCTAAACGTAAATTTTTACCTTTTTTTTACATGTTTTTTAGCGTTGCTAGCCGAAATTATATAAAAACACAGAGTTGCACACAATTAATTACAGAGTTCTTTAGAAATAGTAAGCAGAGTGAAATTTTGATTAACTGTTAATCAAAAAAATAAAAAATGGTTTATTAAACTTGTTTAATATTCAATATTGTCCTTCATATATATTTCAATATTTCCATGTTAAAACTGCATGACTTGCTAGGGATTTCATTATATGTATTATTTATTACTTATACGCCATGCAGCTTTAACATAGCAATATTGAAATATTTATGAAGCACAATATTCAACGAATATTTTCTCCAAAACTAATCCAATTGGTAACTTAAGTTACACTATTAATTTTTTTTTTTTTTTTTTTATTACTTAATGATCATATAATTACAAATTATATCCTATTACCCTAACCGAGCACTAGCTACTATGGCCTTCGGCGCGTTGTAGCGAAAACAGACCAGTGCCTCTGGTGGGAATCGAACCCACGACCCCCGCACTGATAAGCCAGCACGCTACCAACTAGCCTACCGGGGCGCACGACACACACTATTAAACTTTCTGGATAGCTAGAAAAGCATCTAACCTTTTTTTATAAATAAAAACAGCATTTTAGATAAGTTAGGTTTGGTTTTGTTGCACTAGTTCCGAAAGTTTTTTTGTCAAGGTCTCCATAAAGAAATATATTGAAATAGTCACAATTTCTAGCATTTGAAAAATTCAGATAAATAATATAACCACGCTTACTTCGCCCACTTTTTTAAAAAATTTTAAATTTTTCCTTTTTTCTTTGTCTCTTATAGAAAAACTAATGTTATTAGTTAGACATTACTGGGACATACTTTTTCCTATAGCGCGGCAGTTAGCTTTGAAAGCGCCATATGCATTATTATATTTAATAGTTAATATTTCCAAAATAATGATAAATTTGGAAATATAGCCTTTTTGCGGCAAGGAAATTTGCAAAAATGTAACAAATTTGTGATCCCAATAATAAGCTACAAATATTATTTACAATTAATTGAAATTAATTGACATTAATAATTTAAAAGTTATTAAACAAACTTATTAAATACACAGCTCTACAAAATTTACCTCTTAAATCGAAAACATGAAAACCGGCCATTGATCATAATAATTTCGGCCACCCTGATTTTAATAGAGTATCCTGTTTTTTCACTTGTGTACCAGGTTTGTAGCAAAATTGCACTAAAGTTATGCTTGTTTTAACAAAGTTTTTATACATAAAATTTAAAAAATATGATAATTTATCTTATTTTTTTATAGTAAGTACTGATAAGACCTTCAGAAACATTGCAGCATTAACAAGTAAATCCGCGGTTTTTCTCGGTTTTTACTATATTTTATTATTTGTGCACCATTTATCATCACAACTCGCAATCGATCAAAGAATTTTGGTGCATAAGCAAAAACACAAATCTGAAAAATAATTTCGTGTAAAAAAGAAAAAAGAAAATTGCGGTTCATGGGACAAACGCGCAATGTACCTAACGTTTATATGACAGCATAGCGATAAAGGTTAGGTCATCCTGCTATGGAATATATAAATAGCTTAAAATATTGTATGTACATGTAAATTAACATTTGCAGAAGTTAGTTTAACAAAAACTTTCATTACAGCAAATGTGTACTAGGCTTATAAATTAGTTTGTGCAAAATGTTTACCTATCACCACGTAATAGGCAAAACTATATTAATAATAGAAATTATTTTTTCGGGTCATTTTCGAAAAAAGTTAATGTTCTAAAAATGCTTTTTTCAGGTTTTTACTATTAAAGTTGCACTAATGGAACGACATTACTACACACAATTTTTTAGAATACTTTTTACGTACTGAGGTTATTTTTAGATGTCGCTTCGCGAAAAAATTTCTATCATCCTTTTTCTCAACGTTCGCGAAAAACGTCAAACTTAAACGCATTTGTGTCCTTTAAGATCGATACGATGTTTAGAGTATAATTTCTTTAGAATTTTTTCGAAATATTAATTTTTAGTTCAATTTACCAAAAAAAAAAATTTCGAAACTTCCAAAAGATTATGCGGGAGCTTTTTGAAAACCCCGGAGATCTAATATTATAGTTTACGGCGTGGAAAGGTAAAATTTAATATTTGCAAAAAAAAGTCCAAAATTTTAACCCTATGAAAACAAAATATTTAATATTTTTTTATTTTAAAAATCATACAAATATGGGAACGTTTTTAAAATAAAGTTTGAAAATATTTTGTAAACATTCAGTGTAATGTTAAACTAACTTTCGCAAATATTAACTTTTTTGAGTGCATTTTGATACTCGTAAAATTTTAAGCTCTTTACATACTATAGTAAAAGATGAACTCATAGGTCATCATCCTTTTTCCTTATGCTGTCATATAAAATTTAGGCACGTTTCACCTTCCGATTTATCTTTTTGCTTATGCATGAAAATGCTTTGATACTTTGCGAAATGGGATGATAAATTCTGCAAAAATAGTAAAATATAGTAAAATTTGAGAAAAACCTCGAATTTACTTGTTAATGCTGCACATTTATTAAACAAATTTAATACCCAAATGTTTTTGTAGGTCTCATCAGTGTTTAACATAAAAAATTAAGAGAAAATATCTTATTTTTAAAATGTGATGTAAAAAAACTTTGTTGAAATATGCAAAACTTTAATGCAATTCTGCAACAAATCTGTCGCATTAGTGAAAAAACTGGGTACGCAATTAAAATTAGCGTGGCCGAAATAGTTAGGATCAGTGGTCCGTACTATAAATTTATTTATCAAGTTGCCCAGTGATATTTAAAAACATGTGCACTGAGAGAATTATATTCATTTCAGTAATGAATTTTTTTTATAGCTTTAATGAAAATTGTCTTTGGAACTCGTTCATTGAAACTTTTCATAGAATCTATGAAACAGGTTTCACTATAGTCAATGTTTATGATATTTTTGTAGAATTAATGAAAATCTCCATCAAACTAATGAATCATTCCGACAATGAAACGTTAATAGAATTTATGAAACTGTTTCATAAAATTGTTCAATATTAAGAAGTTCCTTAAATTAATAAAACCCTTCATGAATGTCTTGAAAAATTCATTGCACCTAAGTACAAATATGATTTTTTAAACAATTTCATAGAAGTCCAAAATTAATGCGAGGCTAAATACAGTGAAATAAAAAAGCACTCAATAATATATGTTGAATACTTGATAATTAAATCTTTAAACTAAAGTTTGAAATGTATGAAAATTAATGAAATTATGAAATTTTATGAAAAAATAAAAAAAATAAGTCTTTGAAATAATTTTGTAACTCTAAAGAAAATTTTCGTTAAATTTATGTAGAGATAATTTATGATCTCGAATGAAATTTTTTTTATGAAACTATGAAATTTTATGAAAATATTAATAATGAAAATTAAAATTATTCAAGTTCGAGGCCATACTCTATATTTCTTTATTAGGATATTGTCCTAACAAATAATCTATAGAGTTTTTGTTTTCAAATTTATTAATTGACCACTATCAGGAATGTGTTGATAGATCTATTTCGGGAATTTTCTAGGTCCCCATCATCAGAACACGTTTTGAAAGAAGTGACAATCCCATGCAAACATCAAACATTCATATAACCTAGTTATCCCACTAAATGAGAACTAATATATGAGTTCGATGTTAAAGATTATCACCATTGATCAAAGAATAAATTGAAAACTTGTTTGTTATGCCCAAGCTCTACCTGTGGTAGATATACAATACACGCTTTTTGTTTTTATTATCCTTTTTATTTTTACATTTGCTTTTGTTTTATTTAAAAACAAGATGTAAAGGGGAAGTATATTAATATTACTAAAATTTTTTGGTTATTGAATCTACGAAAAAAAATCTATGAAATTTTTTTATTTATATCATGAAGGATAATTTTTTCAGTGTGTAAACTTTTATTTAGATATTTTTGTTTATTGTGTGATCCGACATTTGTACCCTTTTTGATTTTTTACTAATAAAATCATTAAAAGTGAAAATTTCGAAAAGCTCCGAAATATTTGTTAACTTATTTTCCATTTATTAACAAAATATACAACTTTCATTAAGATCTGGTGTTTCATGCTGTCAATACATATTTACGCAAGTATTTATTCAATTGTTTTCAAAAAAATCTTATCAACTTAAATGTATTACGAGGGCGGGTCAATAAGTCCGTGACTTTTCGAACTTCCCTCGTAGTTATATGAAATGCAACACTGCTCCCATCAAGTACTACTACTGTCAAATGTTGAGCAAGTTCCGTCATTTACTTTGTGTTTAACAGCTGTTCAAAACATACAACCTCGTGGATTTTTTTTTAAAGGGAAAAAATTGAATTTCGAGTGCACATTAAACATTATTTTTTTGCAAAAAAAACCGTCAATCAAACCAAGGAAAAGCTTGATAAATACTATGCGGACTCTGCACAATCGATTTCAATGGTAAACAACTTGTTTATTGACTTTTGTTGTGGTCGCAGAAGTACAAATGATGCAGAACGTTTTGGACGGCCAATTGAGGTCAATACACCCGAAAATGTCGAAAAAATCCACGATATGGTGTTGGCCGATCGAAGAGTAAAAGTGCGTGAAATTGTTGATGCCATAGGCATTTCATATGGCAGTGTGGTTTCGATTTTAAATTATCAGTTGGTCTCAATTGACCATAAACGTAATCGTGGCCAATAATCCCAGTTTTTTGGGATGATAATCTACATCGATTACCTTCAACAGGAAAAACAATAAACGGCGAATATTACGCCAACTTATTGGACCGATTTAACGATGATTTAAAAAAAAAAACGACCCCATATGGCCAAGAAATGCCTGTTTTATGAACATCGAAAAATGCTATTTTTTGGAAGGGATACTAAAATTGGAGAAACGTTGGACTAAGTGTATTGAGCTAAAAGGAGATTATGTTGAAAAATATTTTTTTTTTTTGGAAAAAAAATGTGTTTCTTCCAAAAAGTCACGGACTTATTGATCAGCCCTCGTAGATAAAGTTTTTTTCTTATGATTGTAGTTTCTTTCTATAGCAGTTTCTACATCTAATCTTAAAATATTGTGATTGTTGAGTTGCCTGAATTCAATTGTTTCATTTTTTTTTCTTTCCGTCATTGTGATAATTACTATTAATGAAAATAATTAATAATCATAAAAGTGCGTATGATTAACATTTAATTTGTATATCAATCATGACAATGATGTAGAATATACAAACCATGAGTATATGTATATTTGTGTTTGAGTAAATTAAGGTAACAATAATTGTTAACAAATATTTTTGAAGATATGCCAGGAGATAAGTTTCGAGTTTGATAAAATTTTGGCATGTCAGTCATGTCGGCCTCAATTTGTTGACTCACTTTCGGTGTTTAGAAGGTAAAATTAAAAGATTACTTTAAAATCTACAAATAACTGCCACCCTAATTAAAACATAATATTTGATATGTAATTGCGATTGTGCGATTAATGTCTTTAACACTTAAGTGAGCGTACAATTAGGGGATTGGGACTTGGAGCAGCAAAAAAAAGAAGAACAGCTGATCTTATTTAACATTAATTAGCAAACCGAAAAGAAAGAACCAACCAACCAACAAAAAACTGCCAGCACTAAATTATGCGAATTGATTTTCATCATAGTTTTTGCTATTTCGTATATTTTTTTTTTTTTTGCTTGCCTGCCTAATGATAATGACTTGTAGTATTAGGTGTCCAAATTTTTTTTTATAGTTTTTGAAAAAGTACAAATTTCAAGGTTAGTAAGCGTTAATATTATCTCTCAAGTACGCATACTTACGAATTTTTATTTCAATATTTTTAGTATCAACTTTCATTTTACAATCTACTAAAATCTTTAGAAAGGTTCTTTCAAAAAACAAAACTACAACTTATAACAAAAATTGCATAATAATCTAATACATAAAAGCTTTAGGGCTGGTATTATAGTTACCAGTTAAGTTAAATCGAACACTCAAATCAAATTTTTTCCAAAATTTTAAAATTTTATAGTGACCGTTAAGCTTTAGACATTTTTTAAAAAGTTTCTTAGTGGTCGAACTGTAGTAGTTAATTTCCAAAAAAAAAAACCTAAGCTTTTACTTTAAAGCAATTTAATCAAAATCTTCATTAGGAAAAAGTGCTTTGACGACTGAACTTAAACCGCTGAAGAGTTTTTAACGAAACTTCGTGGCGACACACACAGAGAAAAATTAAGCGTTTTGCCAACTGAAATTCGAGTACTTCGACTCAAATTCGGTTATTACGGTTGGTACTACTGACCGTTAGTTTTCAGAACAAAATTCGGTTAATTCAACTGAATTTTAGTTGCAATACCCAAATTATTCAGAAATCTAATGTAATTATCGTTATACTAACTGAATTTATAAGGTGTTACAATTAAAATACACTTTTCAATTCGATTGGCAATTTATTTCTGTATGTGCATTGGCCTATGACTAAAAATAAATTTTGAGCTGCATTTGGCGCTTTACTGCACCCCCTATCGGAGAAATATGCTTAGTTCTAAAGCTAAATCATTAATGGGCTGTCGCTTCTTAATGGATTAACATTTTGTATAAGTTTTAATTTTGTATTTTGCTCCGGAATGGCAGGCAATAAAGCTAAAATACCGTTATCGATTCAAAACCGTTTCAACTGGCTATCGTTATCGCTAAAATATCGTTACCGAATTAATTGAAATACCATTGTCCGTAAAATATCGTTACCGATATAACTATAATACTAATATTCTCAAAATACCGCGACCGAAATGACTTATATACCATTTTCGCTAAAACACCGTTACCGATATAATTGAAATAGAGTTATGCTTACCGATACCCGCATCGAATCGGTTACCATCCATGAGTTTTACTATTGATAATTTGACAAGATAAAAAAAATTATTGCTGTTAATAGACATATCTTCCCAAAGTTTGATTATAAACTAGCCAGTCATTGGAATTCGGGTATAATGGGTCTTAAAAATATCGGTGTTCATTAACATTACCTAAAATAACGTTACCCTTAAAGTACCGTTACCGAAATAACTTGGAAACCCGTTATCCTTAAAATAACGTTTCCGAAATAACTCAAAATACCGTTACCTCTAAAATACCATTGCCGAAATATGTAAAATACTGTTAACACTAAAAAACCGAAAGCGAAACAACTGAAATATCCTTAACCCTAAGGTTCCGTTACCGAAATAAACCAAAATATCGTTACCCTTACCGATACCCGCATCGAATCGGTTACCATTCATGATTTTGATTTAAGTTATGCCTAATCCAAAAATAATAACTATTTTTATATAAACTTAAAAATAAATTTTTAACATTATAAAATCTAAAAACCAAAACGTAAAAAATCATAAAAAAACAAAAAAAAACTAAATTTTTTACTTTGGGTTGACCTTCTAAGGCTCTGAGACTATTAGGCTAAAATATATAGGTATCACCTATTGTCGATCACAAGAAGGTTTGTTAAAATCATGCTGCTGGTTTTCCTAAAATGGCAAAAAGTAAAAATGGGACATAGTATATCAACCATTCGTCGTCAAAGGCTTAAATTTAGACTGCTATGTTTTTTTCCAAATTTTCCTCCATATCTAAAAGATTCTTTTTCAATTAAGTTATTTCCATCCCGGAGCATAACGAACAAAACAGAAAAAGAATAATCCAAATATGTCGTTCATATCGTTAATTTTGATCGAGAGTGCATAGAAAAATTACGTTTTTAAAGTTTCTGTGAATTTTTCGACTTTACAATGTAATTGTCTCTTTTTGAGGACCATATCGAAAAAAAAGCAAAAAGGGTTACACATATCCATCGTTCAAATCGTGAGTTATAGCCTTGACTTGAACATAAAATTAATCAAAAAACACACTTTCAGTTTTTACCGAGTTTTCCAATTTTTCGGGAAACTTTCCCAATTTTTCTTTCCGTTTGAACCACGTTAAGATTATTACAAAACTTATAAAAAAAATTATCCAAATACGCCCAGGTGTTCTGCAATTATGCGCTTACCAACGAACATAATTTAATTTTAATTTATATAATTAGTGAGATCGAAAAAAAAAATTTGACACACATTTTTACTTACAACTGCTTTTGACCTTTTTTCTTGTCAAGTTACCTTTAAGAAGGTTGTCATTATTTCGCTTGCCAATAGAATCAGACCAAAAAGTGGGTAATAAGGTTTTTTTTTTTTTTTGATTTCGTTAGTGCCCTAATTGATAGGAGGAATCCATTTCCGAAAAAAAGTAGCAGTATTACGAATAATTTAAAAATAATCTTAATAGCATTTGCTTGTTCTAAGTTCTGGAAAATTAAGCATATTTTCTTTGTACAAAGTTTAAGGTTTTTTTTTTTTGTAAAAATGCTACTTTGTTTTGCCCTCATTTTTTGTTGAAAGTCCATTTGTAAATAAACTAATGATCCGATTTCGCTAATATTTTGTGCACATAATCTGACAAATTTTTAAAAGTCGGGAATTATACGATCTCACTGTTTAGATAGATTTAATTTAATGTTGTTTTTAATTTAAAACAAGTTTTTAATAGATATTAACAAAATTTTTATTAAAATCGCAAAAATAAAAAAATGCTACAATTAAAAAAAATACAAAAATTTTATAAAACCGCCAATATTAAAAAAAAGTCGTAAAAATTGCCGAAATGAAAAAAATAAACGCCAACATTTAAAAAAATCACCAAAATTTTAAAAAATTACAAATTTGAAAAAAAATCTTTAATATTTGGAAAAAATCGCCAAAAGCGAAGAAATTTAAAAATGCGTTAATTGCGTTTTTTGAAATTGCTACTTTTTTTTGAAAATTTGTACTTTTTTGTGGAAGATACATTTTTGTAAAAAGTACATTTTTAAAATTGCTACTTTCTTAGAAAAATTTTATTTTTTTTGGTACTTTTTTTTGGAAAAAATAGAAATTTTTTTTGGAAAAGGTAATTTTCTTTGGAATAAGTACATATTTGAAATTGGCACTTTTTTAGGGTCCTTTTTTTTTTTTTGAAAACGTACTTTTTTTTTGGAAAAAAATACCTTTCTTTGAAAAATATATATTTTTTTAAAAAAATACTTTTTTGAAATCAGTAGTTTTTTTTTAGAAAAATTAAGTTTTTTTTGGTACTTTCTTCCCAATACTTTTTGGTACATTTTTGAAATTGGTACATTTTAGAAAAATTAAACTTTTTTGTAATTTTCCACTGTTAAATAAATCAGTGTTTGAGCTAAATTGTAACAGTGCCGTTGGATGATGTTTGGAGTGGTTTTTAACCTACTTTATTGTAAGGTTTTTTTTTTTTTTTTGTTGAATTTGGGTATATTTTATTATTTTTTTTTTTTTTTTGGGAGATATCGATAGTAAGTGTCTGGCAATTCTGAGCACAGTAAAAACTTATAGAACAAATAAAATAAAAAACCCAATATTAAACAACCTGCAGTAAAACTGCAACAAAGACTAGCACAACATTTTGTTTTTAATAGCAAATGCAATTATCAAGGTACTCTTAAATAAACAGTAGTTAGTAGAACGAACAACTACAGCAAAAACTATTGCCAGCAACAAAAAAACAATGCCATAGAAAATATTGAACACCGGGAACTGCTATCTATTGTATACATATGGAGGAAAATATACTACATAAGAGTCAAAAATTGGGCAAGAAATTTTATGCAGCTACAAAAGGAAAATATGCATTCAAGAATCGAAAAAATGTTCTTAAAGTATGCACAAATAACCAAATAATATGCACTAAAATTCCATATTTCAGAAACAAAAAAATCAGAAAAATATACACGTACAACTTTTGGAATTTTAAAAATTGATTCATTACTCGAGAGCGTTGGTTTAAAAATGTAATCCAATGTAAATTTTAAAACAATGTTATGATGGTAGATGGTATGCTCAGGGTTACAAATGATTTTTTTTTTTTTTTGGTTTATTTTGATTTAAAACTTAATTTTGATTTTTACAAAATATTATGCATTTTCAAGAAATTCCTTGCCCTAGTCTTAAATAAAAAATATCTTAAACATTTAACACTCTAATGTAATATTTTAATGTAAATTTGAATACCCTACACCTCTACATAATCACTGATCAGGATGTTAAGAATTGAGACTTGTCAAAATATACTGTTACATTCTTAATCGGGTCAGATAATCTTTCCGAGTCAATTTTGCGGTGTCCTTCCAATCTCAATTAAGGTCAAACGAACTAGGTTCTAAATCAATATAATTAATTTTTAATAACACAGCAATATTTTTTTAGACCTGGCTACCTCTGAATCTATTCCTTTCCCACCGGTTGCATGGATCCAGCTCTAGAACCGGTTTCTGGGAGTCAGAATGTAAGGTTTCAATGTTCCAGAACCGGTTTTAATGCTAACTGGACAAACTCCATACAAAAAAATCGGTTGTAAAACATAAATTTGAACCTACCCAGCAAAACCAGGGTAATGTTGGTATTACGGAACATGTTATCTTTTAATAAATAAGTTCCTTACTCTTTCATTACCTTCAATTGTTGGTATTACTGACTGCCCATTAGTAAAAACAAATTCACAAGTTAAATGTGTTTATGCTGGCGCGGATCCAGGGAGACTGAAAATGGGACATTAAAATTATAGGGTTTGCAAGAGAAAAGTAACCAGTTTCCGACTTTAATTTCTTTTTCCCAAACTTATTACCGGGTAACAGAAAGTTTTTCTGGGTATGACAATACTGTATAAGTTGCTCTGCAACCTCCCAGGAAAACTTACTATTTTTTTTTTTTAATTTATTTTTTTATATTGGATACCCAGTGAGAAAAATACAATCGGCACAGTGTTGGCAAAGCGTTGGCGACAGTCGGTTATGTGTTGGCAGAACGTGGGATTAACACTCTAGACAGTATTGCCCTGTTGCTCGATTGATAACAGTGGCCAACCGTTAGTTTGAGCGAACTTGCCACTGTTGGCATAACGTTGCTAATTCAAAAAAGTTGGTGCGTTTCAAATAGATTAAATTAAAGTAATTTTGAAAATTAGTCTTATACATCATATTTAAATGTGTAAAATATAATAACATATTACTAAAAAATGCTTCCAATTGGCTGTAATATTGGTAAAAACAATATTGGCAAAGAATTTTTACGGGGGTACTGGTAAAACGCAAACAAACAATGTTTTCCTGGCATTTTTAACACGTTGGGTTTTACAAAAATGGCATTGGTTTGCCAGTTCTCATTTTTTTTTTGTACGGTTAGCAATTTCCACATGGGTATTTATTTAAAATTTAAAAATTTTCAACTAAAAATTTTAAACATGAAATATAAAAATAAACTTTTCGTAATATGGAGGAAACTTGTTATTTTTCTATTATAAACCCTATTATTTTAACAAGTACATGTCCTTCGAGGTAATTGCTTATTTCGGTAAATTGTTACTCCTCCATTACTGGTAAAGAGTTAATTAAAAACAATTGTTTATTTAATTTTTTGTAGTTAAAATTTAATTATTTTCAATTTTATATAGAAACGAATGAATTATACTACAAAAACGTTGTAAAATGTGAATTTGGTATTACTAATGGGCGAAGTAATTTCTTTTAAGTGGCGAAGTATTGCAAGGGTAAGGAGTTTAACATGTTCCGTAATACCAAACTATAACCGAGGTTTTGCTGGACTGTTATGTGGATTTTACTATTTTAGTGGAAATATTGGAAATGTAGTTAAAAACAAATGAAATTTCACTTACAGAAAGAACGACTTACATTTCAGTAAATTCAACTAACATTGTCATTTTTTTTTTACTGTTCAAAAAATTACTAATAATTATAGTAAAAATTGACAACATCTGTTAGTAAAAAGTAAACAAACATTATTTTTTTTAAATAACAAAAATTACTGTAAAAAATTAATGTAAAAACATAAAACAGTCATTTGAGGTGGTTTGTTTTTTTAAATGAACTACAAGGTTAGTAAAAAATTTAGTTTGTTCTACAAATGATTGACATTTAAATTAAAAATAAAGAAACTGTATTACAACCCAAACAACTACACTCTAAAAAATGATAGTAAATTTACTACTATAAAACGGGTAAAGTTTTATGTATTATTACGCAAACTCGGTAAATTTGAACACAAAATGCGTAAAACTATTTTGCGCTCACCTTTATATATGTACAATAATACACACTTACAGTATTTTTAACCAAATGTGTGTTTACAATTAAACACATTATGAATAAAAGTAGTATTATTTTGTTAAATAAATCTTTTACGCACAAAGTTTGTAAATATACTAACTTATAATAGTAATTTATATTTTGACAGTCTTAAATTGAAAAAAAAAAAAATAAAACAAACAAGAAAAAGCTGAAAAAATCTCAAAATTTGAAAGTATAAATGTAGTATTTGTGATAGTGAATTGAAAAACTTCCTAATGTACCAACAACATTTATACATCCATAAATAGAAACGGAATTTCGAAGTGTTTGAAGCCTAATTGTGGAAAATATTTCCAAAATGTAATATATGTACAGAGCTTTAAAGAATTAAATTCTTCATTCGATTTATTCAATCACTGAATTTTATCGTTGGAAATTCAGGAGGTTTTTATTCAATCGATTTAAAAAAATCGCTTAAATTGCAAAAATTGTCAAAATTGGAAAAAATCGCCAAAAATCGCTAAAATTGAAAAAATCTTTAAAATTAAAAAAAAATTATAATGATTAAAATGAAAATAAAAAATTTCAAAAACTAAAAAAAACATCGCTAAAATTGATCGCCATTTCAACAGACAGACGGACATCACTAAATCGCCTTAAAATTGAATAAGGGTCAAGACTTTATGGGGTCTTACCCCTATATTTCGATGCGTTACAAGCGGAATACAAACTGATATATACTGTCATCACACAACATGGGGGCAAAGAATTTTGAGAGCGATACTGGCAAAATACTTGCTTTGCAAAAAAAAAAAAAAAACAATTTAGTTTTTCTAGTACAATATTTGTTGTAACTTTTGTAATTTGTAACAGGCTGGATTTTACAAAAAGGCCAGTGTTTAGCTAGCTTTATTTTATTTGTACAGTTGGCAATTTCTACCTGTGATAGTGAAATTTTTGGAAATGGTGTAGTGGTTTTGGTGACCGGTCTTATTCGACTAATTTTTTATAGGTTTTTCCTACTTCTACAGAAATAGTTTTTTACTCTTCTGTTTACTTTGGCTTCGATTTTATGTAAATTGTAAAATCAATATAGGCTTTTTTTGTAATACCTAAGTTTAAATTTAAATTTAAATTTACATGTAATTTTTAAAATTCCTGTAAAAAGATCACTTTCATCTGCGAAATATCATGTATTAAATTGACGTCAGTATTGAATTGTTAGTTTATGCAATCAACTATATATTTTGTTATTTTTTTTAATTAAGTCATTAAAAGTAGGGACTTTTTTACAATTTTATAATCGTGCGCTACAATAATAAAAAATATTTCTATGAAAAATTTTTTTTGTTTTATCTATTTAAAGATACGACGAGTAAAGCGCCAGTGATTCACATGTTTTAAATGTATTGCAAAAAAACCCATAATAGCATATTTGCATTTAAAAAATAATTTGTCTTAATGCCAATTCATTAACTGGTATTATAAAGAGGTTTTTTTTTTTGCTCTACTGCCCGTAGTTTCTATGGGTGTGAAGATAAATTCGTTGTTTTTTTTTTATAAAAATTACAAATTAAAATAACACGGTGTCAAAAAAAAAAACTCGCTTTGAAATAGATATTTTTGACAAACATACGAGGGCGGATCAATAAGTCCGTGACTTTTCGAACTTCCCTTGTAGTTATATTAAATGCAACACTGCTCCCATCAAGTACCACCTGTTAATAGACTACTGTCAAATTTTGAGCAAGTTCCGTCATTTACTTTGCGTTTAACAGCTGTTCAAAACATACAACCTCGTAGAGTTTTTTAAAAATTAAAAAAAGAAGAGAATTTCGAGTGCTCACAAAACATTATTTTTTGCGAAAAAACCGTCAATCAAACCAAGGAAAAGCTTGAAAATACTATGGGGACTCTGCATCATAGATTTCAATGGTAAAAAAGTGTTTTACTGACTATCGTTGTGGCCGCACAAGTATAAATGACGCTGAACGTTCTGGACGGCCAATACACCCGAAAATGTCAAAAAAATCCACGATATGGTATAGGCCGATCGAAGAGTAAAAGTTGATGCCATAGTCAATTCATATGGCAGTGTCGTTTCGATTTGAAACGATCAGTTGGGTTTAAGAAAGCTGTCTGCAAGATGGATGTCGCGTTTGCCCTTAATTGACCATAAACGTAATCGTGGCCAATAAGGTGATTTCAACAGTTTTTTGGGATACACGCGGTATAATCCACATCGATTACCTTACAAAGGGAAAAACAATAAACGGCTTATATTATGCCAACTTATGGGACCGATTTAACTAGGATGTAAAAAAAAAGGACCCCATATGGCCAAGAAATGCCTATTTTATGGACCTCGAAAAATCCTATTTTTTGAAAGGGATACACAAATTGGAGAAACGTTGGACCAAGTGTATTGAGCTTAAAGGAGATTATGTTAAAAAATTATTTTTTTTTTTGCAAAAAAAAAATGTGTTTCATTCAAAAAGTCACGGACTTATTGAGCAGCCCTCGTATGTATTTCAAATCTGAGAAATTTGGATTTTCTCATTTGCCGTTTTAAAAATGTCGCGGTTTTTTTTTTATATATCATTCATCCCATGCTTAACTTTTCTAATTTTTATCGCAAAGTTATGATTTTTTTATTTAATATAAATCTACAATAAATTATTTTTAATTTGAGTATAATCCTGTCGGATCAGTATCTCAGGATATCGCACTGGTATTGCACGGAAGTTGAAAATTGTCATTTTTTTTTGTCTTATCATTATACATTTTTTGCATGTTAATTTTAGAGATTTCAATTAACAAATTTTTGTACTAAAGTTGAATATTCATTGAAAATGTCATGTAATATTTAGAAAAGAACTTAAAATGTTAACTAATTTTCCACATGCTTCAAATATTAAAGTAACAAAAATTCATATAAAAATATTTTTTTTTTTTTATTAATAATCATATAATTACAAATTATATACTACTACCCTAACTAGCTACT
Source organism: Delia radicum (assembly GCA_021234595.1). Lineage (NCBI taxonomy): Eukaryota > Metazoa > Arthropoda > Insecta > Diptera > Anthomyiidae > Delia > Delia radicum. The sequence goes on from CM037852.1 coordinate 116,745,102, forward strand.
ATGGCCTTCGGCGCGTTGTAGCGAAAACAGACCAGTGCCTCTGGTGGGAATCGAACCCACGACCCCCGCACTGATAAGCCAGCACGCTACCAACTAGAATACCGGGGCGCACTATAAAAATATATTATTAATATTACTGCTGAAGAATTTGCAACTTTTTGCAGAAAATCTTTTGGTAATACATATGGGGCGTTTCATCTCAAGTGACCCAACTTTTGACAACGATATCTTCCGATCGGAATGAAATTTGCACCAAGGTAAGTCCTATTGGATAGTAGTTTAGACACAATTTTTCAATAAGATCGGTCAAGAACTCTCTGAGTTAGAGGGGGTTAAAATTTGACATTTTGGCCAAACTTGTGTTTTTTCTCATCCATGTAACTTTGTTCTTAGCAAAATTTGTCCAGAATGTTTTAGATAGCTATTTCTTCAATCTTTCGAAAAAATATATTAAAACAAAAAAAACATTTTTTGACAATTTTTTTTCAAAATCAAAAACTTTTTTGACTTTTTTTTCAAAATATGCTCTTATGATATAAATGGATCTAATGTGATTAAGATTAAATTTTATAAAATTATTTATCTTTTTATTTTTATTACTATTATTATATATTAATTTAATTTTTATTACAAATAAATAAAAAAAAATAATTTCTCCACATTTCTATAGAAAAAAGAGATTTTATTCCTGAGGTTAACATATTTGTGGGTATTACAGTATCGAAGGTATGAAATTTTAGTTAGGTATATTACATACCGTCCGGAAGGTTAATTTGTCTAGTTTCTCAGTAGAATTTTTATTTTTAAGGTTTCCGAAACACTTGCACACAAATAGGAAATAATTCAAAATAGTGCATATGCTAAAAATTGAAAAAAACTTTGTCTTGAGTTACAAAACATTTATTTTGATAGATATCCTACTCGCATCCCACTAAGCGACCACAAAGCTCTTAAGGGAAAAGACATAAGCTTTCTTTTGAGTAGAAAAAAATGGGCATATTTTGAAAAAAAAAAGTCAAAAAAGTTTTTGATTCTGAAAAAATATAGTCAACATTTTTTTTGTTTTGTTTTTAATATTTTTTTTTTGTTTTGCAAAATGTTAAATTTTGACCACCACTAACTCAGAGAGTTCTTGACCGATCTTGTTGGAAAATTGTGTCTAAACTACTATCCAATAGGACAAACCTTGGTGCAAATTTCATCCTCATATTTCATTAGCATTACTACAATAGAACTTTTCACAATTGAGGAACGTGAACAACCTTTTCACTAGGGAGGCTTGGGCGTTGTGGTGTAATGGTTAGCGCGTTGGACTTTTACACAGAAGGTCCCGTGTTCGATCCCCGGTGCCGGCAACATCAAATTAATATGTATGAGTTTTTTCTATCCCTCATACGTATCGCAATGTCCACCTTCGGTGTTCCCATAGCAATTAACCCCACCGAAGTAAAATAAGGAATCAGGGCTATGAACCAAAAAGCTTCAACAAGTTCGCCAACTCCCCATCAGGTGGCGAGCAACAACTGTTCTAAGACTTATCATCTCGCGCAATTACAGTGTTGCCATGTCTGAAGCCCTTCATCTTTCGCCACCTTTCATCTCTATACTATCCCTTTCCAAAGAAAGCAACACACTAAATATAGGAAGTTTTTCCTGAGTGTTGCCTCTCTTTAAAAAAAAAAAAAAAATTCATCCTGATCGGAAGACATCGTTTTTAAAAGTTAGGTCACTTGAGATGAAACGCCCCATATATTATAATAAGTATTTAGGTACGCTGAACCATAATCTGGAAACATTTTTTGTTTCTCACTTGTAGTTTTTAAAATATCGCTGTTCGCATATTTATGTTATATACACTCAGGGAACTTCTGCTTTAAAAATATGTAGTTGCTTGGATTGTAATACAGTTTCTTTATTTTTATTGTAAATGTCAGTCATTTGTAAATTAAATTTAAAAATTTTTTTACTATCTTTGTAGTTCAATTTAAAAAACAAACCACATCAAATGACTGTTTTGTGATTTTACATTAATTTTTACAGTAGTTTTTTGTTATTTAAAAAAATTAAAAAAGAATTGTTTGTTTATTTTTTACTAACAAATGACAATGTTTGTTGAATTTACTGAAATGTAGGTCGTCCTTTCTTTAAGTGAAATTTCATTTGTTTTTAACTACATTTGTAATGGTCTTTACCTACATAGTATTCTAAGTGTAGCTATACAAAAAATATTTGAATGAATTTAAAAAATGTGTTTGTTGTTAGAAGAATAAGAAGAATTTGATATCTTTGGAATCTATGATATAAAATTAAAATTTTTTGTATTGTGTTTACCAGCAACGCCTTCTCCATCTCATAATATTCACGGCCGCACTATATACACAAATTCTGTTTGAAAACGGTTTCAATTGTGTTTTTGAGAATTGCTTGATTTAATCAATTGCCCAAAAAAAAAAAAAACATTTAGGCAATATGACATTGCGTGTGGTCCATATGATATTTTTGTATACCCACTTTTGAGCAATATGCTAGCATTTTGGGCTACTTGAATTTCGGTTTTTTGGCTTCATTGTTATGGACGCCTTTTCTTTGGCCTTTATTTAATTGGGAATCATTCATTGTAAATCGATTTTTTTACCATGAAGTTTTAGCATTATCTGAAAACTGATGTTAACCCTTTTATGGGTGCAAAAACTACATCGCATTATCTCGATCTTAATAGCTAAAATTGGCTTTGTTTAGAAAAAATAAGAGAACTTTGTCAATTTTTAAGACAGTCTTCATAAAATGTAAAACAAATGCGTCAAATGAGCGTGTTATACTTAATAATTAATACTTTCCGATAGAAAACCAAATTTTCTTCAAAATCAAAATTTCGTAAAATTATTTTTGAAAAACATAATTTTCAAAAATCTAAAAAACCAATTTAAGTTGACTTAAAACTCGTTATAATAAAATATAAGTAAGATTAAAGCTTTATCTTTAATAATAAGTCCTTACTTTGGTCCAAGGACTCACAGGATTTTATCAGGATTTCTCTAAAGGACATCATCTTAACTTATAAACTAATAGACGTATTTTTATGAAATTTTGCAGAAGGAAGACATTAAGTATTAATAACAAAGCGTTGAAGTTTGAATAATATAAATTGAAGTTTCGATACTTTTTCGCCGAATTTCGCTTATTCCAAAAAGCGAAAATCGTGACATCTTCTTAAATAGGACCAGAAAAAAAAAAATAGTTTTTCGAGCGTGGTTTTATCTTTCAAAATGCACCCTAAAATATTTTGTCTCATATCTTATAAATTAGACAACGATAAACAATTTTGTTGAAGAACTTATTATTTGCCAGTTAGTGGGTTAAAACAGAAAAAATATTGTTTTATTAACTTTCGATACAAAAATTAGAAAAAACAGATTTAAAAAGAACTAAACTTAAATAAAACCACGACAAAGTTGTTTTTTTACTACATTTGTAGTTTGTACATTTTAGTAGCTAAAAATTACTAAGTTTTTAGTTATTTTTATGATATTTGTAGTTATTTTAACTGCTGTTTTTAGTAATTTCTGCATACATAATTCGCTGAGTGTATTTTCTTTATTTTAAATGGATCTAAATGCCAAAAATATGTAATATATTTTAAAGGTAGTTCTTATTGTCAACTTTTTTGTGTAAGTCCAGTTTCAGGCTTTTTAACCTCGATACAAAATGTTTTTCCATAACATTAAAGCTATTTGTAGTCGAATTTTACCTTATTTTGTAACGTTTTTTTTATTGAAATGATTTTATTTTTAATAGCATAACGTGAAACTAATTTGAGATAAGAAATGCAAAAAAAAGTTCAGAAATAATAAATTAAAAACTATCTAATCTAAAGTTACAGATTAAAAAAAAATTAAATATGAAACATTTCATCACGGATGTACAAATTAATATGCATATTTGCACGTATATGATTATGATTGCCTTTATTCTTGAGTATTGCGTGAACACCAAAATCTTTTTAGCTAATTGTGCATAAATCATAAAGTAATAATAACCCAGTCACAAAAAGACAAGCGGACCACCGCTGACTAGACACTGCAGCAACCCAGTCAAAAACAACCAGTGGTACAAAAATTCAATCACTGGCATACCACGGACCAACCGAGGAATCGTAAATATATTACTGGCAGAACACTTATTAAGGCTCTTTACCAGCGTTTCCAGCATTTATTTTACAATAATTTCTGTTGTCCACACAAAAAAACATTGGCAAAAAATTGGTAAAACGTGCTATTTAGTCAGAAATTGACAACGACTCAAGAATTTAATTAGGTTCCAAGTTCGTTCCCGGTTCCAAGCATACATATTTTTTGTGATTTTTTTATTTATACTTTTTAACATAAAATTGATTGTTTTGTTTCTGGAAAAGCTCTTTTAAGACCAACTTTTTTTTTGTTTTCCCAACGTTGGCAAGCTGATTCCAACAAGCCTTATGCAAGTGCCAACTGTTACCCAGCAGTTATCATTCATTTACGTTTTAAGCTATAAAGTATTATATATCTCCTTAGCTCAGTGGATAGAGCTATCGGCTGCCAATCTGGTGGCCAGCGTTCGAATTCCGATGGGACCAACAAAATTATAAATGAACTGGTGCTTTCCCAATCTCAAAATGATAACATTATTAGACAAAAGGTCCATCTGTTCAAAAAGGCTCAAACAAGCACTGGGGATACAAAATCCTCAACGTTGGCAAAAAGTAGGTAAAAAAATTAAATAGGTGGTTTTAAAATTGGTTTTCAAAAAAAAAAAAAATTAAAAAAAGTTCATTTATAAATTGTTGGTCCCAACTCTGTTACAGTGGGGAAAATAGGAGTTTTTTTGAGCAAATTTAACTACAGTTTAAATTTATATTTATATTTTTTGTTACTGCTTAACTCATGGTTTTTTTTGTTAAAAAAAGTTTACAAATTATTAAATAAAATTATGTAAATTTCTTTGCTCTTGAACTGTACTTTAATTGTATATCTTGCAGATTGTAAAAATGCATGTCGATGCAATAGAGTCTCCACATTCTTCTCAATTAAAGGCCAACGCGATTGGTAAATTTTTGAAGATGCTGTAAGAACAAAATACAAATACAAAACAAAATCAAAAGGTGACCGCAGATTTGAAATCGATTATTAAAAGAGAAAATTGAAGAAAAATTAACATACATTTCGTTATATCCCAAAGTTTTTAAATTTTTTACAGCCGAAATATAAAACAGTGGAAATGTTGCTGATTTTGACGATTTATTACGGACATAAAATAAATGACTTAAAAATCGCCCATGAGAAATTGATCTGAAATTTAGACAGTAATTTTTCAAAGTTTGCTCAAAAAAAGTCGAATTTCCCCCACTGTGCCCGTCAGCCAGATTGACTGCCGACAACTCTAACCACTGAGCTAACGAGACTATATGACTTATAATACAGTTGGCTGCAAAAATATGTCAGCCATGGGATATGGGTTGCTGGAAACAACTTGCCAATGTTGGGAAAACAGAAAATAGTTGGTCTTAACACTTTTGGCCCAAATTATTAATGGCTGTGAGCTTTTCGATCAAACAATGGACACATTGATCTGTGGTAAGGAAATATTTTGTGTAAATTGTATGGCTTTTCCTAGCCGAGATATTTGGGTCGAAAGTTTAAACTTTAACATGCTGGCGGACTTGAACGTGTTAAGACTTTTTAAAAATTTAGTTTTTTTTTTAACTAAAACTCTACATTAAATTTAAAGAGTTTTTTCATTTTATTTAAAATTTAAAAAAACTAGCGATTTTATTCACGTTTTTCATTTTTCAAAAACTTAAAAAAGTTTGTGAACTTTGAAGAGGCATAGTTTGTTAAGTAGATGCAATATTTCAAAAATTAAAAAAGTTTGTGAAAGTTACAGTTTACTACTTTTGCGATATGTAACTAGTAATAATCGCTTTTCTCTAAAAATGCATTTGTAACGCAAATTCAGTTTTTGAATGCATTTTGCATATAAAAACATTTTTATATTGTTAGGATTTTTATTACAATGAAAATACATTAAGACATTACGCACTTTGAAGAGCTATATCTCTGACAGTTTCTATCTCATTTTAATCATTTAAAAAGCAATTGAAAAGTTTTATTGTCTTTTTGTAGTATATAATGTTAAAAAACCATCAAGGCATATAAATGCAAATGCAATTACTTTTAATACAAATCCAATTTTTAAATGCATTTTAAGACTGTTTTTCCGTTTTTGGTTAAAGTTTTTCAAAATATATATTTCATAGTACTAAATAAGATTTTGATGTGTTCTGGGAACTGATTTTAAAGATTTTAAAAAAAAAGTCTTTTTTTTTATTTATACTAAACAAAAGCTTAGTCTAGCAAAATCGAAAAATTTGCAAAAATAAAAAAAGCTTACAAATTGAAGAGGGGACAAAGAATAAAAAATGCATTCAAAGACGGCATTTGTACACACAGAGAATAAATTGGTTAGAATTCCATTGTAACCAACAAAATTTAATCAATTTTCAATAATTTTAATTGTAAGTACTTGAAATTCATCATCAGAATAATTAAAATAAATTGTAAACAGAAAATATATAAAACTAACCAAAGCACAGTCATATCATTCAAAATATTGTTTTTTCTAATCATTATTGGGAAAACATCAAATTCTACATTACCTTTAATACCAACAACCAACCACTTTCCCTTGAATAAAATATTTGCAGTTAAATTCGAATATTAGTTTGGACTGCAAAAAATCTATCTTAAATATTAGTTTTCGTTAACAATTTTTAAATAATATTTAGTTTTGGTAACTCTACTAGACTATTAAAATTGGCAACTAAATTTCAGTTGTACATACAAATCTATTTTTAGACATTCATATTTAAACTTGAAAGAAAAAAATGTTCAAGGTAGAAATTTGAAAATACAATTTCAAATTTGGCTTTAGGCTAAAGGTAAAGTAATTGCCTGACAAGCAGGAGGTTGCCGGTTCGAGCCCAGTTCGCGGCATAAGAATATTCCATTTATAAAATAATTTTAAAATAGTATATTATTTTTTTTATAGTTTTGATAACTCTAATAAAATATTCAGAACAGCAACCGAATTTCGGTTGAACGTACAAATCTATTTTTAGACATATTGTACATATATAAATTTGAAACAAAGAAGCATTCAAGATAGAAATTTGAAAATACAATTTCAAATTTGAATTTAGGCTAAAGGTAAAGTAATTGGCTGACAAGCAGGAGGTCGCCGGTTTGAGCCCAGCAGCAAAAGATTTTTTTTTTTAATAAAACAATTTTAAAATAATATAAAATTGTTTGTAGTTTTGGAAACTCTAATAAAATATTGAGATTAGCAACCTAATTTCTGTTGTACAGGCAAATCTATTTTTAGACAAATATTTAAATTTGAAACTAGAAAATAAAGTCTTAAAGTTAAAAGTGCTAAATGCATTAAAATATTGCATTAGCAGAAAAAGGCATTTTAAGAAGGAAACGGTTATTTTTTTGATTACATATCGTAAAAGTAGACAACTGCTACTTTCAGATACTTTTTGAATTTTTGTAATAGGCCACCCAGGCAGAAAACTACAATGGGCACTGTGTTGGCAAAGCGTCTTCGAAGTTCGGTTAGGCGTTGGCAGAACTTGGGAACAATCTTGACAGTATTGTGCTGTTACCTGATTGATATCAGTGACCAACCGTTGCTTTACTCGAACTTGCCACTGTCGGCAAAACGTTAGTAATTCAAAAAAATTTTTGCTTTTAAAATATATCAAATTAAATTTTTTATTTTTTTTAGTTTATTAATTAATAATCATATAATTATAAATTATATACTATTACCCTAACCGAGCACTAGCTACTATGGCCTTCGGTGCGTTGTAGCGAAAACAGACCAGTGCCTCTGGTGGGAATCGAACCCACTACCCCCGCACTGATAAGCCAGCACGCTACCAACTAGCCTACCGGGGCGCACATTAAATTAAATTAATTTTGAGAAATATGTTTAATAACACACACTTATAAAGCACCAATAGTGTTTAGTCTTATTTAAATGTGTGAAATATAATAAAATGATTTTGAAAAATATGCTCCCAATTATTTGTAATACTGGTAAACACAATATTGGCAAAGAAATTTGCAAAAATGGCGTGGTTTGTCAGTACTATTTTTTTTTTTCTACCTTTCATCTATTTAACAAACTATGGTTCTTCAAAGTTTACAACTTTTAGCATTCTTTAACGTTTTCTTTTTTTTTAAATGAAAAACGTGAATAAAATCGTGAGTTTTAAAAAAATCAAAGATCTAAAAGCTCCGTAGAGTCATCCTGTTCAGAATATAAAAACAAAATCGTATGAAATCAGGTGAAAAAATACATTTTTTTTGTACTGTTTCGTGGAACTAATGATATCGATCATAACTTGTGCTAATAGACCCCAAACATTGAAGTTGCTTATAAGGAACTACGAATGAGCTTTTCCAGAAACAAAAAATCGATTTTATATAAAAAGAGTATTATAAAAAAAGTATAAAAAAAATCAACAAAAATTCAAAAATGTATGCCAGAAACCGGGATCGAACTCGGAACCTTCCGACTACAAACCTTTTTTAACAAAGCATTATCATTTTTATAAAATAAATGCTCTGCAAGTGGTTAGACTTTTGGGCCTTTGGCAATTTCTGTTTGAATAACACTACTGGAGAAACACCTTTTGCCAACGTTGGCATAGTCGTCTCAGCCAATTGTTTGCCAATGCTTTTTTTTTTTTTTGTAGACTACTGAAATTTTTCATTTCATTTTCACTACTGAGATTATTTTAAAACAAATACTGGCAAAATGCTTTTTGAAAACGCTGGTAAAGCGCTTTAAACAAGTGTTTAAAAATGGTATGCCAGTGCTTGATTTATTGTACCACTGGCAGTTTCTGACTGGGAAGCTTCAAATATTAAGACGATTATCTGTCAAACAGTAATCAACGTCATACATGGGAGATAAATGAGATGCGATGGTGTTATTCAACAACAGGAAGTTTTTAATTACCTTCGCAGTGGAATCAATGCAAAGAAACAAATGTACATTGTACTCAATATTAACGCATTCTTTAGTGCCTCAACATATAATTCAATGTTAAAGTCATAAACAGTTCCTTAATAGTCAAGAATTTCAATTTAATTTTTTTTATTGTGTATAATTCATCTTATCAATGATTTAATGGCATAGTACATACAAATTTGCAATGTCGTCAAACATTTTTTATTTTATTTTTTCGAAACATTGTTGCAAAAATTTGCCTGTCTTACAGCAGACTAAATTTCACACAGATTTTAATTCTAATCTTTATTAGAGTCATTTATTTAAAACAAAATATTAAAAATAATTATGTACTACAATTTCTAGTTCATATCACCTTTTGTATTGACTTATGCACTACACGAGTTTTACACTGAAAGAATATTAAAAAATAAAATTATTAAATGAATGAAAGTTTTTCATTATATGAATGAACAATTTTATGATATACCAACGGCTTGTGCAGTTTTGCCTTTAATATATTGGATATGGTCACTCCAAGCAAGGTTGCTTTGCAAGTGAATAACCAAATACTTTACTTCACTTCCATCAACCAATACACTGAAATTAATATTGTGCAGATTATACGGCTTGAATCTTATTAATTGAGTTTTACATGCATTTAAGATCAGTTTATTTATTCTTGCAAATTCTGATAATAGGAACGCATCACGTTCCATATATGCTTTGACAGCTGTCTCATGTTTGGGTAGAAAATACTTATATTATCAGCATAAATGAAAATTTTCCCAGATAAACCCAAATTTTTAATATCATTTAGATACATTGTAAACATGAGAGGCCCGAAAACACTGTCTTGGGGAACTCCGCATTCGACATCACCAAAAGAACTTCTATGATTATTTATTAGCACAAACTGCGTTCTGCTTCAGAGATAACTTTTTTTTTTTTTTGTGTAGTTTAATGTGTTGCTTTCTTTGGAAAGGGGATAGTGGAGAGATGAAAGGTGGTGAAAGATGAAGGGCTTCAAACATGGCCTCACTGTAATTGCGCGAGATGATAAGATAAGACAACTGTTCTAGTTGTTGGTCCCCACCTGATGTAGAGTTGGCGAATTTATAGAAGCTTTTTGTTTCATAGCCCTGATTCATTATTTTACTTCGGTAGGGTTAAGTGCTATGGGAACACCGACGGTGGGCGCAGCGATGCATATAAGTGATAGAAAACTCATACATATTATTTTTCAAAATTGATGTTGTTGTCACCGGGAATCGAACCCGGGACCATCTGTGTAACAGTCCAACGCGCTAACCTTTACACCGCAATCAAAATCATGCAAAATCGTTTCACCATTACTATCCTTTAAATTCAAAGATCTTTTTGTGGTCCTACCAAGCGTTTCATTTAGAAATTGTCAGCACTTTTTAGGATCATCTTGAATATTACTAAAATTATTCATATTATAGTTATTCATAGACTCCTTACACACGTTTTTTATCACATTGCTGACCCTTTTCAACCTCATATCAATATCTGAGTTAGACTTGTTCTTTCTTCGCGGCTTTAAAAGTTGTTTCCTGTAAATAATTAATTTCTGTAGATTTACGTTTATCCACGGAGTAATTCCCTGTTTAATTAATCTCTTGGTTTGTTTAATTAATCTCTTTGGTTTCATAACAGTGGAATTATCAATGGCATTTCAAATATACGATATTAACGCGGTTGTATCTACAGACGGGTCACCAGTTTCAGCTATTCTTGGTAAGTGTGATTGAATGAGATTTTTTGCTTGATTATAATCACAAAATAATTTTATGTTATCAGTAAATTCACTGAAATGATGTTCAATTTCAATCTTACACGAAATTATAGTATGATCGGATAGCTTACATTCCACTGAATCGATACTTAATACATTATTTATGTTGCTGTAAACATCATATATCGATGTTCTACTGTCAGGTCGAGTTATAAGGGTGTGACAATTTTTTTTTTATGATTTCAAACACACCTTTAACTAAATTAATAATATCTAGTACATATATAATTGAATATGAATTTGGTGCACACAAAATTTATAGTTTTTATAACCCACAATAACATATTAAAAAATGATAAAATTAACAAAATTACATTACAAAAAGCGCTAAACTTAAAAAAACATGACCAGAATTAAAAAAATCCAAATTTTAAATAAATGGTCAAAATTTAAAAAATCTCCAAAGTTTGTTATAATTTTTATTAAAAATAAAAATTATGTTTTTTTTCGACCTTTAATTGTGCAATAAAAAGGAAAATTATTCAAGTTCGAGGCCATACTCTATATTTCTTCATTAGGATATTGTCCTAACAAATAATCTATAGAGTTTTTTGTTTTCAAATTTATTCTTTGACCCTTTGAGGAATGTGTTGATAGATCTATTTCGGGAATTTTCTAGGTTCCCATCATCAGAACACATTTTGAAAGCGGTAACAATCCCATGCCAAACATCAAACATTCATATGAACTAGTTTACTCATTACATGAGAACTAATATACATATGAGTTTGAAGTTAAAGATTATAACCATTGATCAAAAAATAAATTGAAAACTTGTTTGATGTGCAAGGTCCACCTCTGGTGGATATTCAATACACGTTTTTTGTTTTTCTCTCCTTTTTATATTTTGTTTAGTTTATAAACAAAACAGGGGAAGTAAACCAGGCGGTACTTTGCCTTTTATACAAGTTTGTTATAATTTTTATTAAAAATAAAAATTATGTTTTTTTTTCGACCTTAAATTGTGCAATGAAAATGAAAATTATTCAAGTTTGAGGCCATACTCTATATTTCTTCATTAGGATATTGTCCTAACAAATAATCTATAGAGTTTTTTAAAATTAATTAATTAAAAATATTACAGATTTTTTCCAATTTATGCGATTTTTTCCAACTACGTTTTTTTTAAAAGTTTTGGCGAATTCTTTAAATTTTTGTGATTTTAATTTCATATTTTGGCACGTTTTTAACTCTGGCTATATTTTTTTACATTAAAAAATCTGCTTAATTAAACCAAAAAAAAATTAAAAAATATAAACTTTTTTTGAGATATGGACGATTTTTCAAACCTTGGCGATTTTTTCAATATTGCCTTTTTTATTTTTTTGCGATTTTTCAAATATTATCGATTTTTTTAATTTTAGCACATGTTTCCAATTACGTATTTTTTTTTTGCCAATTTTTTAATTTTTGTTGATTTTTTTTTATTTTTTTAGCGATTTTTTTTATCCAGTTTTAGCGATTTTGATTTTTTCACAATTTGCAGCGATTTTCTCACAAAATTTCCAGTTTTTACAATCCATTATAAAAAAATTATATATTTATTAAAAAAATCACTCGAAAAAATTTAAAAAAAAACACCAGAACTAAAAAAAACATGCCAAAAACTAAATATGTCAAAATTTAAAAAATCGCCTAAATTAAACAAAAAAAAAAAAAAAAAAAATGGCCAACATGAAAAATGTTTTCGAGATATGAACGTTTTAAATTCTAGTTAGGAGATCTTTGAATTTAAGGGATTTTTTCATATTAGTGAAGTTTTTCAATATTGTCTTTTTACTGTATAAGTTCTGTGGAACGGTTCTTGTACTCGTGATTTTTGTATGAAATTGTTAGGCGCTGAACTAGTTCCAAGAAGACATTAACCCTGGAAGTTCATTCTTCGTCGAATCGACTACACAGCCGTATGATATTTACGCAACAAAAATAAGTATTATTTTCTAGGGTTAAGGAGCATTAATCTCTTATGTAGAATGATTATAAAACTAATGTTTTTTTTCATAACGGAATTAGTTCAAGAACTATAAGTTAAAAGTTTTTGCAAAAAAGTATTTTATACAAATAAACGATATGTCTGAAATAAAACTTCTTAAATAAATATATCTCTGCTTTTACTAAAAATTAGTCGAATTAACCCAGTCATAAACTTCCAGTGGTACAAAAAATCAAGCACCACTGGCTAACCGAGGAATTGTAAAGCGACTACTTGCAGAACACTGTTTTAAGACGCTTTACCAGCGTTTCCAAACAGTGCTTTGCCAGTATTTGTTTTACAATAATTTCAGTGGTCTTCAGAAAAAATCGTTGGCAAAATATTTGCTGACACCACTATGCCAACGTTACGAAAGTGTGTTTTCCCTGTGCTATCCAGTCAGAAATTACCAACGGCTCAAAAGTCTAACCAGTGGCAAAACATTTATTTAAAAAAAAATGATGATGCTTTGTTTAAAAAAGTTTGTAGTTGGAAGGTTTCAATTTCTATTTTTTTAAATTTGGGATTTTTTTTTTATACTTTTTAATATTTTTTTCATATAAAATTGTTTTTTTGTTTCGTTAAAAGCTCTATAAAGACCATCTTTTTTGTTTTGTTTTAACAACGTTGGCAAGTTGATTCCATTAAATCTTATGCCAGTGCTGACATATTTGAGCAACCGACTGTTACCCAGCAGTTATTTTTCACTTACCTTTTAGACTTTCAAGCATTATATGTCTCATTAGCTCAGTGAGTAGAGCTCTTGGCTGCCAAACTGGGTTCGAATCCCGGCTCCAAAAAAAAAATTATACATGAATTTTTTTTTAATTATATTTTGGAAAACAAATTTTTCTACCACCTTTTTCATTTACCAACATTTTGCCAACGTTGGAAATGTTGTTTCCCCATGGCTTGTCCTACACTTTTGGAACAGACGGACCTTTTGTCTAATAGTGTTATAATTTTGGGCTTGGAAAAACACTTGTTGCCAGAACTTGTACTTGTTAAAGTGCCTTGCTTGCGGTGATCCTTTTGTCTTTTTCTGGGAATCTTCATACAGAAAATGAACACGAAGCTGTTGCAGATTTGAAGGAGTAATGTTGCATTTACACTGCAAATATTATGTATTAAAAAGTTGTAAACTAGATATACGTTGTAACACCTAAAATATTCTTAAAACGTGTTTAAATTTGGCTTTACTAACAGCATTTATTGGTTATTGTAGCCAAAATACACTTCTCAATTCGGTTTGCAATTTTTTTTTCTGTGTATATCTCTCTCTGTTATTTTTATGCATAGTCATTGTACATCTTTATAGTAAACATTTTCAGAGCTTTTTGTAAATTTAAGATGAAAGAAATATTTGAAAATTCTCATGTTTTTTTTTAACATCTATTCGGATCTGTTTTGGAACTGATGTAGAAGTCATGTATAAGTAGTACTAAATCACTAGTTCCCAAAACACACCAAAGATGTAGTGCTAAACATGACTTCTTTGCATGGGTTCTGGAACTGGCTGCAGCATCGCTAGTTCCAAGGACTCTATTAAAAAATGGATATTTAGTACCTTAGAAGTAGTTGTGAAACTAGTTATTTTAGAACTGGTTACAAAAATTGTCCTGGGTATATACTAAATGATTAAAATCCTAATCAAAACTATCAATTAAATATTTGTATATTTTAATAATTTATAACTAAATTATTTTAATTAATACTACAATTTTTGTAATAGGACCGAATTCAATGAAACTTTTATTTGAGTTAACAAATATTTTAATTGAAACTGAATTTTAGTTTTTTCTTGCTTACGAATCTTTTCCAAACTAAATACAAATTATCATAAAATTTTCATTATTTTAAGAAAATTGTTAAATGATCTAAGACTTTTATGCAATTAATAAATTAATTTATTATTAACCTAAAGATAATTCTTTCAGTGTTTGCTTTAGCTTCGTATAGTCTTATTAATTTTAATTATATTTTTAATGCGAAAAAAAATGATTAACTATTAAATTCTGCAAGTTCTGCAATTTATAAATTTGTATGACATTTATTAGAAAACATGTGCGGCTTCAAATTTTTTTTCTTCTAATAAATAGAAACAAAAATCTTATCAAAAATGGGTCAAACATTTCAGTTTTTTTTTAAATTTTTTTTTATTTCGTTAGACGCCAATTTTTTTGATAAGAACAAATGAGTGGTTTTGTTATCAATTCATTTTGTGTACTTGGAATTTTTTTTAAATTTAATTTACTACCTTTTCAAATTGTTTTTTTTTATTATAAATTTCAGGGAAAGTATTTTAATAGATTGTAGATAAAATAAAATTTGATAAAAATACTATTTAAAGATAACATTTATAAAATGATTTCGTTATACTTATTTTTATAATTACTCAAAAATTTATAAAATAATAAATCAATTTCACAATATATTTTTGTTTAAAACCAACCGAATGTGTACAATTGAAGAAGAAGGCTTCAATTGCCTTCAAAGGACCTATCCCTTGATTAGTTACATTAGTTGCATTACTCAACATATCATATAACACTGTGCAACAAATTTGGTGTCAACGATTGATTGTTAATGAAATTAGACTATCCGTATATAAAAACACCCAAAAACTTTTGAAAACTTAGCTCGGATTTAATATTTATGGTCTTTTGAAGGTGTGCTTTTTTTCAGTCCAATTTTTTTATTTTTTTTTATTTTAATGAAATAAACCACCCAGCCGAAACTGAAATCATACATATATTGACATAAATCAGAGAAGACGAATAGTGGCATCGATTTGTTAATGCATATTTTGCTATAAATACATATTTTGAAAAAAATTATAAAATAAAAATAATATTTTATAATATTTTGCATTCAAATGCATGTTTTTAAGAAAATTTTTTGATATTTTATTAAAGATTAATTTTACGCAATTTATAAATTTCATAATGAAACTATTTTTAAAATTTATACATATAATATTTTTATCACGAAAAGAAAAATAACAAAAAAATAATAAATTTTAAGTACATATTTTACTATTTTAAATACATATTTTATGCAAGAAAAAAAAAAACGCCCTACTGGAAATATAAATGCTGGTAATATACATTTGTTTTTGGGAAAACATTTCCGTTTCCCATGTTTCTAATAAAAAATGTTTGCTTACAAATATTTTGCCTATAAACATATATATTAGAGTTCGTTTTCAATTTTTTTTTTTTGATTTTGATTTCTGGATATTATCACTTTTTGTATCAATAAAAATAATGGCGTATTTTTTTTTTAATTCCAACTCCTTCCCGTGCCTATAGGCGACTCAAATCGCGGATTTTGGGTCCCTTTTCCCATACAACAAAAACGGTTAAATATATGTCAAATCTGACTTCAGTATTCGATTCTACCTGAAAACTTAGGCCCATTAGCTTTTTTTTTAGTTTTTGGAATGCACCAGAATGCATAATTAGAGTTGTCCAAAAAATAAATTTAAAAAAAAAAATTAAAATATTTTTTTTTGTTAATTTTTTTTTTTACAATGAAAAAATACTTACATCTGAGAAAAATGGTCCACAAATTTTAATTTTGTAGTTACCCGTTCAAAAGTTATTAAAGTTTAAAAATTTAATTTTTTAGTGAATACAAAATAATTTATTGGTTTATATAACAATTTTTTGGATTTGAGTCGCCTATAGGCACGGGAAGGAGTTGGAATTAAAAAAAAAAAATACGCCATTATTTTTATTGATACAAAAACCTTCTAAAAAGTGATGATATCCAAAAATCTATTTTTCAAAATTAACTCTAATAGTATATATGTTTCGAAAAAGTGAAAAACGTCTACCTCCGAACATATATATTTTTGGCTGCAAATATATATATATATGTTTATCATAAGTAAGTTTGCATTTCAAAAAGATTATATCAAAAAAAATTTTTAAATTGCAAATATATCTGTGTTGGGGTTTGAAAATTTGAATCATTGCAAACATATAAATAATTACCTGCAAACATATTTAAAAGTGTCTTTGCCTGCGTGTGTACATAAAACAAGAATATACCCAGCAAAAACATGGTAATAACATTATTATAAATTGTTATATAAGTACCCAGCAAAACCACACATCAAATCATGGGTAAAGTAATGTATCGCCATATGGCTTCATGCATTACTTTACACGTTACTTCACTGATGAATTATACAGGCGATGAGCCTCCAAGTAACTCATTACCTTGTAGAGGGTATGACATTATTATAGTAACTGGTTACTTATATGGTTACATGGTGGGAAAAAGTAATGTGTCTATAAATTGATTTTCATAAAAAAAAATGCATAAAAATTTTTTTTACAAATATTTTTTTTTAATTAAATAAATAACTTTTTTTATTAAATAAATAACATGGTCATGCTGGGATTTGAACCTGGAGTCTCTGGTATTTAACAATTAGTTAGGCGAGAACTCTACCAACTGAGCTATCGATACATACAATATTTTATTGCTTAAAATGTAGATGAGTTTTTGTACTTCTTGTTTTCGTTATATATCAAAAATATACACCTTACCATTATGCTTACAAAAAATCACAAAGTAATGCGTCTATAAATAGATTTTCAAAAATATATATTAATAATTACTTTACGTTTATAATTCTTGCATTATGTAATTGATGATCGGTAAGTCATTATTTTATGTTTTGAAGTAATGTAAAATGTAATGAGGTCTCATTACAAGGTAATCCATGAGTGTTCAATTATCGGTAACTCATTACGTCTTGTTGGAAAATAATGATACAGGTAAGGAGTACACATTACAAGGTAATGCATTACTTTATCACACCCATTACCAAAGTTTTGCTGGGTACTTATATGTAATTGCAAAATTATGAGTTATTGGTAATAGTAACATAAGTACCGACTTCGTATATTATTCTAATATTATATTTATTAGTTTTTTTTGAAAATTTTACACGTAAAATTTCAGACGAAAAGTTCATTTTTAAAAAAGTTTAAACATAACAAAATACTTTTATGTAACCACTTATTTCATTACTCCTCGGTAACTACTTATTCTATCACCGTCAGCAACTACTTACTCCTCATCTTAAAGTAACCAATTATGTTTTTTTTTTGAGTAACCAAACATGTAACTTCTCACTTCTTTCCCAGCGAGAGGCTAATGACCACCCATGCATTTTTGGACATCCCTTAATTACTTGGTAGTGTCTGTTTTAGCTGGGTAAATGCAATTACTTCCGAGCCCTAGTTATGAAACACTAATTGATTTGTTAATCCCATTTAAATATAAAATAAAAAATAAATTAATTGTTTTTTTGTTAAACATTATTAATATTCCATTGGTTTTACTTTCATGTCGGCTAAACCCTTCTACTTTTTTCAACTTACAAAATTTATTGAAATTAATGTGTAATTATAGTTTTGCAACGCAGTGTGTAAAATATTTGTTAATGCTTCAAATTTTCAACATTAAATCGTATATCATTTCATTTGATTTGAATAATAAATCACAACCCGATTAAAAAATAATTATTATGATGCAATAAAGAAATGTATCAAATTTGATATAACCCAGCAAAATTTTTTAGAACAGATTACCTCTGAACCTGTTCTAGAACAACTTCATTTACCACCGGTTACATGGAACCGGTTCTAAAACAGGTTCCTGGGAGTCGAAATGTAAGGTGTCACTGTCCCAGAACCAGTTTCATAACTGGTTCTAGAACCGGTTCTAAAGCAACCTGTTCTTGTTTGAAGGTAAAGAACCTATTGCAAATAGGACAAACTCCATATAAAAAGAACCAGTTCCAGAACAGAAATTAGAACCTGTTATAATACAGTATAAATTGTTCTGCAACCAGTTATTTGGATTTTACTATTTTACTGGGAACCTTATATTTAATTGATATACAATTTGATACGAAAAATGGTGATACGGAAAATGGATTATATTATATTGAGTTTGATGCGATTCAATTCAGTAAAATTAAACTTGTTAAATTAAATACTGGGGGCTAGATATTATGGTCCTATTATTAAGAGCGCAATCTAAATTTAACGTACAGTTAAATTATGATTGTCAAACTAAAACTGTTAGGTATTTTCAATGAAATAGGTATTTTCAATGAAAATTTTTGAGTTGAAATTAAAATTTTGAGTACCCGAGTAATTTTTTTTTTTATATATTTATATATAATTATATATAATCACATATAGCACAGATATAGCAATTAGATATAATTATATATGCGGTTGATTATTCAATATTATTCAAATTTGTTTATATTGTGCTATATAAAATTTATATGGTCCAATATATAGTTATATCTGTCTTATATAATTATATCCAATTTTATATAATTATATTAAATTATATATACACTCAGGGAACTTCTGCTTTAAAAATAAGTAGTTGTTTGAGTTGTAATACAGTTTCTGTATTTTTAATGTAAATGTCAGTCATTTGTAGAACAAATTAAAATATTTACTAACCTTGTAGTTCATTTAAAAAAACAAACCACATCAAAAGACTGTTTTATGATTTTACATTCATTTTTTACAGTAGTTTTTTGTTATTTAAATAAATAAAATAAATAAATGTTTGTGTATTTTTTACTAACATGTGGTTTGTTTTTACTACAATTGTTAGTCATTTTTTGAACATTAAAAAACAAATGACAGTGTTAGTAGAATTTACTGTAATGTAAGTCGTCCTTTCTTTAAGTGAAATTTCATTTGTTTTCAATTACAATTGCAGTGGTCTTTACCTACATAGTATTCTAACTGTACCCACTTTTCGAATATAATTATATATAATTATATCCACCAATTTCCGTATATAATTATATATAATTTTATATGGCTTATATATTTTTTTTCAATCGGGTAGGCTGTTATGGATTTCAAAACAAAACGTCACTTTTCCAAAACTTAAAATGTTTTTATATTTTTTACATGGGGGTATACATTGCATTGTTTAATTGCATAAATTAAATTAAATCTGTCAATCCAATTATATATTGCCCGTCTAATAACGTATGTTATAACATATTTTAAGATACAATTACAGTGGCAAGTAAAATTGTAAATTACAATACATAATGTCATACTTAACTATATTAAATTGTACGAAACTGCATCACATTATACAAGATTATAGAATGTTATTTTTAATCGGGTATACAAAAATATGTCATAATGTAGGATTAATGTAAACAGCAAGTTATATGTTTTGAATCTGCAAAAAAAAAAAGAATCGGTTTTAAAAATAAAAAAAATTAAATACATCCAAAAAAGTTTAAAGCCAATTTGACGCCTGACAAAAGAACATGTGTAGGACTTCGTTTATTTTATTTTTTTTTTTTGTTTGTTATTTGTTCGTTTTGCATTAAAACTTTTTCACGAAAATTTTTTATGATTTTATAATGGCAACAATTCTTTTGCTTTTTTTTTTGCTCAAATGCTTAAAACGGAAATTGTTGAAATTTATTTTGTGACATGTATGAAAACATAATAATGTTCTTTCAATTTAAATGCGCATTAGGGTGTCCCGACAAAGCATGTTTTTACGAATTCGCTTGAGTAATAGCACAAAAATATAGCGAACATTTTTTTGGAGGGTACTTTTATGTTCCGACACACGTTTTAAGATATCAAAAATGCAATGCTTTGTGTAAAAAGTATCTTACTTTTTATCGAAATAGGGCTCTAAAGTTTCGATATGTGGAGCATATTATGATAAAAATATTTATATATTTTTGTTAGCACAGTTTTGGTCGACCTCAACATTTTTAAGTTTTCGTTTTTTAAAAACAAAAAATTTTCCTTAATTGCGTATAAAACCTCTGAAATAAAACACTTTACTTTGTTGCAATGCTGACCTTAGTTAGGTTCCATTAGGTTCACATATATGCTGAAAACTTTCCGATTAAAAAAAACCCTGATATGGATATGAATAAAATTGTATCTAATTTAATATGACCCTATAACTAATTATATAAAATTTCATCCCAAAACTGGCCCGATTAAATTGTATCAAATTACATCTAATTGTATCATATTAGATGAATTTAGATACAATTAGAAGTGGTTTGATTAAGTTTTGTTCGAATTTTGTCCTTATCCAATTTTATTAAATTGTACGCGCTACTATATCTAATTTGATATAGGTGGCACCTGATTAAAATTTTTAAAAAACAAGACTCTTATAGAATTTTCAGATAATTAAAGCACACTACACTGGTTTCATATATATTTTTTTTATTTTACTTTTTTAAAAAGACAGAATTTGAAATTTTTTTAATTTTTTTTTAACTTTTAAGGCAAGTCTAAGCAAAACCTTGAGAATAAAAATAAATTCCATAAATCGGTTTTGGGCAACCAAAATCTTCTTAAAATCTCCAATTTTTTTTTAATAATTATTTGTTTAATCATTACCGTAATATCGAAAAGTGTGACCGTAGTTAGAGAAAAACAAAAAAGTTGGCTTTTGGAAGTGCTAAAGGGGAAGTGTTTATAAAAACTTTTCGAACATAGAAGTGCCAAATTTAAACCAGAAAATACATAAAAAAAATATTTTCCAACAAACACAACCCATGTTAATATAATATTGCTCTATTTAAGCAAATTTATTTGATCGGCTACACAGTCTTCACAAAAATATTTTTTTTTTATGGAATTCTGAAGTACAAATTTATTTTCTTGTCATAAATGTGCTGTGAATGACCCTTTAAAATAATTAAATGTTTATAAATATGAGAATAAAAATTTATATATTAGGCAGTTTGAAGATTTCTTTCAAGCACTTAATCGTATGTGATATAATGTGATTCGAACGTATATAAAAGAATGAATTAATAAACACTGAATATTGATCGGAAATAGTAATGAGATCACCATATTAGTTTTCTGGTAAAATTTGGTATTAATTGGCCAAACATGAGAATCAGTAGAATACTTTATGTAGGTTAAAGACAAACTGGTGCCTTGAGCAACAATAAATTTAAAAAACAAAGGGTAGAGAATTTTCAGAAAGGTATAACAATTTAAAAATGAGAGCAAATAGGAATAATTCGCAAAAGTTGCATAATTGATGACAAACGATTTATGAAACAATATCATCAATATGATGAAACTTTTTTCACTGAGTGTACTGAATTGGAATCCGTTTATGAGACTTTTGAACTAACTTTTTTTATGAGTGCACTTATTGTTAGTTACCCCTAAACATGAAATTGGGCAGCTAACAAAAAAATACGTGTCCCTTAAATTGTTATTCTTTAAGAAAAAAGTTCATTAAAATCTTCAGGTCCGGATTGGAATACCTCCCTGTACACCCAGAGAAAACTAGAAATAAGTTTCATTAATTTTCGTCCAATGTAACAGTTTCATAAACATTTATTAAACATTTTATAAACAACAGGAAGAATAACGACCATAACATAGTCTGTATGAATTTATTTCTACACAAAAATAATGAAATCCTTACTAATACAAAATATTCTTCATATATGTAGTGGAACATTTCTTGGACATCATGAAATTGATTTTGTTTTCTATGAAATGTTTCATAAATACTCTGAAAAGTTTCATTGGACGAAAATCTATAAAACATTTTAAAAATACGATGAAGATTTTTCTTTGGGTGTACGCTTTTTTTATAAAGACCAAAAACCAGCTGCATGGTAACATTATCGAACATTCCCTTATTTTATAATAATATTTTTAGTACAAATACTTATAACTATCGATAATATTTATTATTAAATATTATGTGTTATTTTTTGAAATCAAATATTTGAATTTAATTGATTAATACACTCAGAATATTATGTAGTTTACTGTTTGTATTTTAATAGAAAAAATTTCCAGTTATATTAGTTTTTTGTTTTTATATACATCGAGATTATTTTTATGTTATTTTCAATTTATAACGAGCTTTCAACCTCCGTATATTTACAAAAATAAAGCAAATCAAACATATTAGCTAGGTTGATACTAGTATTTCAATCTGGCTAAAGATCTAATCAGAACCCGAAGTTTTAGAAAAGCTAGAGTCTCCATAATAGGCAGAACTATAACATAAAACCTATTAATCATCAATTTTGCTCCATTCTTTTCAGTTTTCATTTGAGTTAAAAATAAAGGAACATGTAATTATTTTTTAAATGAATATTTATTTCAACTTTTGTATGCATTTGTTCAAAATAATTTACTTGCATTTATCAATTATTTTATTAATTTAATTTATTAATTTCACTTATTTAAAGTTTCCTACAAACTTAACCAAATGGAATTTTGTACTTTATTTGTTTCCGTTACAGTTATTATGAACTTTAATTCTTATTTGTTGCCTGCTTCAAAAAAAAAAAATATATACAACAAATTGCATTCAAATTACAATAAATTGAAAAAGTTTTCACAAATACTACAGCCATTCAAACAAGATATGTATATAGTGTGTGTCTATATTTTGTAAAAAAAAACTAAAATAATTTAAAATGACTAAATATAACATTTATTTTTACTAATCTATAGTTAAAATTCTAATATTTATTTTTAACTTACTATTCATTTGTTCATACGGATTTGTTAGTTATTTAAACAATATTTAAAAATAAATAAAAGAAACATTTGATTTGAGTGGAAATTACGTAGATCGTATTTAATAAATAAATTCGTTGTATCCCTTTGTTCCCAATAGGAACCAAAGGACATAATATATATTTAAGGTGATTTATAATTTTTTTTTTAAATTGCATTTTCAGTTAATTTAAACTACACACAGAGAAATAAAGTGCCAACCGAATTTAAAAGTGTATTTTGAAGGTAACAACTTATCAATTCAGTTAGAACAACGGTATTTCTATTACATTTCTGAATATTTTGGGTGTTGCAACTAAAATTTAGTTAAATTAACCAAACTTTGTTGTGAAAACTAATGATACGTTTTGCCTACCGCCTGAAATTCGTAATAACCGAATGTGAGTCTTAGTAACCGAATATCAGTTGGCAAATAGCTAAATTTTTCTCTGTGTGTACAAACTATTTTGAGTGTATAGAATTTTTTCCTAATAATAGCAATTCAAATATTCCCACTATTCATAATGACGTTCAAAAATATTGTGTTTTTTTTATAATTTGCACTAAACTTGGCGTCTTCAATCCGGTCTGTTTGATTCATTCAAAAATTCTTAGAACACTTTTTAACAATAAATTGTATATCAAAATAAACAAACAGAAATTGCAGAGTACAGTATATCCAGTAGGGTGGCACTTATTTGGTGAATTTAAGAATTGTAAGATGTCCAAATTGATTTTTATCAATTACTATTTTAATTGATTTTCTACCTATCATTCAATTAAAATGTTAATTATGATGAATTTCATATCAAAACCGATATTCGTTGAACCCGACCCTCTCAGAATTCGATGAAATTTTGCATACAGCTACATTTTACCTATACAAACACAACCTCATATTTAGAAATTGCATTTTTGAAAGTATGTGGGCGTGGCAAGGTATCGAAGTTTATGAAAAAATGACGATAATTTGTACTTTCAAGCTGTGATTACTACGGAATGGGTGAACCGATTTCAAAGATCTTGGTACCAATAGAAAGGTATTTAAATCAGCTTTCGAAAAATATTTTTTGGCAAAAAATAAAACTCTAAACTAGTAAAACACTTCAAAGGGCAAGGGTTTTTTTCC
Source organism: Delia radicum (assembly GCA_021234595.1). Lineage (NCBI taxonomy): Eukaryota > Metazoa > Arthropoda > Insecta > Diptera > Anthomyiidae > Delia > Delia radicum. The sequence goes on from CM037852.1 coordinate 116,769,671, forward strand.
AAAAAAATTTTTTTTTAGAAAGGTCTCTTTATTATATATAACATATCTAAAAACTAAAATGGCGTATTTTTTTCTCTTTTTTTTAATTTTTTAAGTAAATGCATCTCTTGTTAACTTCCTTATATTTTGATATCATTGTGTGACAAAAAAGAGTAAAGTAGCTATTCTTTGAAAGTTATACAGATATTTTTGTAATTCTAATAGATTAGAACAAGAATCGTATTATCAAATTTTTCAGACACCCCCAAAATATGGACTTACCCTTGGTAAATTTTTTTTTTATTTTAATTTTTTTAGATTTTTTTGCGCAGCTCATACTGTTGACTTTCGGAATATTTGCTAACTTTTAGTGAAGTTTCATCTAAAGGTATAAAAGAATGGAAGCTTTTAGTTCATGTTATAGTTTTAGCATTTTTATACATTGAAAATAGCTCTTTTTTGTTTTGTTATAGTCGTCAGCGTCTGCACAAGCAACTTCTATGGAGGTCTTATAAGTTTTGTTGAAATTCTTGGATTTAATTAATTTTTTTAGCAGATTATTTTGTTACTTTCAATTAACTAAAATTTAGCTCTAATATGACATTAATATTTGTAAATACAACAGATTTATTTTTGCTATTCTTATATTACTAATGTTTAGTAAAAAAATCTGTTTATTTAGCAGTTTTTTCTGCAAGGTTATTTTTAATTTACTATATAACGTCATTTTGTGACATTATATGGTAATAGAAAAAGAACAAAACGAGGAGATTTAGTTATCTCGTACATGTGTATGGGGTTTAAATTAACTATTTTTAGTGGTTACCTCGTACATTTTCAAAATAAATAAAGTTCAAATTAATTTTATCGGCATTTCTTAACAAAAATTTTAAAAATTATAAAATTATTATTGTTTTAGCTATATCGCTAAAAGAGTTAAGAAATAAAGTGAATTACTCTACTGAAAAAACTCACAAGGGAAATCCCACGCAGATATGGATCAAACTTAAATATTTAATACACTCACAATATATGTTTTTCTAAAGTCTACTGAATATGCGCATTAAATTAATTAAGAATTAGTTAAAAAAAAAATAATTTCTTACTTCTCTTTTAAAACAATTGTATTTTGTCGATAATTTCCAATTGTAAATTAATTGACAAAATCGTTAAAAGCAATAGATTTTTACGCTTATTTCAATACTCAACTGTATGTTTTTAATAGAATATTTTGACAGAATATTTTAACTAATGACGAAAGTCCGAATTTTTGTGTATTTTGTTTATTAAATAACTGATAGAAAAGTTAAAAATATATTTATTTATAATGTAACTCCATATTTAATTGAAACGACTTTACTGATTAACTTTTTATATAACTATTGAACTTTTATAAAAAGTTATTGATATAGAGATTCCAACTCTAAGGTTTACCCATACTTTGTTAGTGCCATCTCTGATTGTAAGGCAATGAAAACGGAGGAAATGGCGATTTTTGGTCTATTTTTGTTCGGCGGACTGTCAAAATTTTCCGAATTTTGAAAAAATGGCCATAAAATGAATATTCTCGTCAGAAGAGGCAGTTTGACATAGCGAGCAATAAAATATCAATATCTAACTAATACTAAATATTGATTGGAAGGTATTGCATTTTTTTTCACGCAGTTGTACATATTACCTTAGGAGTTGCACTGGTTTTCTAAGATTAAAAACAAAGTGGCAAAAAAGAATTCGGTAAAAGCTCTTTTAAATCTGAAAACCACGAATATTGTGTTCTTAAAAAATAAAAACTTGATCTATGTTTTTTTGTAGATTTTTTATTTTTATCAATAACTTTTGCATGTTTTTTGGACTTTCTATATATTTTTCGTTTACAAATACCTATAAATAGTGTTACAACACTACTAGAAAAAAATTAGCAATTTTTTTTTCTAAAACTACTGAAAATTAATTTAAATGAGCAGATTTTTTTCCAAATATTAGTAAGATTAGAATAGAAAAAAACCACGCTTTAGTTCATATAAATTTTAGTCAATTGAAATTTACAAATTAATTTAATAAAATTAACCGAAAAACAAAAAAAAAAAGTGTGTCCACCGTATCTCAACTCGCTAAGAGGTGATGCTACAAGTCATAGCCTGTTGTATGGCTGTGGGTTTGAAACTCACTACCACACAAAGTAAAACGTTTTTGATATAGAGCAATTTATCAATATAAACATACTTTGTTCAATTGACATATAAATTAACCTCTTACGAGTCCTTTTAGGGGACGAAACTGTGGCAGTCTGGGATATTTATTGTTCAATAAAAATGTGTTCTTCTTCATCTTCTAACTAAAAAAATTTTCTTTTGATTTGTGCTATTTTCAGTTAACTAACCTTCAACTCAAATAGAACTTAAATTTTTAAATTTAACAGTTTTGTTTTTGCTGTTCTTATCTTACTAATATTTGGGAAAAAGCTGATAATCATAGCAGTTTTTCTGCAACCTAATTTTGATCAAGTGTTTAGTAACTTTTTCCGCTATTTTTACCATGGTCGGCAGGCAATACAGCTAAAATACAGTTATTGATTCAAAACCCTTTATCCGTAAAATACCGTTACCGATATAACTGAAATACCGATTTCCTTAAAATACCGTTACTGAAATAGCTGAAATACATTTATCGCTCAAATACAGTTACCGATATAATTGAGATATCGTTACCCTTAAAATACCGTTACCGAAATAATCTAAAAATGCGTATCGTGTTATTTAAGTCGTATTGTTAACTTTACCTACCCGTTTTATATCGTTACATGATAAATAATTAAAAAATAATATAAATAATTAAAAAATGCTTACGTATGTAAAATAACGTTACCCGTTTAATACCGTTACCGAAATAACTGAAAATAATATAAATAATTAAAAAACTAAAAAATGTGTTCGTATGTTGACCCATAGGTCTGTGGGCTTAACTACGTCATCTGTGTATATGGATGGGATCGTTATTGAGGATTCAGATACTCTTGATGTTCTGGGCATGAGAATACAGTGTGATGTCCGTTGAACAGATCACATTATTCAAGTATCGAAAGAAGCTTTCAAGTGTCTTGGTTTTATAAACCGGTGTAAGAAATACTTCACCCTATCTGATCTCCTTACTATATATACCACCTACATCCGTCCGAAGATGGAATATAACTCCCATATATGGGCAGGTGCTTCAAAGTCTATTTTGGGGCTTCTGGATCGTATGTAACGGAGAGCGTTGATGCTTATCAACGACAGTAGGGTTTCGAACTCTATTGACTCGTTGGAGCATTGTCGGAATGTGGGTTGTGTGACTTTGTTCTATTGATATTACCATGGGAAGTGTTCTGCTGAGATAAGCCGACTCATCCCGAGGGACCGGGTCTCTGTTCGTACTACCCGCTTGTCAAGTAGATATCATCCGTTTGTTGTCTATAGCCCGGCAAATCGCACAACGCATTACAGAGAAAATTCGTTTTTCAGTCGCACTAGCCGTATGTGGAATTGTCTCCCTATGGACGGAAGACGCAAATTACAATTTAGTAAAATTCAAGTCAATTGTCCACAAACACTACTCACTCTTTCCTCCTCCCCATAACCTATTTTCCTGATATCAACATAATGCAATGCATTAGTAGGGCCATCCCCTGAGTGTTGTTTCAACGTAAAAAAAAAACAAAAATAACGTTACCATCTTAATACCGTTACCGAAATAACTAAAAACCCGTTATCCTTAAAATATCGTTACCGAAATAACTAACATACCGTTACCGCTAAAATACCGATACCGAAATTACTTAAATACCGTTATTGCTGAAAACCCGTTAGCGAGATAACTGAAATATAGTTACCCCCTAAAATACCCTTACCGAAATAAAATAAAATAGCCTAACCCGCATCGAATCGGTTACTATCCATTATTTTTACTGATATATCTCTTGAGTGTTAAATTAAAAAAATAAAAATGTCCCGCCTTGAGTGAATCCTGGATCCGCGACTGGATAGTGCTCATCTCAAACTTTGAAATTTTGCGAAATAGATGCCACCCAAATATCCAGTTTGATAACAATAACAAATGGTGAATCATTTAATCACTCTATATGTGCATTTATAGTCAAATAAAGTCAAATTACTAAGAAATACCGGTTATAAAAATACTACTCGCATGCATATACTACAGATTATAAAAACCGACTACTATTTGGTAGTAAATCAAATAGATGAAATGAATGCATTCATTTGAAAAGGGGATTGTTAAGATAAAAAAAAAAAAAAAATACCTACCGACTGGCTTAGCATTTACACCTTAATGCTAAACATGAACAAATCGATTGATTATATTAATAAGTGGTTTACAATAGGGTGAATCATACAATAAATTTCCTATTAAATATTATACACATATTTTGTATACCCTACACTTAAAAAAATATGTTTGTAAAACGTCTTGTAAAAGATAAAAGTTTTAATTTATTTATTTTTTTGCTGTAATTGTGATTTTAGCAAAAGTTTTAGATTTATAGCACAGTGGGCCAGCAAGACGGAATTTTAGCCAAAACTAGAATATGATATATAGGGGTCTAAAAGGTATCCTATGGGGACAGTTTCTGGTCACGAATTTGGAATCAGAATTTGGAAATACAAACTGGCGGCCATAATTTTTAAAATTTGGATAGTATATGATGACATTAGAGAAAAGAACTGCCATTTAAAGTTTTAACTGAAAGTTAAACTGGCAACTATGATAATGACTAGAGAAAAAACAAACACACTATAAATAGAAATCGTTCGTGGTAAATTTCATTCTAACTCAACACACAGAGTAATGTGGGATTTAACGTTATCCAATTTCTTCAACGTGTGAGTTAAATAGATGATATTTACGATTAACACTAAATGGCACGAAGAATGTTGATGAAGACCGTAGTGGGTCAGAAAAGGCATTCCATTCATGCTAGTGTCTAATAACTTTTTCTGTGTTTTTTCTATTAGTCAAAGTAAATTATCATATAAAAGTTATAATTTTTCTGTTAATTTAGAGAAAAATTTGTCATGATCTAAAACCGAACAAATAAAATCTCACACATAAATTTATAGATCAACGATAAAATTCACTATTAAATTTGGATATATTTAATTTTAATCAATTGTATTTTCGAGTTTTATCACGTATACACTATTTATTATTGTTTGGTAACGGATTAGTCATGATGGATCAGCTTTTGATAATATATATAATATATATCTAGTACAAAAGTGACTCAACTCAAAATTTTTAATTTTTCAGAAATCGAAAAAAAATATTTGCAACTTTATACAAATTGAAACATAAAGAAAGATATAACTGTTTTTTAGCAACAGTTAACAACAACAAAATACACTGATATTTTTTTTTTATAGATAAACAAGTATATTGTGCATAGTTTAAGCATATAAAACCGAAAAATTAAAATTTTGAGTTGAGTCACTTTTGAACTGGGTGTGCGATATACTTGATAAAATACCGAATATTTATAAAATTTGTACTCAAATAAAGAATTTTTTTTTTAAATTTGGAAATAATATTTTTTAACAAAAAATTATAATGATCAATTATATTTGTCTGTTAATGGCATTGGCATTGAGCAATGACAATTAAAATATAATTAAATTACCATTGACGTCAAACAATGCCAATTAAATCGTCAATTAATTGGTCCATTCATGATTTCTTTTCCATCTACAAAAACACTAAAATTGGTCTGATCCGAATATGGTTTAAATCTCATCAATCGAGTTTTGTTAGCATTTAAAAAAAGTGTATTTATTCTCGTAAACTCTGATATTAATGCCGCGTCTCGTTCAATATACACTTTAGCTACTGTTTCATGCTTGTAAGGGTAAAATAAACTAATGTCATCTGCATATATAAAAATTTTACCAGTAAGTTCAAGATTTTTCAAGTCATTAAGATAAATAGTTAACAATAAAGGTCCAATTACGCTGCCTTGCGGTACTCCATGTTCAACTTCACGAAATGAACTTTTACTAGCACCAATCTGGACAAATTGCTTGCGATTTCTCAAATAACTTCCCAAAAGAGATAGTTCTCTACCACATATACCATAACACTCAAGTTTTTGTAACAAGATGTCATGATCAATTAAATCAAATGCCTTTGTAAAATCGTAAAATAAACCTGCCACGCCACAATGTCCATCATCTAGACCTTTACAAATAAAATTAACGACATTTACGGCAGCTTCCTCTGTACCACACGCTTTCCGGAATCCATATTGAAAATCATTTAGCAAATTATGGGTTTCCATAAAAGTAGAAATTTGATTGTGTAAGATTCTTTCGAACACATTATCAATGCTAGACAAAATAGAAATTGGTCTATACATATCGGACGTACAACTATTGATTCCTTTTGGAATCGGTATTACCTTATGAATTTTTATACAAACAAACCATTTTAATAAAAAAAAAAAAAACAGACACGAATTTTTAATTTAAACTACAATACTCCGTTTTTTTTTTTGGTTAAATTCGAATGAAACTTTAAATAAATGAAAATAATAAATGAAACTAAAAAAATTCGTTATATGGTAGTTAATTATTTTGTACAAATGTATAAAATAGTTGAAATAAATATTTATTTGAAAAATAAATACATGTTTTTTTATTTTTAACTCAACTGAAAACTATTTTTTAAACTACAAACAGTAAACTACATAATATTCTGAGTGTAGGGTGTCTTTTAAATGCCAGTATGTAAAAAACTGTTTTTTTTTGTATATATTGAAACTCCAATTAAAAATACATTTTTCGGGTTTTTTTTAGACTTCGACATGGAACTTTCATACGTTACCCTCTTATTTTTTAAATAGTATCAATTATTACAGTTAACCAGCATTGAAATAAATATTTGACTAAAAAATATTTGTTTCTAGGTACACTCGAAAATTGTTTCAATGTACACTTATGATAGAGTTTTGAAAAAATTTAAACTATTACTCTTATTCACTAATGAAAATCAACCATATTTTTTACAAAATACACAGTTAAACACTAAAAAATAGTCTCCGACTTAAGACTTCGGTCCAAAAACGATATTTGGTCAGTTTTTTGGTATTTGGAGACAATTTTAAATCTCAATCTTTAATAAATATTTTTGCTTAATATTTTTTTAGTTCTGAATAAAAATATTGCACTTATACAAATTAAATTGATTTCAAAATTTTTCTGAAAATTTACTTTTGGATCGTTTCAAGGTACATTCGTTTTAAAGTACACCACTTTCCCCTACTTTCTAAATTATTTAACGTTAAAATTGAAAAATCAGAAACTTTTTGCATTCAGGTTGGCTTCTCTCTTTTAAAGTTCCTAGACATTTTATTATTATTAAATTTAAAAGACATTGCAAGACGTCATTTGAAGAATAAAAAAAAAAACTCTACTGTGACAAATTATCGTATTCATTTACAACGATCACGCTGTAATACAAGTTTGTGGTTGTTAAAATAAATTGACGTTTGCAAATTTGTATTGTAATGTAAACAGTCTGTTGAAAATACTATGGATTTTTTGTTTATTCTTTGGTTACTTTTTACAACCGACAGCATTTCTGTTCTTCTATTTTGTTTGATAAGAGTTTTTTTTTTTGCATATGAACCCAGCGAGATTTTAATGATACCATAATATATAAACCGGCGTAGTCCAAACCCATGAACATTAAACTAATAGGATATCGTGTGTCAGCAAGTCGATTTTTGTTTTCGATTGCTGGTCTTACAACACGAAGAGGAAAAATGTAATTGAACATTCTAGTGTATAAACGCTAATGACATGTCATTACTCTTCTCACTAACAGTAATGACATCACCTTACTCTCTGCATTACTTTAACATAAATAATAAGGACTTACTAATAACTAGTTAATGTTTCCCTTATTTTAATACAAAAATTAACACTTCTTAAATGTGATGAAGCTGTTTCATGAAATGGAAAATTGAAGAATTCATAAAAACTATGAAACGCTGCATTGAACTAAAATTTATGAAACATTCCATAGATATGATGAAGCTTTTCCTTTGAGCATATTGAAATAATTGGAAAATTAACTACAATTAGGAAATTATGTTGGTAAAGACGACTGCAATTGTAGTCAAAAACAAATGAAATTTCATTTAAAAAAGGACGACTTACATTTCATTAAATTCAACTAACATTGTCATTTGTTTTTTAATGTTCAAAAAATGACTAACAATTGTAGTAAAAATGAACCACATGGTAGTAAAAAATAAACCAAAAAAATTTTTTTTTTTTTAAATAACAAAAAACAACTGTAGAAAATGAATGTAAAATCATAAAATGAACTACAAGGTTAGTTAAATGAACTACAAGGTTAGTAAAAAATTTTATTTGTTCTACAAATGACTGACATTTACATTAAAAATAATGAAACTGTATTACAACCCAAACAACTACATATTTTTAAAGCAGAAGTTCCCTGAGTGTAGTTATTAGTAAGTCATTATTATTTGTATTTAAGTAATGCATAGAGTAAGCTTGTGTCATTATTGGTAAAGTCCAAAAAATAATGTTATGTCATTACCGCAATATTGTGCATCCGCTTAAAAGTCCACGCTGAGTTAAATGGTGGTATATTTTTTTTTTCTTGTAAGAGATCACTTCTCTTTTAAAGTGGGCTAGTCTTCAAAGTGACAAAGGTTTTGTGCGATTACGTAAAAAGTGCTTGACGGATCTATATAAAATTGTAAATGATAAGTAATATTATGCTTCTAAACTTTGAAAAATGCTTATCAAAATATAGTTTTAATAAATGTTTTATCAATTAAAGGATTTACATTTTTTGGAACCTAAAAAAGTCTAAGCTTCCGACATTTCCAATGGTGCACAGGTTGCCATTTCCCATTATGAAACCAATATATTCATAAAAAAGCCATAAAACCCAATATTTCATACGAAAAAAAAATGCAAAAGTTGAATAAGTAGCAGGGATGGCAGACAATACCGCTGAAATACCGTTATCGATTCAAAACCCTTTCAACTAACTATCGTTATTTCTAAAATACCGTTACAGAAATAATTTAAATACCGTTACCGAAAAAATTAAAATATCAATATCCTTAAAATACCGTTACCGAAATAACAAAAACACAGTTACCGTCATAACTGAAATAGCGATATCCTTAAAATACCGTTACCGAAAAAAAAATCGCTGTAAATAGATATATTTTCCCAAAGTTTGATCACTGGAACTAGCGTATAATGGGGTTAAAAATATTGGTGTGCATTTACATTACCTGAAAAATTAAAATTACGTTATCCTGTAAATACCGTTACCTGAACTGAAAAACCGCTATCAATAAAATAACGTTACAGAAATAACAAAAATACCGTTTGCGATAAAATATCGTTACCGAAATATGTAAATTACCGTTAACGTGAAAACCCGTTACCGAAATAACTGAAATATCGGTACCCCTAAAACACTGTTACCGAAATAGAAGAAAAAAGCGTTACCCTTACCGATGCGTTCTTTTCAATCTTAATGAAATTTGGATATGTGATAAAGAAAAATAAAAAAATAAAATATTTATTTTTGGCGGCCCAATCTCACGTTAAGAGTTAAAAGGTGCGGCCAAAGTAAATACATTTTTGTATGTAAACATGTCTGAAACTAATAAAATTTTGATTTTCTCTGAGCGCTGCTTTGATGGACTCGAGAAAACAAAAAATGTTATACCAATATAGTGTGTTAGGGTTGCTAGTTATTTTAAAGATTAAAATATATTTTAAAAAGCTCTTCGGAAAAAGTCGCATAAATCCCGAACAATTACGAGCGTCAGGAAAAGCTTAAACACCCCCTCGATTGAATTTAATAGGCATTGATATACATATTTTTTAGCTTCATCCAACTAAAGGGTGTTTTTTATAGAGGTAAAGAACTTTGAAATGGAATAAAACAAAGATGAATTTTTTAAATTGACAAGAAATTTACTATATTCGAAAGATAAACTTCTGGAATTATAATTTAAATGTGACTTCTGGCATATGACCGCCACGGCTGGCTCGGACGTTGTCTGATCTGCAGGTCCAATTTGGCAATAACGCGGCGAATGTTGTCCGCCAAGTGGTCAATCGTTTCGGGCTTATCGGCGTAGACTAGCGACTTCACATATCCCCACAGAAAATAGTCCAGCAGTGTTAAATCGCACGATCTTGGAGACCAAATCACGGGTCGGAAACGTGAAACTATGCGGTAACCAAACGTGTTGCCAACTTAAAATCATATACCTGCATAAAAAACACCCCTTATAATTGTTTAACAAAACGCCAGTTTTTATATCACTTTAATAACAAAAATACTTGAAAGTTATCGGACATGTTTTTATAAAAAAATTATTAAATTTTAATTTAATATCCAATACATATAAAAACATAAAATTAAAAAAAAACATCATTTGTAAGGTGGTAAAATAAAAGGGATTGTAATATAAAATTAACCAGTTAACAACCGTAATTTCTTATATCTAAACTTATTACCGGGTAATTGAAAGTTTTGCTGGGTTATTTAGCATCTGCTAAAACAATATTTTATTAACTAGCCTCCTAAAGATGGATTTGTTCTGAAATACATCAATTTCCATGCTACACTAAAACGAATTGTTAGTTTTGTTTACCAAAACTTAGCAAAGCCACCTCCATGCTCATTCCGAATTTTAAATCATAAAGGACATTAGAGAATGAAATTTTTGAAAGGCCATTTGTGAAATTTGTATTCGCGAAAACTTATAAACAACATTTTTTTTAATAGTAGCTAAGATTCTCTCCTTTCATTGGACACACATGTTGGCATCTTGAAATGAGTACTAGAATTTTATGTGAACTTTAAAGTCCTTGTAAAACGAATTTTGACGTGTTGGCGAAAAGTTGTAAACGCAGTTTAACTATGTGTGGTCTGGTTTCTCGTACATATTGAACTTTCTATGTGTGAGAAAAAAAATTAAATTTGTTACATGGTATAATCGCTAAAAACCTTTCCAACTTTGAAGACCATCTCACTATAAAAAGGGCAAACCACCAATTAAAAAAATACCACCATTTAAAGCAGCGTGGACTTTTTAGTAGATGCTCTAAGCATTTTGGCTAATTTTATTTATGCATAAATTCCATATTTTCGATAAAGACAGTCTTTGTTTTTACATAGCTGTAACATTGCAATGCAAATTTTAAAGTATGACATATCAATTGAATTTTTCCTCACGAATAACCCGGCGGGAAATGTACCAGTCGTTGGTATTGTCACGTGACTAGAACTTTGTGTGTATGAACCTGTCCTAGTTTCGGTTCGGTTCTGTTCTATGAAAGTGACCGGTACTTTTAACATTGGCTTGTCATTGGTGGCAATTGCTACCTTGGGAGCACTTTGTGACGTGGCGAATAACTTGACGCAAGTTACCTATCACCGTACCGACTAAAATGAATATGCTACGGAATAAGTTAGAAGTAGGTAGTGTCAAAGTATGACCATTTTAGGATTTATGTGATATGCAACAGAACCAGTGGAAAAAAATTATCACGTAAATGGTGTAGGTGTACGTATTGTAGAACTGGAGATAAATGTTTGAAGGAAAACTAGTCACATATTAAGCGCAATGTGTTCTGTTAAGGGGTAGTTTGAATGGAATAGTTTTGCGATGTACCATTGCACTAGTCTAATCGGTAAATGTCTATGGGAATTAGCAAGTTACCTGTCATTTTTTATTCAGCGTGTGTAATATTATGTACGGGTTGCTAAATAGCCCGTGCGGAACCAGTCACTGCACTTACCCATAAGAGTGTGTAATAGCACCTGTTAAAAAAAACCTTTAAAAAGGCACAATAATTTTAAAATTAGTTTATGTTGTCTATTACCAAAAAAAAAAACTATAACGAAAAGTACATAAACTAGACAACAATTCTCACAAATCGCCAATAACTTACACATAAAAAATCGTTACCAAAATACTTGTAAAATATCTTAACAAGATATTTCGAAACCAATATATAAAAATTTTGCAATTTTAATTTATATTCTTGTAAAGTGTTTCAAGTTTTTGAATAAGTTGTGCAAAAAATCATATTGTGGTGTGCAAAATCGCCATTCACTCGAAAATTTGCCAGTCGCCATTTCAAAAATTAACTTCCCAAACGAGTTTTAAAATCGCCACGTTTGGCGAGAAATCGCCGTATCTGACAAACCCTGGTCACTATCTAAACAGTTCCGTATTTAGTTATTTTCAACCAGTGGAGTGTTACGTCTTCATTTGTGCTGGCACAAAGTCGGTACAGATAAAATTCCTTCAGTGTTATGTCCGCTTTGTGGCAGTCAAGGGACAGAATTCTTTGCCAATAATTGCCATGTTTACATCCACTTTTAACGGGTTTGAACCAGTTCAATGACCACTAACAACTTCAGCTGCGATGATCCTACCACTCAGGGATTTTCTGCAGTGTAGTTGTTTGGCTTGCAAGGCTAGGAACCACCCTGCAAGTTCCTGCGGAATTTGCTGGAGTTGGTGTTCCCCTAGCAACCTGTAAGCTGAACAATCGGCTCAACTCCGAGAGGGCGACTAACCTTAGGTGGGCAAATGGCGTGACTTGTGTGGTGACAAGGCACATCTGGCCGGCTCTAGGTCTAGGGCGAACGAGGGCGCTCCTGTCGCTTTCCAGGGGGGAAATCTCTAACATGGTGGCGGTGATAACCGGCCACTGTCTCATTGGCAGACACGCTCGTAGGTTGGGGGTGTTATCGCCTGACTTCTGTAGGAGCTGCGGGGACGAGGAGGAGGAGGAGAGTATTGAGCACTTTCTCTGTTCATGTCCTGCGCTGGCGCTACGTAGGAGGGCCTCACTTGGATCGGCGTTCTTTCACGACCTTGGGGATCTTTCAGGTGCTGGTATTCCGCACCTCCTTAGCTTCGTAAGGAGCTCTAAATGGTTCAACGGTGGAGTCTGATCGGTAATCCGTCAGTCTCGTGGCATCACAACGGACCTCAGAGTCTAAGTGTGCTGGTGATCACGGAGCCGGCTACCACTCCGACCTAACCTTGGGTTGTAATACAGTTACATTATTTTTAATGTAAATGTCAGTCATTTGTAGAACAAATAAAATTGTTTACTAACCTTGTAGTTAATTTAAAAAACAAATCACATCAAATTACTGTTTTATGATTTTACAGTAATTTTTTGTTATTTAAAAAATAAAACAAATAAATTTTTTTTTTTTTTTTTTTTTTTTTTTTTTTTTAAATGTTTCTTTATTTTTTTACTGCATATGTTGTTCTCCAGTTACATGATATTTCTGGTAACAACCAGTGAATGTTTTGCCACCATAACTAAAGTCATGTGTTTGGTCATTTCAACCAAATTAACACTTTTTGGTGCACCACAATTTTGATTTCACCCTTCATTTCCCGCAGGGAATTTTGGTCATAAGTTGTTTTTTTTTTTTTCGTATCTATCATAGTTTTCGAGAAAATTGGAAAATTTTAATTTTTGCAAAAATTCCTCTAACGAAGATTTGAAATTTTCTCGCAAATTTTTTCTGCGACAAACCAAATACATAATCAAGAAAAGGCGTTCCTGGGAGGCGAACAGAATCTTGTATACATTTCAGAATATTGTTGTTGCGTTATATTCCCGAGTGGCGGTTTGGCTGGCACATGTATTACAATTGTTCCATTTTACAAAAGCATTCAATTTTATTATTGTTGTATGTTTTGTGCAATTGATGCACGTGGCGTTTATGATTGCCATTACAAAAGTAATAATACTAACCAATAATACACTCAGGGAACTTCTGCTTTAAAAATATGTAGTTGTTTGGGTTGTAATACCGTTTCATTATTTTTAATGTAAATGTAAGTCATTTGTAGAACAAATTTAATTTTTTACTAACCTTGTAGTTTATGAAAAAAAACAAACCACATCAAATGACTGTTTTATGATTTTACATTAATTTTTTACAGTAGTTTTTTGTTATTTAAAAAAATAAAAAAAAAATTTTTGGTTTATTTTTTACTACCATGTGGTTCATTTTTACTACAATTGTTAGTCATTTTTTGAACAATAAAAAACAAATGACAATGTTAGTTGAATTTAATGAAATGTAAGTCGTCCTTTTTTTAAATGAAATTTCATTTGTTTCTGACTACAATTGCTGTCGTCTTTACCAACATAATTTCCTAAGTGTACATACATACATATGTATGTAGTTGTAAATAGTTGCCGTCGTAATTGTAGTAAATTGTTGTAAATAATAATAAATTGTATTTTATGGCGCGTTAAATATTTCACGATCAATACAAAAATACAACAACAACAACAGCAACAACAAAAATGAGAATGAAAATGTAGTAGAAATATTTATTTACAAGTTTTTTTTTCTTTTTAACATTTTCACACTAGATTTTTAAAAACTTCTCGCAGAAGAAGTGTGGTGAAGTGAAAATTGTAGGAAAATAAGTGCGCGCGTGCTTTGCAACAATGTTGCCAACAGTCAGAAATATATATATATATACTCGTATATAAAGAAAAGTAAACATTTCAAAAGAAAAATAAACCTTAACATTGTATATTTTTGTTTGCGCTTTTTTATTTTTGCATTGACGGCATTAGTCTAAACTATAGTGAACTTAACTAAACACAAGTGATAGTTAGAACGTTATTTTTTATATGTACATATATTGCTAATATTTATTTAATAGTAACTAAATATTAGTTGTTGTTTGTACTATACAAATTTTAAAACTTGTTTTGGTTCTAAAATCACAATGGTGTATTTGTATTTTTTTTGTCAATTTCAAGGTTTATTTGATTTTATGGCATACCCCTACGGTCGATCGGCACTTCATTAGTGCCGATCGATCCAAAGCAGTGGTCGGCAGAAAGAGAGAATATGAATGTATTGGTGTTGTACACTTTAAGAAATAAGTTTTTTTTCTTTACTAATCTATACTAATATTAGAAAGAGGTAATACTATTATTGTTTGTAGGAGGTAATCTCCGAAACTTCTCATCCGATTTAGAAAAATGGTTTATTAATATTTAGACTGATTGAATGAATGAATGAATGAATAAATGAATGAATGATTGAATAATTGAATAAATAAATGAATGAATGAATTACTCTTCCTATACAAAATATATTGAATAAATGAATAAATAAATAATTAGAAAAAATTAATAAGTAATGAAATAAATTATCGATAAGTCGATATTTGTATTCATTGAATTAAAATAATTCATGTTCTTTTTTTTCTCTATTAAAAAAAGTAAAATTAGTTCAAAATAAAAATTACAAATATTAATCATAAAAAACATATTTCATTTTGTGTACTTAAATTATTTGTTCTTAAAAAGTATTCCATTAGATATCACCATAGTTTTATTTGGTTGCTATATTGCCTTGTTAGGATTATGATTATTAATAAACATTATTTTTGTTAACAAAATAATTGAATGAATAAATAAATAAAAAAAATAAATTCAATAATTCAATTCAATAATTTCAATTCTCTAAAATTTTAAGAGTGTACTTTATTTCTTCAACAAAGCGGCATAGACCTACTTGGTTGATAGCGAACATACGACTAAAAGAAATAATAGTATTTCTTGTGCTCTTAGCTGTGAGTTTTGTTGATATTCGTGTTGTGTACGTGTAAATAGCCGATTGTGTTCGGTTCCTGAGTGCTATGAGTGCCGATCACTGATCCAAAGTGACAAATCTGTGATAGGTGGATAGGGGACACGTAGCTAAACTGGTATAAACAAAAATGTCGGTGTATCAAAGAGTGGTAATTTCAGGAAAATAACCAACAACGTTACAGTTCAACCGATGGATAGATAGATATATCTTGTAACTGGGGCAAAAGTAGCGTAACACGAAAGTGAGCTAAAATAAAACTAAAGCGGACTAAAATAACTAAAGACTTTGAAACTTTTAATCAGAAGTCTGCGAAAAAGTCTCCATATTTTTTTTTTCTTCAAATTTTTCCCGTTACTTTCTCTATTTTTAAAAGGGAAAACATTTTGCGTTTTTCGACTTCATTAGATATTTAGCGCATGGCATTTAACTTGAAAGTTAATATGGAAAATATTTAACAAAATAATCTTTGAATTTCATCTTCGATTTGAACTCAATATAATGATTTGAATTGACAATTTTAGTAAACGAATTTTAGTGAAATTTATCAAAACGATTATAATTTATATAAGAAGACTAATTTATATATTTGAACAAAATATATTAAAGTTCCCAGTTGGAAATGATAATATATGGTAATATGTGAACATGCATGATTTCATGTTTGAACATATATTGTTTCATATATCAGCATGTATGAACACGTATGGCATGTATATGAATACATATATAATGTAGTGAAATATTCCGAGTCAAATCATTTTATATAAATATATATGTTATTGCATGCTATGATATGTAAATACATATGTTTATGTATACTTATTAGGCCGGGTCGATTTGTATGGAGGCAAAAAAATCGCTCAACGTTCAAGTAAAATCGTATTCTAGGGATCAAAATAAGAAACTTTGCCGAAGGAACCATACCTCTAAAACGAATTCTGATGTGCCGACTTTTGACACGTAGGGTCAAATTTTGAAAAATTTCCCTTTGACCCATTTAGAGTGCCACAATCGAATCCAACCCAATCGAATATAATTTATATATTCATCTGCTAGAGCGTCTTCCGGAGAAGAAATAGAGACCCTAATCTAGGAAAGACTCCTCCTACTTTCTGAAATATCTCTATCCCGAGATATGTACATTTTGCTATAAAAACACGGCTAAAAAGGCCCCTCTTTCAACTTAAATTTCAACCCCTTAACGGTCACCTAGAATGATGATTTATGCATTAATCTGCTAGCGCATCTCCCGGAGAAGAAGTAGCTCCAATAATCTTGGAGAGATTCCTCCTACTTTCTGAAATATCAAAGTAGGCTTTTTCAAAATTTGACCCTTTGGGTCAAAAGTCGGGACATCAGAATTCGTTTTAGAGGTATGGTTCCTTGGGCAAAGTTTCTTATTTTGATCCCTAGAATACGATTTTCCTTGAACGTTGAGCGTTTTTTAAATCGACCCGCCCTGTTTCCTCAAATTTTTTTTAATACTATTAGATATATTTACATCTTATTACATATCGACCAATATATCATCTTTTATGACATATACAATTATATATGGTTAATCTAATTATGTACGAATATATGTGTAATTATATATGACACAAACGAAACTTATATATATTAACATATAGTGTAATATTAAAAAAAAATGTATTTAACTATATATTGACCTATGGATAAAACGATATATTGACCTATGCTTAGTTATATATCGGTAAACACCAAATAAAACTATATATTGCCGCATTTAGCCTGTCCCGAATGTCTGAAGCCCTTCATCTTTCCCCACCTTTAATCTCTCATCTATCCACTTTCCTAAGAAAGCTACACGTTAATAAATAGGAAGAATTTTCTGAGTGTTGCTTCTCTTAAAAAAAAAGAAATAATTGCTACTCGCGACTTTCGTAGTTTATTTTTAAAACTGTTGGACAAAGAAGAGTTTAAAAGTGTGGCAATGCTGAGCATATTATAGGAAATTAATTTTTTAAATTTAAATAATTAATTTTGGTCCACCACATCATTACTTAGTTTGAAACATGTCATATAACTTGTTTTAATTTGAAAGATGTAGTGGACCAAAATTACTCTATTGAAATTTTATAAATATATTTCCAAAAATATGGTCAGCATTGCCAAACTTGAATTCTATTTTGTACAAAAATCTAAAAAAATACGAGTATCTAACTATAAGTATTTTCGAATTTTAACTTATTTTTTTTTATTTTTTTCCCATAATCAACTGGATAATACTCATCGTTTAAGCACTATTACAAAAAATGTTACACTTTCGGGACACCCATTAAATCTTAAAAATTATGCATATCATTGGTCATACATTTGTATGAAAATTTGTATATACAAAATTGTAACTTTGAGTGCAATTTATCAGGGTAAAACTCGGATCTAATTATATTTTGATGTATCAGTTCACATACAAACATATACTATTATATCAGGCCAAAATCCAGATACAATAATTTCTGGTTTTTATATAATTTATATCTATTTGTATCCGTTTAGGTATAAACTGATACAATTAGACACAAAACTGATACAATCTAATACAATTATATCGGGCCATAATTCGGATGAAATTGTACTGGACACTTATCTAATTGCATCAGATTAGATCTAAACCCATACAAACAGATGCAATTATAAGGGCCCATATTTCGGATGAAATTTAATAACCCTTTTAGACCCAAGCTACATGCAAAAAGTTCTTAATTTTTCAAGTTTAACATAAAATAATTTAAAAAGTATTACACTTTTTCCCTTCAGTTATATATATTTTATGAAATATAATAAAGTTAAAAATATAATAGGACTTTTTTCATCTGAATAAATCTATTACTATTGGAAATATTCGCAGTTTTAGGAGAAAACATCACATAAAAATTCATATGACTACATAAAGCTCCATATCATTTTTTTTTTTTTAATCGGGATATGCTAAATATTGTTCCATATATGCCCTATAAAAAAAAAACTGATATGGAGCTTTATATAATTTTATCTAATTTAGTATGACCCCATAATGAATTATATACAATTTTATCCGAAAAAATTTCAAATTAAATTGTATCATACATCTAATTGTATCATATTAGATTAATTTAGATACAATTAGAAGTGATTTGATACAGTTTTGTTCCCATCCAATTTTATTAACATGTACGTTATATCTAATTTAATATTTTCCGATTAAATTGTATCAAATTACATCTAATTTAGATTAATTTAGATACAATTAGAAGTGATTTGATACAGTTTTGTCCTCATCCAATTTTATTAACATGTACGTTATATCTAATTTAATATAACCGAATGGTCTATATTTTATTTCAATTTTAAAAACTTTGATATTAAGCCTTATCATAAAAACTCGCATATAACTTGTAAATATGATAAAACTATAAGAAACATAAAATTTATTTCAGAAAGGATGAGGTTAAGAAGAAGAAAAAATTTTTTTCTCTAAAAATTATAAACTCTATTAATTTATTAGTTTTCAAGCTACAAACGAGTTAGTCATATTTATATACCATTTGTAATAAATTATAAAACTTCACTTTAATAAAACTTCAAATAAATTAAAGTTTCTGTTTGAAATGCAAAATTTCAAAACAATCTATTTAACTTTCTGCTGAGATTTAAATAGAAAAATTAAAATATCATTTTAAAATTTTCGTTAACTCAATTACATCATTGTCTAAATTTTTAATGGCAAACCACAATTTCATTTCTAATTTTTAACATGTCCAAAGATAAATTTAAATTTAAAATTAACATTTGGAACTGATAATAGAGGTTTATTAAACTAACTTTACATCGGCGCACAGTGGTTCCAAACACAAAAAACATGGTAATAAATATAGATGTTTTAAACTACTGGTCCAATCGGGAAATGGTGTTCCCAAAAATTGAAAAGCGGGAGCTAACCTTTAAGGAAAATGTTTCTGTGGTCACCCTGTTTTAACACAGGGTGTGCTACAGGGTGTCAAAGTTGACCATCTCGAGTATGAAAGAGCTTTAAAGGGGTATAACTTCTATAACCATGCATCGATTTTAGTGTTTTTTGGACTTTTTTAAATCTAGGTTACGAGACAAAGCAAAAACATGCTTCATGTACCATAGTAACTCTTACAGTTAAAAAAATATTTCACTTTGAATTTCAAAATCTTCATTTTTCGCCTTGACTTTTTTAATAGTTTTGCCAATAGATTATTCATTTTTCAAAGAAAATGCTCAAAATTTTTTTCAAGTCATTCTAATGACCTTTCTTAAACTCCTAAAGAAAACTTTTTTGAATTATCTTAAGCCGTTTCGCAGTGATACTATTTTAAACTCAAAAATTAAAAGTGTGTTCTGAAAAATGGGGTTTTTTTGGTCAGATAAGGGGTAACTTCACACACCTTTATATATATTTTGCTGATATTTTTTGGATTAGTTTTTTACATAGTTTGATAGAGTAGACTTCAAAAATGCTTAATGGTATAGTTTAAAGCATTTTTGGATATGCACCCTACGTCCAGCATTGGTCGAAAATGATGAATTTTTGAACGGAATTCTATGTTTATGACCGTGATAAAAAAAAGTCACGCCACTTAGAGACGATTTGAAATTTTTATACTGTAAAGAGATTTATTCTAATGAGTTTGCCACTTCATTTGCCGCCGCCCGCTCAAAAACGTAGCCTGGAGAGCAAATTTTGTGGAAAAAGTCATTTTTTCAAAAGCCTTTTTTGATTTATAAAAAAAGCGTACTTATATTATCAATTTCAGCAAGATTTTATTTTATTTTTAATAAAACGTAAATAATTGTCCTACATTCCAAAAATCTTTTCGATATTGCTTATGGTTATTTTTACATAAAACATCAAAGTTCAATGTAGTATATCTAACTATAATTAATTGTACATTTATTGGCTTTTGCTTTCGGTAATGTTAAAAAATTTAAATAATTTCAGAAATTTTTTTACATATTATTAAATTAGACTTAGTTATCAATTCAACGATGCATAAATCGTTTATCTAGTGTAATAAATGAATTCAAACTATTGCGCTTAAATCAGGCATTTCAGGTCAAATTGCAGTATTTAACAAATTTATATATTCAGGTATACAGAGCGTGTTGCATTATATTTCTCTAAAAGGGTTACGGGTTTTTTTATTTTTTTAATACTATTTCAAAAACCTAATAAGATATAAATGCAGGTAGAAAATGCGTTTTATGATGTAACATTTGCATAACATATTGTTTTAATGGGCTAATATAATGCGTTTTTTTTTATTTTACCTATTTCAGTTTTTTGTTTTTACAAATCCAGTACCTGCTCGATTTTTTGTTTATAAAAAAACAAATATTTGTAATATATAAGCGTAGTAATTTTAAAAGGAGGTTATTTGAGTTAAGCAGTCATGGAGGTTACAATAAAATATAGCTCCCTTTGTAAAGTAATTTGGGATACTCTTGCCAATACTGATATACGATCGGAAAAAATAGGAAAACTGATTGATACCATTGTCTACTCGTATGGCTTAAATATAAAGCCAGATGAAATTGAAAATTTTTACAAAATTTATGAAAAAAGGATTAAAGATTCCGATTATTCTATACAAAAATTTATGAAGAAGAGTCAAGATTGGCTTAATAAGGAGATGTCAGTAGTTATTGAACAGAAAAAAAGGGGCCGCCCTAAAAAAGATTATGAAGAGGTCCAGATTAGGACTAAGAAGGTAAAACAGGAAGAAATGATTAACACACACTCCGCTAATGAAATAAAGGATTCTTTTAAAGCAGCTTTGACACGTATACAGCCTAAAGAAACAGGGAAAATTGTCGACGTCCTACCAACTGCGTCTCCTAAGCGTTTGAAGCGCATGATACAAAGTATTCCAACACCAAAATCATCAACTTCCTTTACCAGTGAAGATGCATTAGCTCTTTTTCTAAATTTGGGGTTAACGAGAAATAAATATGGTATTTTAAGAAAAGCTCTCATTGAAAAAGGATATGATATTTTTCCTAGCAGTAAAGCAATAAAAGAAACAAAAGAAAATATTTTAAAACCAATAACATCCCCAGTGCATGCCTCTATTGAAGGCGCAAAAGTTGAACTATCACAGTTAATTGACAATACTGTTTCTAGAATTATGTCCACATTTAGCAGCAAAGATATTGAAAGATGCAAGCAATCTGATGTCGTGTTAATGTTCAAATGGGGCTGTGATGGCACATCTGGGTTTTCCGAATACAAACAACCATCTGGAAGCAGCAAAGAAAAAAGTTTTTCATCAATTTTTATGGCTTCTTTTGTGCCGTTAAGAATGCGGTTGTATAATAAATTACCTTCAACCTCGTCTGCAAATGATATATGGACGAATTTAACCCCTGGATCTAAATTTTTATGTCGTCCAATACGATTTGAATATGTAAAAGAAGACATGATTTCAACACAAAGTTTAGTAGATTCAATAGAAAGGGAAATTTCGAGCTTGTCTCCACTTTACGTGGAAATATCTGGACAAGTTATTAAAGTTTCATTTCAACCACAACTTACAATGATTGATGGAAAAGTTGCAAATGCAATTACAGACACAACATCTACTTGGAAATGTAATATATGTGGAAAATTAAGTTCACAGTTTCATGAAGATAGTGATACAATTTCTATGAACGAAAACGCTCTGAGGTTTGGGATATCGCCACATCATGCCAGAATAAGATTTATGGAATATTGTTTACACCTCGCATACGATCTCAAATACCGCCTTATTCCAGGAAACCTAAGGCTTTCCGTAAACAAAAACACTGATCTACACAACATGAGAAAAGAAGAGAAGAAAAGAATTCAAGATGAATTTAAATTAAGACTTGGATTAATCATTGATACGCCCCTTCAGGGGTTTGGAAGTTCCAATGACGGAAATACAGCAAGGCGTTTTTTCGAAGATCCAGAAACTACCTCCTCAATTACGGGTCTCGATAAAAACCTACTAAAACGTTTTAAAGTTATATTAGCAGTCATTAACAGTAAAAAACCTATTAATGTGGCTAAATTTAAACTCTTTGCCAATGAAACAAAAGACATTATACTCACCATGTACTCTTGGAGGCCAATGACACCAACAGTACATAAAGTATTAGCTCATGCCAAAGAAATAATAGAAAACAGTATGTTGCCTTTAGGCGAACTGACTGAAGAAGCCCAGGAGGCCAGAAATAGAGACGTCAAACATTTTAGGCTTTTTAACACACGTAAGTGCTCCAGAATAGCTCAAAATTCCGATTTGATGGAATTTTTATTAATATCATCGGATCCAGTACTTTACTCCATAAGAACAAAATGGTTACCAAAAATAAGCATAGACATTGAAAAGGAAGATTCTGAATCTATGCATATAAACGACCTTTTAACTTTTGATACTTCAGACTACTTTGTAGAAAATGTGTAGTCCTTAGGAATATATTCATATTTTTAGCACAATTACTACTGTACCAGTTAAATTTAATAAAACCTTATCTTTAGAACAAAAAAAAAACATTATTTTGTCTTTCAAATAAATGAATATATGGTAGTTATTTACCTGTTTTATATGGAAAATTAGAACAATATATTATGCAAATGTTACATCATAAAACGCATTTCCTACCTGCATTTATATCTTATTAGGTTTTTGAAATAGTATTAAAAAAATAAAAAAACCCGTAACCCTTTTAGAGAAATATAATGCAACACGCTCTGTATACCTGAATATATAAATTTGTTAAATACTGCAATTTGACCTGAAATGCCTGATTTAAGCGCAATAGTTTGAATTCATTTATTACACTAGATAAACGATTTATGCATCGTTGAATTGATAACTAAGTCTAATTTAATAATATGTAAAAAAATTTCTGAAATTATTTAAATTTTTTAACATTACCGAAAGCAAAAGCCAATAAATGTACAATTAATTATAGTTAGATATACTACATTGAACTTTGATGTTTTATGTAAAAATAACCATAAGCAATATCGAAAAGATTTTTGGAATGTAGGACAATTATTTACGTTTTATTAAAAATAAAATAAAATCTTGCTGAAATTGATAATATAAGTACGCTTTTTTTATAAATCAAAAAAAGGCTTTTGAAAAAATGACTTTTTCCACAAAATTTGCTCTCCAGGCTACGTTTTTGAGCGGGCGGCGGCAAATGAAGTGGCAAACTCATTAGAATAAATCTCTTTACAGTATAAAAATTTCAAATCGTCTCTAAGTGGCGTGACTTTTTTTTATCACGGTCATAAACATAGAATTCCGTTCAAAAATTCATCATTTTCGACCAATGCTGGACGTAGGGTGCATATCCAAAAATGCTTTAAACTATACCATTAAGCATTTTTGAAGTCTACTCTATCAAACTATGTAAAAAACTAATCCAAAAAATATCAGCAAAATATATATAAAGGTGTGTGAAGTTACCCCTTATCTGACCAAAAAACCCCATTTTTCAGAACACACTTTTAATTTTTGAGTTTAAAATAGTATCACTGCGAAACGGCTTAAGATAATTCAAAAAAGTTTTCTTTAGGAGTTTAAGAAAGGTCATTAGAATGACTTGAAAAAATTTTGAGCATTTTCTTTGAAAAATGAATAATCTATTGGCAAAACTATTAAAAAAGTCAAGGCGAAAAATGAAGATTTTGAAATTCAAAGTGAAATATTTTTTTAACTGTAAGAGTTACTATGGTACATGAAGCATGTTTTTGCTTTGTCTCGTAACCTAGATTTAAAAAAGTCCAAAAAACACTAAAATCGATGCATGGTTATAGAAGTTATACCCCTTTAAAGCTCTTTCATACTCGAGATGGTCAACTTTGACACCCTGTAGCACACCCTGTGTTAAAACAGGGTGACCACAGAAACATTTTCCTTAAAGGATAGCTCCCGCTTTTTCAATTTTTGGGAACACCATTTCCCGATTGGACCAGTAGTTTAAAACATCTATATTTATTACCATGTTTTTTGTGTTTGGAACCACTGTGCGGCGGCTAATGTGCAAAAGAGTGTAATTAATTTTTTTTTTTAAAGAGAAGCAAAAAATTGAAACAAATTGTTTAATTTATAAACCTAATATTTTCACCAACGAATTATAAAATTTTATGGTGAAATGAAATTCGATGCAATGTTCTTGAAATTTCTAGAAATATTTGTTAGGTTTTATCACAAACTCAATGAGAATTTCTTGTTCTCGTCTAGAAGCGTGATTTCACATTAAAAATATCAAAGAAGAATCAACCAAAAGAAAAACAAATTACTGCACTTAAATTTTTTTACAAAATTCAACAAATTCGATATAATACCATATATTATTATAAGTAACATTGCGTTAAGCGATATAAAATTATATATGAAATCATGCTTATTAATACACAGAAAAAATTATGGGCCAAAAATATCTAATTAATCGATGGCTTGAATATCAATGGCAATTTAAACAATTTTTTTAATTGATTCAATTAAAAAATTTATTGAATTTTCTAATATATCCATACAGTGTTGACAACATGTAAACAAAATTTTTAAAAATTTGGTTAACTATTTTTTTTTTATTTTATTTAGATTAAATAATCAAACAAAGGTTTAATTATACCAATATATTATTTAATTTGTAAATAAAAAGAAAAAAAAATCGCAAATGATTAACTTTTAATAAGTTGAATAGTTTACAGATTTCAAATACACGCAAAATCGTAGTTATTTCACTAGAGTTTGCAACACTCTTTTTGTTGAGATATTCGTGTACTCATGAAAACTTAGTTCAGTTTTGTGTTTTATGTGTGGATTTAAATAAACCATATCGAAAAAGGACAATTAAACCATTATTTTGGTAAATAATTAAATTTTCAATAAGTATAAGTGTCATTAAACTACCATTTTAAAGTTGTGTGTGATTTTTTTAAGAAAGCAATTCAATTACAAGAAATAGTTCAAGACAAGACAAGCAAAACAAAAATTTTGTCTTTACTTTTATTTGTTTTCTTATAATACATTTTTATATTAAAAAGCTTTAATTTTATTATAAATAAAATGTCAATTTAATTTACATTCCTACATTTCTTTTCTTATTTAATGGGGGACATATAACAAAAATAAAAAAATTCGAGTTTTCAATTAAAACTACCACTGTTTTCTTCTCAAGTTTCAATTAAAGTTGTAATCAATTTAACTTAACTTTTTAATTGAGGTTGTAAAGAAAAACAACATTATTATTATTTTAATTGAAAGAGTTTTAATAAACTGTCTGCAATTTTTTTTAGTTAATACTATCATTTCAGTGGTAGGTGCAAAATCAATTAAAATATTAATTGATTCAAACAAATTTTTAATTGAAACTCGTTTTTAGTTTTTTCTGTGTATATACCATGAATTGTTATATATGCCACATCTACGGTAATGTCAATCGATATATATCTACACATTAATATGTATGGGACCATATCAAAAATTTTCGAAAAACCAAACCCTCTATAAAATTATATATGATCATATGCGCCATCACATATATTAAGCTATATGTTTTTTTATAATGTTATAATCAACAAGATATGGTTGTATTATGAACGTTTTTAATCGGGTGATAATAATTTTATTACGTGAATTCATATATTATTATACATATATTATATATATATAATTTAGACTTAGGGAATTTTTATTGTATTTTTATTGTTAAAGAAAGTCAGATTTTCAAGTCGCAGTATTACCGTTATAACATACAATAGACGCGCTAATAAAAACTTTTAATTTTCGTTACCAATTACGTTTCATTTATTTATATTTAAAATATATTATTGTAAATAGTGTTGTAATGTTCAAATATTTTACAGAGATAATTTTTACACTCATAATAATTCATGTATAAAAATACGAAATTTATGTCAAAACAACGAAAACTTTCGTAAAATGTACAAAATTTAGTTTATTTTACAAAAGTTTTTGTTATTTGTTAATAAAATTTTTAGATTTTAATTTTTTTTTTTCAAAAATGGTTTATTTAAAAATCGCAATAAAAAAACTTATTTTGAATTTTTCAGTTTTCTTGCTTATTTTTTGTGTACTTTTTTTTATATTCAAAACAAAATAAAATAAATAAAATTATGGAGGCTCTAGCTTTTCTAAAACTTCGGGTTCTGATGAGATCTTTAGCCAGATCGAAATACTAGTATCAACCTAGCTAATATGTTTGATTTGCTTTATTTTTGTAAATATACGGAGGTTGAAAGCTCGTTATAAATTGAAAATAACATAAAAATAATCTCGATGTATATAAAAACAAAAAACTAATATAACTGTTAAAAATGTTTGAATTTTCTGGAAAAATAGAAGCAGAAATATAACAAAAAGTTAGAAGAAATAATTTTTTCTACTTGTTAGAATATGATTGTTTCTTTTTCAAAATTTATTAAATTGAAATTGCCACACCAAGTTCCGGAATGTTGCAAACAAAACAATGCAATGAAAGACAAAGCAACAGCAATACTTTTTTGTAGGGAATAGACGGAAAAAAGCTCATATTTTTCTTCAAGATGTAAAATATTTTAAGTGGGGAACCTACTTTTTGGTATTTCTCTGAAAAAATAATATCAAAAATATTGGAAATATCAAACTATGAACATATACGACCTTAAATATATGGTCATGTATGAGTCGTATACGGTCATATACCCTCAATTTTCGAATCTGCATATATATGCAATTACATTTGTATAATATATGATCTTTTTCACCTGGGCTTAGACATTTTTTTTTTTTTATTTTCTCAAATTTAGCAGTTTATGAAAATCGAAAATATCTAAAACTTTTAATATAAAAAAAATCTCTTGAAGCGATAAAAATGACAACAGTATTAACCCATTAATGCCTGACCCCCGATTCCATTGTCCAATATCGATGAAATTTCACACATTCTTTACTTAAGGCTTTGGAAGTTATTTGATATAATTTTCTTTTTGATTTTCCATACTTGGGACATATGAATTAACCATTGATATAAAATAATTCCTCTGTGGTTTTTTAATTAAATTATTTTGTTATGCTCTTTCATGTAAAAATCTTCATTTTTACTTGAAAATAATCGATATTTCAAGCAAGGGTACTTCATAGAACTGTAAAATGCGTATTTTAATGGTCATGTCATGAAATCATACCTGTAGCCCAAGTGAGTGGTCCTACCCAGCTACAAATTTTTTTGCACTTTAAAGAATACCTAACACTATTAGCCAACAATAAAGTTTTCCGATGTGTCGCTTCTCCAATTTTTCAGAGGCGATTTCAATTCTTTTTTTCAATTTTTTAGAATATGTAAATTTGCAGACAATGCAACAGATAATTACAAACTCCCAATTTTACACCAACATTTTCCTAAAGTATTTTAATCCTTTCTCCACCTACCTGTAAAAATCAATTTGATGCAACTCTTACCTGGCTTTAGCTATAATTTTTTTAAGATGGCTCCTTTTTGGGTATTTAAATACCCAATAGGCAGGAATGGGTTAATAGTCACTCTTAAATGTCTATCTATATCTACTAATATTGATAATGTTATATGATTATTTAATAAATTTGACTTTTAGCAGCAGATTGCAAATATTTCCGGCACACTTAGCTAATTGTGTCATTAATGACATGCAAATTAGTAAACTTTGGCAACTCTATATCAGCAAAATGCCAAACGACCATAAAATGGCGCGTAAAAAAGAACTAAAGTCTTAATACAAATTAAAAACAGCAACACAAACAATTATTTTTTGCATTCTTTATTTTTGAATACAAAAAATAATAATTTTAAAACATACTCAGCGCGTGTTGACTTTTATGCCAAACTCACACATTTATGCAATGCGCCGCGTTTTTTTTTTTTAACAAAAATGTGAAATAATCATCATATGAGTTAGTTGCTGAGCTGTCACAAAAAGCCAACAAAACGCAAAAAAAAAAAAGAAATACAAATTATGCACAAGTATTAAATGTAAGTACAGCAACAATTAAATATAAACGGCCGGCAACAACAGCAACAAATCAAAATAAGTCGAGCGATAACGACCATTTGTAAATATACACCAAATCGGGACTACGTGAAATTTTATTTTGTGGGCCTATAATATTTGGATTTTGAGATTTTATTTAAAATTTGGTTTTTAATTCAATTAATTTTTTAATTGCATTAACTATTTTTTTTATTGTAATTCATTTTTCAACCAGACCCAACAAAATTTTTTAGAACTGGTTACCTCTGATTCTATTCTATAACAGCTTCTTTAACCACTGATTGCATAGAACTGGTTCTAGAGCAGGTTCCTAGGAGTCAAAATATAAGGTTTTTGTGACAGCTCAGCAACTAACAGGTTCTAGCAACCTGTTCTTGTTTGAAGGTAAAGAACATATTGCAAATAAGACAAACTTCGTAAAATGAGCGTAAAAAAGTATAAATTAAACTTTTGTTTGATTTCAAACTCACTTTTAATTAAAAGTTTAATATCATATATTAAATGTTTAATTGAAAATGAATTGCTGCACACATAATTTCCAGTTGTTATAACCCATAATGACAACAAAAAAAAAAAATCCCAAAACTTAAAAAAACTTTTCACCAAAATTGATAAAAAATCGCATCGAATAAATGAAAAAATTCGCTAATCTTAGCGAAAAACGTCAAAACTTAAGTCAAAATTTTAAAAATATCACCAAAATTAACAAAAAATAGTCCTATTTAAAAAAAAAAAATAAATTTCAAAAATTAAAAATATTCTCATAATAAAGACGTTTTAAATTTTTTATAGGCAAATTTTTAAATTTGAGCATTTTTTTAAATTTTGGCGATTTCTTTTTTTTAATTTTAGCCATTTTTTTAGAATTTTTTTATTTTTTTCAATTTAAGCGATTTTTAAATTACAGCGATTTTTTTTTTATTTTTTGATAATTTTTCAATTTTTTTTTGCAATTTTGAGGATTTTTTTTTTTTTTTTTTGGCGTTTATTATCAACCTATTTATACAGGATTATACAATTAGTTTATAGTCCAGAATATTTTATAGTCACAAACATAAACAAACAAACTTATAATACCCAGAGTATGGTGTAGGGTACAATTAGTACCACTAAAGCAAAATGCAACAAGTATAATTAGCAACAACAACTTGAACAACTTGTAATCAGTAGAAGCTTAAAAAATGCAAATTTAGCAAATATTACGTAAATGCAGCAACAAAAACAACTACAAATTCAAAGTAAATAAAAAATAATAATATTATGGTTGCGGCTATAGTACCTGAATATTACATTATGAAAAGGCTCTATCCCTTTCATGACCTATTTTAAACCTCTAATGCAAGTGGGAGGGTTATCGTTTAGAAAGCGATGCTAATCATTCTACGCTCGAATTAAAAGACTGTAAAAGTTTTAGAAAAATCTGTACATTTACAGAAAAATTAACTATTTTTAGGCTAGCAAATTTTAGCATAATATTTCTGTAATTACACTACTCGACGGGCAATAAAACCTATATTTGAAACACACATTTTTTTAATAAGCCTAACCTATGCCAACTAAGTAAATGGACAAAACTCAAATATAAATTACTGCTAAGTAGGCATGTTTTTATTTCAAAATGTATGTCAATATAATCTTGTATTCAAAAATATTCAAAAGTGAAAAAATTTAAAATGAAAGTGTTTGAACAAAACAGTTTACGAAAAAATGTCTATGACATCCAAGCATGCCATAGATATCCAAAAACGAAGTATGTATATCCAAAACCGGTATCCTATATATTGTATAGCACAATATATTACATATTCAAATGGTAAGAAAATCGAGTGGCATTAACCGGAATAAAAAAAAGAAAGGACGTCCAAAAACATTTACAGCAGCTGAGCTTGTTAAATTGAAAAAATCGGCTGTTAAACAAGAAAATTTAGCGTTTCCTATTAAATAATTCGGAAAAACTTACTGCAAATGAAAGCTCAATCATATAGCTGAATTTCATTATGAATGGACAAAACCCATCAGGAGATTCTCCTTGTTAGTGAAAGATAATTATGTATCACTTTAAATATTATATCTATTCGAAATGATTTTTAATTAATATTGTTTGGGATGGATTAAATGAAGAAATCAGTCAAAACTTTTAAAATAGAAAAATTCACTCAAATAAAAATTCATACAAAAGTCGGAGAAAAGAAGAATCTTTTAAATCGATAAATGTGGAAAAATCGCTAAAAATTGAGTTTAAATACCATCAGAGGAAGGCAGTACCTCCTACCCAGTAAAAAACGCTGCTTACCAGCAAGCAGGTTTGTAAGGGAGTAAGCCAAATATAATCCCTTACAAACCTGCTTACATATGCCATGATTTTTATATGGTGAATTCCCACTTGAAAGCATTACTTTTGGGCAAAATAAGCGCGGGTTTTAGCGCTTACAAAAAGCTGTGATTTCATGGCTTTCAGTAAAATCATATTTGATGTCTACATTATTACGATTAAAAGTAATAATTTAAATAATATATAATTTATTTTACATAAAATTCTACAGACATTAATTTTAGACATAATATAATAATTTTTTTTACCGCACCTCGTGGTAGCTCTTCAGGAACAGTGAAACGACTAATTATTTTTCTAACATACTCGAAAACACCAAATACAATCGGAAAGCACTCGGGAAAACTGGTTAAGATCGTTTATAATCTTCGACATGAAACTTTCTGCATTACAACCTGCATCCTCGTAGGGGATTAACGTAAGCTGCTTACAACCTGCGTCAGTGTAAGGGAAAACAGTAAGCTCAACAAATTTTTTTGTTTATTTTTATACGAACAACATAATGAGCACTTCAGCGCATTTGTTTTATCATGCTTCTAAAAACACGAAAATTTTTAACTGGGTAAATATAGTAAAAACCAATTGGCAGAAATACCAACAAAATGCAGACAACTGAGAAAATACTTCATGAAAAAGAATTTTCAAATAATTTTGGATGATGAAAAATACTTTTTTTTTGCTTGGAACAACGGAAGTATTAATTCTGGATTTTATTCTAATGACTTGAAAAAAACTGCCGATAAGGTACGGTATTCGGCCAAAGCGATGTTTGATCCAAAATTACTAGTGTGGGCAGCCATTTCGTCAAAACGTATATCACAACTTTACATTCAGGATTCAAAAGCTATGGCGGTAAACGCGTATGTTTCCATTAATAAATGTTTAGTAAAACTGGAAAAATTTATCAGACACTCCAAAGACGGCACATTATTTTGACCAGATTTAGCAAGCTGTCATTATGCCAAAAAGACAAATGGCGTAATGCAAAAACATACCTTTTGCACCGAAATACGCATTTACTAAATTGGCATAAGTTATGTACGCTGAGTCCAAATTTGGCAAAATAAAATATTTTATCATTTTCGGTTTTTAAAATATCGAGATTTTTATATTTACACCATTTACCCTATTTTTTCGTATATTTTGCGTAACTCGAATTTTCACTTTAAGTCAATAGCAACCATAGTTTTTAAAAAAATAAAAATGATAAGAACCGTTATTTGTTTATAAGGGTGTACCGGCGATACCCATGCTATAATGCAGTCTATAACTTGATTAACAAAACGATGCTGGCTTTTCCAAAATCATAAACAGTTAAAAAATCCGAAACATTCCCTGTTAATTTAGGTTAATTTTTCGAAACTTTATCACAAAATCATTAAATTTTTTTAACTATCTTTAATTTGAGTATAAAAATGTCGGCGTTTATGTCAGAGTATCGCACCGGTATAGCAAGGAAGTTAAAAATTTCTCCTTTTTAGTTGTATCCTTCTAAATTTTATGCATGTTGGAAATTTTTTAAATCTTATCGTTTTGCATAAACCAGATATTCCAATTGGTAAAATTTATATATTAAAATTGCAAATCTATTGAAAATTTCGTCATATATTTAGAACAGTACTTTCAATTCTAACTAATTTTCCACATGCTACTAATACAAAAGTAAAAAAAAAAAAAATTCTTTCATATAAAAACATATTTTTAATATTACTGCTGACGAAATTTGCAACTTTTTGCAGAAGCTGTCTTTGGAATACATTTAGATACGCTGAGTCTAAATCTGGCAACAAATGTTTCTTCTCATTTGTAGTTTTTGAAATATCGCCGTTTTTATTTTTACGTTATATAGGTACTCCTTTTTTTTTTTTTTTTGTATATAAAATTTTTTTAATTTTCTTAATATGTCACGATATTTTCAATGTATTTGGAATTTTAAAACAAGAAGGAGTTTAGTGGAATGTTTGGAATACGCATAGCATACATAAAATATATAAGGATAAAAATAAACATTCAAAATTTTCCACTTTCGTGCAATAGCGGTAAGATAACCTTAAACAACCACCGACATGATTATAGTCTAAACGAAATATAATTTTGTCTAGATTTACTACCCTAACTAACAACTTGAGTTTCGTACGGGCAATAAGTTCAAATACACTTAGAATACTATGTAGGTAAAGACTACTGCAAATGTAGTTAAAAACAAATGAAATTTTACTTAAAGAAAGGACGACTTACATTTCATTAAATTCAACTAACATTGTCATTTGTTTTTTAATGTTCAAAAAATGAACCACAATTGTAGTAAAAATGAAACACACATTTATTTATTTTATATATTTAAATAACAAAAAACTACTGTAAAAAATTAATGTAAAATCATAATGACTGTGATGTGGTTGGTTTTATTTTAAATGAAATACAAGGTTAGTAAAATATTTAATTTGTTTTACAAATGACTGACATTTACATTTACATTAAAAATAAAGAAACTGTATTACAACCCAAATAACTACATATTTTTAAAGCAAAAGTTCCCTGGGTGTATGTTTAATTTTGAATTTGTTATAACTTTCGCAAAAATAAGATAATTTGCACAGTTTTGGACTTTTCGGAAAGCTTATTTTAAGAGATCTCTAAAACAGTCAACATTAAAGTAGTAAGGTGCGTTAATTGCATTTTGCATTGCACACAAAACAATAAAACCCCATTTCAATCACGAAAATCATCCGATTCAATAGCTTTAATTGCTGAAATTCCTCCAACAACGAAAATTTGCTAATTCAATAGATATTGATAGCTCTTTAGTAGAATTATTTAATAAAAAAGAATTTAATAAAATTCAATTAAATAATAACACATTTGGTTAAAAAGCAGGGATGGCAGGCAATACCGCTAAAATATCGTTATCGATTCTAAACCCTTTCAACAGACAATAGTTATCCCTAAAATACCGTTACATCAATAATTAAAATGCCGTTATCCGTAAAATACCTTTACCGATATAAATAAAATATCATTATCCTTAAACTACCAATGGCGCTATCTCTATAATAACTTTACCGAAATAATTGAAATAGCGATATCCTTTAAAAATCGTTGGCGAAATAATCTGTCAAGATCTGGAAAGAAAAATAGCTGTAAATTGATATATTTTCCCAAAGGTTGATCATAAACTTGCCAGTCATTGGAACTCGGGCATAATGGGGCTAAAAATATCGGTGTGCGTTGACATTACCTGAATGACTAAAATAACGTTACCCTTAAAATACACGTTATCCCTTAAACAAACTTACCGAAATAACTAAAAATAAAAACGTTGCCGAAATAACTAAAATACCGCTACCGCTAAAATACCGTCATCGAAATAAGTAAAATACCGTTATCGTTAAAAATATGTAGTTGTTTGGATTGTAATACAGTTTCTTTATTTTTAATGTAAATGTCAGTCATTTGTAGAACAAATTA
Source organism: Delia radicum (assembly GCA_021234595.1). Lineage (NCBI taxonomy): Eukaryota > Metazoa > Arthropoda > Insecta > Diptera > Anthomyiidae > Delia > Delia radicum. The sequence continues at coordinate 116,804,206 of CM037852.1, forward strand.
AATTTTTTACTAACCTTGTAGTTCATTTAAAAAAACAAACCACATCAAATGACTGTTTTATGATTTTACATAAATTTGTTACAATCGTTATTTGGTATTTGAAAAATAAATGTTTGATTATTTTTTACTAACATATGTGGTTCATTGTAGTAATTTTTTGAACAGTATTAACAAATGACAAATGTTAGTTGAATTTAATGAAATGTTAAACGTCCTTTCTTCAAGTGAAATTTCATTTGTTTTTAGTCAACAATTGCTGTCGTCTTTACCTACATAATGTCCTTAGTGTACCGATACCCGTATCGAATCGGTTAACATCCATGTTGAAAAGTGATCAATATTGTATACCTTCTCAAAAAGCAAAACCAATTGGATAAAGTGTTATTTTCATAGCAAATGTTTTTGTATAGCTTGAGTTTTATAACGTTGAATTTAATGCCGCATGTAATTCTCAGTTAGTTAGCATATATATTTATACTTAATGTGAAAAAAATTCACACACAAATTCACTATGGCAAAAAAAATCTTTTTGAATTTTTTATTTGCAGAAAGTAGCCCTTTTTTAAATCAGAGTTTTTTAAAACTAATTTTTATCATTTTTTTTTTTTTTGTTTAAAAAAATGGTCACATTATCAATTTTATGATAATGTTTTAGAATAAATAAATATTCAGATTTAAACTACTGAAACTAAATTATTAAACTTAATAACGTAATAAACCAAATAAGAGTTTATAAAAATCTTATATAAATTAATTAAAAATATTTATTACTACATATTTGAAAAACAACAACAATATGTTGGTGTTATCTTGTTTTTTTTTTTTAAATGAATTCCATAATCACATCTTAGTCCTTTTTAAAGGACTTAGTTAATTGTTATATATTCCCAATTCATTAAATTTAAATTGTTCAAGAACATAATTAAAATTAGAACATACGACTATAAATACGTCGGAAATGAATTTTGTGAATTAAATGAATTTAAGCGATAGTATAAAAAAAAATATGAAGCAAGTTGCGAGTGTGAGCAATTATTTAATTGATTAAATTAATTTTTAATTGATTAAATTAATTTTTAATTGATAGCATTTAAAATTTTCAACAAATCTATTTAATTAAAAAAAGTTGATAAATAGTTTTTCTGTGTTAAGCTGTACATTTTACCGCTTGAGTTTCGCTCTTCAAAAAAAAATTAAAATATTTTAGTTGTTATACAAAAAAAAATATTTTTTAAATTGATTATCGTCCAGTTAATACTTAAAATGCAAAAATAATAGCAAATGAAAATCGGTACCATGTGAATTTTATCGCAATAGCTTAAATTCTTATTGAAAAGCACTCATTTGGCGCACTTATGGCCAATTTAAAATACCCCGCCTGGATGCGGGCTTACCGGTTAGAGGGTTAAAGTAATTTTGTATGTGACTTTTTATTTTAAGTGTTAACTGGCCGTTAAATGAAATTATTCACTATAAAAAAACATTAGTTTTTGTATAACAGTTAAAATATCTTTGGAAGTACACAACTAAAGTGTTCAATGTTTTAGCTCAATGCAAAAAAAAAAAATTGCGCTAACGCAAAAGCATAACTTTAAGGTTATGACTGTTTTAGAGAGCTCTTAAAATAAGCTATATCGAAAAAAAAATGAAAAAGCATCACCCTTACCGATAACCGCATCGAATCGGTTACCATCCATGCTTAAATATCATGCATTTTTAAATCAAGTTTTGCCCATAAAATTACACAAAACTGAAATTTTTAAAATAGGATCAATCGTCTAGGATTTGTATTCTGTCAAAGTTTTATCTTTGTTTTAGTTGAAAAATGTCATGAGTATAAAACAAAAAGAGTGCTGTTTGCCATAATACCCTGCCCCGATTCTGTTGCACTACAACAACACAAAAACACATAAAATAGCGCCAATAATATAAGCAACAACATTTTATAGACTAAATAGCACATTCTTATTAAATGTGCACGAAAATAGCATCATATAGCAATAACAACTACATTCATGCATTGCACGTTGGAGCAAAATCTTGTTTTAGCTGACATCAATAAACCCGTTGAGTTTGTACAAACACAAAATCTGCTTCATTTCGAAAAACCGAAATTCAGTTTTTTCCCAGTTAAAATAATTTTTCTATAATATATTTCTCTCAGCGCAGTGACTGTTACAAATATGCAAAAATATACACTTACAGGCGAAATATGCAAAAATATGTATCAAGAAATAAATGCCATTTTGTTGCAAATTATTTTTGATTCAGAAAAGTATTTGGTCAAATTTAGTAAAGAGTTACATAAAATCCATAAAGATATATGAACCACTTATTTTGAAAATGGTATGAGTGCATTTAAAAAATAAAATGACATAATTATAGGGTTCCATAGAATTAAATTGATCCACAAAATTTTTTTGACAAAATTTAAAAGATCGCAGATATTTTAGCTAAATTATTTTATTGCTAGTTATTTTGAAAACCTGGAGATCCTCCTCTTAAAAGTGTTCTCTAGCTCTTATAAACATTGATCTCCAGATTTAAAATCAGCTCTTCGAATTTATCCTACACGTACCATTTTCGCGAAGTTCGCAATTTCGATACTGTTTTATTTATATGAACTAGTCATGTAAAAAAATTCGCTTATTTTACAATTTCTTTGAAAATTTAAAATAAAACGAACAACAACTTATGTTTATTAAAAGATTTAATTTTGAAAGTGGTGTAAGTCCATTTAATACTAAAAAAGGTAGATATGTAAAATATATATAAATGTTGTGTCCTCCGATAAAATGTGTATAAAAACATTTTCAATTTCAAAAATATTCAACTACAAAACCCTATCTCATTTTAAAAACAAAAGGACTCATAGCACATTCATAGTAAAAAGTTCATGTTTATTTTACAAAAAATGCATTTATTGCAGATTTTAGTACGAATTACCCAAATTTATTCCAATATGATGGCAATTAGATTAGATCAGAAGGCACTATGCACCGCGACCAATGTAGGTCTTTTGTGCTGCCTAAAGTTACCTACAGATTCAAGCTACCTATAAAGCCAATTATCCTAGTAGGCAAAATGTTCGCGATGTCGGAAGCCGAAATGAAGCGATCACCTAGGAACCTAAGTCTCCTATCACAAAGCCTGGGACATTGGCAGAAAACATGCTCCGAGGTCTCAGACACCATCTCACAAAACCTACACATATCCGTGTCCGATTGACCCTTCCTGTGCAGATGGTATTTGAGATTACAGTGTCCAGTTAAGTACGATGCCAGGGTCCTCAAACCGCCCCCCCCCTTTCAAGCGACAAGATGATGGCTAATAAATAAATTAATTTTTTTAATTCAGATCAAGTTCCGAATTTTTAGTATAATACAAAATTCAGTTTATCTAAAAATCGGCCAAAATTTATTTTATTCCGAATTTTTAGTGTAATACAAAACTCTGTTTATCTAAAAAACGGTCAAAATTTAGGTTATTATTTTTATACATAAAAAGGGTTAGATGGTTTTTTTATCGATCCAGAAAGTTTTATCGAGTAACTCGGATTTGTTGAATTTTGTCCATCTTAAATATTTTAATATTTGTATATTAAAACTACATGGCGTATGATGAATCATATAAAACATGCAATAAAATTTTTCATACGCCATGTAGTTTTAATAAACAAATGTTAGAATATTTAAAATAGACAATAACGAATAGAAAAACATCTAACTTTTTTTGTATATAAAAAATAATATTAATACATTTTGTCTGATTTTTAGTTAAATTGAGTTTTCTATTACACTTAAACTTCAGAACCAATTCTCAATTAAAAAAAAAAAAATCAGACTTTAACAATTATACTTTATTCTAGCAAATCTGACTGTAACTGCCCCAAAGTGCAATGCACAACAAACTTTGATCATAGTAAAAAACAAATCACCAATCTTAAACAGAGATACTCTAGAAATAGCGTAAAAAAGCACCACAATCCTAAAACATCCCAGGAAAAAATTACACATTCCAAAAAGAAGGTGATGCCCACACTTGCTTACATATCTCATTGCCAAATTTAGTAACTGCAATACCAAACTCATTCCAACGATATAGTCAAAAAAGCAAGTAGTATTGTAATCAATTCTTTTAATTTAAACCAGAAAGCATGAACTCAATAACAAAGTAATTATTTACTTAAAAGAAAATAACAATGTTATTAACTTATATGTATAACTTTTTGTACTCAAGAAGTAATCATATACTTTTTCTTAATAAAAGGACGTTATTGGAAGTAGTTCCTAATTTTGAAAAAAGAAGTTATACAATTTTAAAGAATTTATCTTATATATTTTTGCTGAAACAAATTTTTATTTGCTGGCAAATAATACTAAAAACCGAAATTGCATGTTGCCTCAATTTTGGTAAACTGCCTAAATTTTGGTAAACGGGAGCAGAAAATTGTGAGTAGAAGTTGAAATTACTGACGTTATCGTGAGTGAGTGTAAAAAAACTTTTCGAGGGTGATTGTGCGTGAGTCATATTTTTGTTTTTCAATTTTGAATTGTTCTTTTTTTTGAAAAATTTATATTTTCGTGGTTTATAGCTCCAAAATTATGACAAACCCATGTTCTCATAACAATTCGATGTTTCACTTTTTAGGATTTTATTTCCGTATGAGTTTTGATCGTTATATTTGAGTGACCTAGGAGAATCAAGTGTGAGTAAAAGTTGAATTTACTTATGGAACTACTTCTTTTTTTTAAATGTAAGTACTTCTTATTTTTTCTAGGGAACTATTTACTTATTTTTTTGTGTAAGTACTTTGTAGTTTTACAATGGAACTATTTCTTTATTAAAAAATGTATGTAGTTCTTAAAAATATAAAGTAAATGGTTCTTCGGTAAAAAAAATAATCAATTCTAAAGAATCAATTATTTTAGTCTCACGCCCTGTTAAAAGAATCAAGTAGGTAATCTAGTAAGGAATGCGTTCTGCCCACAATGCTTGATTACAAACCCGCTTACCTTTTTGGAAATTTTTTGCTGGGATACTCTTACCTTTTAGTTGTTCTAAATTACTACTACTGCTAACTATTATTAGATATTAAAGCAACAACGTTAACCGTACACTGAAAATAATATGTTGGTAATCAATGTTGTCTACTCTAAAAACTAAAAGTGTATATCTACCAAGATTTTCTTACAAAAATTGTGTAAAATAACATCATATGTTTAAAATCAGCATATTTTCAGACATTTGTCTGATTTTTTTTTTTTTGAGTACTATTTGTCCTATCCCACAAACTTCTTCGAATTGCCACGAATTTTTAAACATATATTCTGCTAAAGTATCTGACTCAAAATTGTAGAAGTTTGTACCAAGTTTTTAAATTTATTTTGTTTTTTTATAAAATGACATTAAACTTTTAAAAATAGCATATCTCTACAAATTTGTATGGAAATGGTCGAGTTTTATCGAGTAGTTAGTTGTTCGCCGACTGCGCAATTTTTATCGAAAAACTTTAAAATTTAACATGAGCTATCTATAAATATACCCAAATCATAAAAGTGCAAAATTTCAAAGTTGTTTTGAAATGCTTTTGTAAATTTATAGAGTAGTATATCGTATAGAACAAAAAGTGCACTTTCACTCCTCGAGCTATTCGATGGGATCGAGCTACTCGTTAACTACGCGAGCTACTCGACTGCTCATAAACGGGTTCGGCTTAAAATATTATTCTAAAAAAATTGGAGACTTTGTAAAAAAAAAAAAAAATGTAAATCAACACTTTAACACTTTAATTTTCATTTACTGATTTTTAAATGAATATTTTTATAGAATTTAATTATTAGACAGAAATTAGCTGGAATTTCTTTTAACTACAGTCGTATTTTTTGAGTGTACTAAACAGTAGAATGATAAAAAAAACAAAATTAAAGATAATCAACAAAAAAAAAAACTGCAACAACAATCATATAAACACGCTCGCCGGTACAAAAACATTGAAAATAACAAGAACTTTTACTTGCATAATAGTTGATAAGAAACGAACATAATATACACTACATTAATTTTTGATACTCGATCTTGAAATTACTGAGTCAATGTTTATAATCCTAATAATAAATCCTTTTACAAACACATAAATAAATCGAGATCATGTTTATGCCTAGCCCCAATACAAATATCCACTTTCAATCGAATGGTTTTAACACATTTACAAGTTTTGAAATTTACTAAAATATATAAACAAAGGACAACACCGCGTATGAGTGATAAAATCACTCATACGTTCAGTGTAACTTATAAGTTACACTAATTAGTTTAAATTGTATTTATTTATCATTGAATGTATAAAAGTAAAAGACTTTGAAAATTTATTTTTGTTTCAAATCCCAGCAAAAATTTATAATACCAAGACTGCAATGTAGGGTATACAAATTGCAGTCAAAACATTAAGTAATACATATAGAAAAATAAAAACAAACGAACTCAAAAAAAAAAAAAAAAAATCTCGTCTCGTTAAGACCCTCTTGCATTACCCCATTCTCTCTTTTTCCATCAATAATCAAATTTTTAATGCATATACTCATAAAAAATTATATAGCAGCAGCAACAACTACAACATGAACAGCAACAAATTGCTTAAACGAAAACAAAAAGCAAAATTCATTCATGAAATAGCTAAAATTATAAGCAAAATATAGTAGAAACATTTGCCGGCAGTTAGGAATTCATACTCAATGTATTTTTAAGTGTACCTTGATAAAAGCTAGACGAATAATTATTTTGTTTAATCAATAATTGTTGATGGTTTAATTATAATAATGCATTTTCAAATATTGTTTAATTAACTTAATTTTCAAGTTTTTCTTCTTTTTAGCGAATATTTGTCTTATCAAACGTCGAATGGGAAATTTAGACTTTTTAGAAACTAATGATAGAATCACTTACTAGTTAAATTTTAATTAAATTTAAATTAAATTTTAAAAAAATTTAAAGAAATCCCTTATAGTTTGATATAATATTTATTAAAAATAAAAATTATGTTTTTTCGACCTTTAATTGTGCAATTAAAATTATTCCAGTTCGAGGCCATACTCTATATTTCTTTATTAGGATATTGTCTTAACAAATAATTTATAGAGTGTTTGTTTTCAAATTTATTAAGTGACCACTTTCAGGAATGTGTTGATAGGTTCCCATCATCAAAACACGTTTTGAAAGAAGTGACAATCCCATGCAAAACATCAATCATTCATATAACCTAGTTTTCCCTAGTTTCCCCAAAAACTAATTGAAAACTTGTTCATTATGTGTAAGCTCTACCTTTCGTAGATATACAATACACGCTTTTTGTTTTTATTCTCCTTTTATATGGTCAATTAATAAATTTGAAAACAAAAACTCTATAGATTATTTATTACACTCAAAAAAAAAAGTTTGTAAAGTCAGCAAAAAATTTTGCTGAGTCAGCAAAATTTTAGTCAGGAGGATGCTAGCAAAAAAATTGCTAATGTCAGCAAAATCTTTTGCTGAAAATCAGCGAGCTGATTTTTAGCAACAAAATTTGTAGATTCAGCAAAAGTTTTGCTAACACTTAGTAGATTACAAATAAAAAAGCGTTGGTAAAAATTAATAAATTTTTTGCTGAATTTTAGTAGACTGAAAAAAACGCAAAAAAATTGTAAAAAAATTGTAATTTAGTTAAAATATTTGCTGAAAATCATAAAACATATTTTTGTGATTCTTTTAAAAATAATTTACAATAATTACGAAATATAAAAATTTTCATATTCCCACATTGACGACATTAATTAATTTAATATCTGAAAATATATAGAAATAAGTATATATAACATAACAAAAATTTTCTTTCAACTACTTACATCAATGGTTGTCTTAATGATGCTATCTTTTCAATGACGAAACTGCCGAAGATAATTCTAGAAACGAAACGAAAAAATAAACAAAAACAAACGAAACGAAAAAAAACAACCCTTTTTTTGCAATAAGAAAAAGGAACCATACAAATCTACCTAAGATGTGTGTCTTTGTCTTTTGCTTTACTCTGTCTACATGTCTGTATATGTTTTTTTTATGGTTGATTTTTTTAATTGTCTTATTAGAGTTGTCCTTTTTAGTATCATTTTCCTCTTCTCTACTACATCTTGACATGCCGCGACATCTGCTTATCAGCACAATTTTTTTTAGCAAAATTAATTAGTAAAACATTAGTATATTAGTAAAGCATTAGTATAAAACAGTTAAGTGCTGAATAAGTATAACAAAAATTTTAGCTGAAAACACGGTTTTAGCAAAAATATTTGCTAAAAAATAGTATTCCTGATTTACAAGACGTTTTACTAACTTTTCTACTAACTTATTTTTTTGAGTGTAGGACAATATCCTAATAAAGAAATGTAGAGTATGAAATCGCTTAAATTTAAAAAATTCACTACAACTAAAAAAATTGTGGCAAGATTTAAAGAAAAAACCAATCTAAAATTTAAAAAAATCGTCTAGGATGAAAAAAATCACTGTAGAGAAATCGTCTAGGCTGAAAAAAATCATTGCATAGAATAAATTAAAAAATTCGTCAAAACTAAAAAGTTAAAAGTTAGAAATATGAAAACTCTGGAATTCAAAAATATGTCTAAAATTTAGATAGATTTTTATTGTTTAAAATTAGGTTATTAGAATAAATCGCTGTCCAATATCATTTGTCTCATTTAGTACAGGGTGGCTCAAAATGACCGAAGGGATTTCGGTTCATTATAACTTTTTATTTAAGACCTAATTATTAAATTTTTTTAAATACAGTATATTAATGGAGAATATTTTTAATTTAATTATGAAAAATTATATCTCGCAATTGGTGCTCTTTCCAAAACATTTTCCATAACCTTTCGCAAAACTTCAGGTGTTATGCTGTTGATTTCGTAGCGTTTATTGTTTTTTAATTGCTGGATGGTTATAGGCTATTTAATATAGACTTTCCCTTTTAAATAACCCCAAAGAAAACAGTCTGGAGCGGTTAAATCCGCTGAACGCGGATTCCAATTAAAATCGCTTGTACCCGAAATAATTCGTTCACCAAAGACGTCGCGTAAAAGGGCCATTGTGTTCCTCGCAGTGTGCGCTTTGGCTCCATCCTGTTGGAACCATACTTGCGGATGGTTTTCTAAAAATGTTTTCAACATTATGAGATATCGAACAACAGTGAAGGAAACGGCGACTCCGTGTGCATTTTCCAAAAAATGTGGGCCAATTATCCTTTCCGACGAAACACCGCACCAAACAATACACTTAAGTGGGTATAATTGTCGTTGTTGAACCAGTCTTGGATTTTCCGTACCCCATAAGCTGCAATTTTGCCTATTAACGAACCCTTTGAATTGGAAATGGGCTTCGTCGCTCATAATTAAATTATGAATAATATTATGATTTTCTTCTGCTTGTTGCCGGAAATAAATTGCATTCGTTGCTGGCAATCTGTCGGTTTCAATTCTTTTACAAACTGAATTTTATATGGAAACATTCTTATTGTATGCAAAATTCTCTGCAGTGACCCTCGTGACAGGCCAAGTTGTGTCAAACATCTCCTGATTGATGTTTCTCTATCTTCCCGAATACTCTGCTGTACCCGTTCAATATTGTCATCCGTGTGCACCGTTCGTCGTCGTCCGGCCCCAGGAAGGTTCCTTACTGCCCAAAGCGTTGAATTTTCTTTCTCAAATCAACGACCCATTGTTTTGACTCACTGTGCATATCGTCGTCATTTTAATTTTCGGTTTGGACCTTCAGAGTCAACAATAAACCGTCTGGTTGCAAATTTTCGTCTGGTTGCAAATGCCCCTTGTTGTCGAAACCAGACGGTTTATTGCACACAGACGGTTTATTGTAAATAGATATTTACAAAAAATGTTGCATGAAATAATTTTCCTGAAGAAATATTGGCGAAATAAAATTTTAACATTATAGCATTAACTATTTGGCCATAAATAGAGAAAATTTATCAAAAAAAAAGTTGTTTTTCAGGAAAATGTATTTTAGTTTGTTCCCTATGCAAATAATATACTAATTTAGCCAAGCTTATTTATCCGTCAAAAACCAACAAGCCTTTGATGATTCAGGATTTGCTTTTAACATTTTTTAGTTTTTTTACATACACTCAGGAAACTTGTGCTTTAAAAATATGTAGTTGTTTGGGTCGTAATACAGTTTCTTTATTTTTAATGTAAACGTAAATGTCAGTCATTTGTAGAACAAATTAAAAAAACAAGCCACATCAAATGACTCTTTTATGATTTTATATTAATTTTTTACAGTAGTTTTTTGTTATTTAAATAAATAAAATAAATAAATGTGTGTTTATGTTTTACTAACATCTGGTTCATTTTTACTACAATTGTTAGTCATTTTTTGAGCATTAAAAAACAAATGGCAATGTTAGTTGAATTTACTGAAATGTAAGTCGTCCTTTCTTTAAGTGAAATTTCATTTGTTTTTAAATACATTTGCAGTGGTCTTTACCTACATAGTATTCTAAGTGTACCCAGTTTTTTTTAAAAAAAATTTTTTTTTTCAATATAATCTCCTATTAGCACAATACACTTAGTCCAACGTTTATCCAATTTTTGTATCCCTTCCAAAAAATGGGATTTTTTGAGGTCCATAAAATATGCATTTGTTTGATCAATAATTTCATCGTTGGAGCTAAATCTCTTTCCACCGAGCCATTTCTTTAGGTTTGGAAATAGGAAATAGTCACTGGGGGCTAAATCCGGAGAATTTGGCGGATGAGGTACCAATTCGTAGCCCAATTCAAGGAATTTTGCCATTGAGACTGCACACGTGTGCACACGTGCATTATCTTAATGAAAAAGAACTTTGCCGTTTTTTTTTTAATCCTCGTTAAATCGGTCCAATAAGTTGGCATAATATTCGCCGCTTCTTGTTTTCCCTTTTGAATGTAATCGATGTGAATTACACCGCGTGCATCCAAAAAAACTGTTACCATCACCTTATTGGCCACGATTACGTTAATGGTCAATTGAGGCAAACGCGGCACCCATCTTGCAGACAGCTTTCTTAAACCCAACTGATCATTTAAAATCGAAACTGAAATACCTATGCCAGCAACAATCTCACACACTTTTACTCTTCGATCTGTCAACACCATATCGTGAATTTTTCGACATTTTCGGGTGTATTGCCCTCAATTGGCCTTCCAGAACGTTCAGCGTCATTTGTACGTGTGCGACCACAACGAAAGTCAGTAAATCACTTTTTTTACCATTGAAATCGATGGTGCAGATTCCCCATAGTATTTATCAAGCTTTTCCTTGGTTTGATTGACGTTTTTTTTTTGCAAAAAATAATGTTTTATGAGCACTCGAAATTCACTTTTTTCCATTTTTAAAAAAATCCACGAGGTTGTATGTTTTGAACAGCTGTTAAACGCAAAGTAAATGACGAAACTTGCTCAAAATTTGACAGTAGTCTACTTACAGGTGGTACTTGATGGGAGCAATGTTGCATTTCATATAACTACGAGGGAAGTTCGAAAAGTCACGGACTTGTTGATCCGCCCTCGTATGTCGCAAAAGTCTTGAAAGTGTTAAATTTTTATGAATAAAATCTTTGAAAAAATCATTAACGGGAAATTTATTTAGATTTCGGCCGATATACTCCAAAAAAAATATATGAAAAGAAATACTAAAATAAAAATAATCTCGATGTATATAAAAACAAAAAACTAATAAAACTCTAAAAAATATTACTTGAGGCAGAGTAAAAAAAAAGTAATTTTTATATAAATAGAACATTTTTGGGCTTCAAAGTTTAGTAACGCCATGATGCTTATTAAGAAAAGACCCTAACCACGAGTTTGATTACTAAGAAGACAGGAATGGAGCAAATTAATAGTTTTTTTTAAAGCTCTACCTATTCAGGAGGCTCTAGCTTTTCTAATACCTTGGGTTTTGATGAGAAATTTAGCCAGATCGAAATACTAGTATCAGCCTTGCTAATATGTTTGATTAGCTTTATTTATTTATTTAGATGGAAAGCTAGTTTTAAATAAAAAATAACATTAACATAATCTCGATGAGTATAAAACAAAAAACTAATAACAATTTCAAAACTAGAAAATATATATTTTTAAAACGATAATAAATACCAAATAACAGTGAAATGGTGAACACGAAATTGAAACATATTGAATAATGCTTTTTTGATTTATTATGACTTGTTTTAATAAAGGTATTCCAAATTAATGCAATAATCGACCTTTTGCATTTTAGCTACCGATATACGGACTGAATTCATAAGCTAATACTTATGAAAATACCTACATTTTGACAGATTGGGAAATATATTAGGTATATATATATTTAAGTGATTAACATTAAATTTTCTTAAAAGAATGTTCATTTATGTAAACAATTGCATTTACTTTGTATCAATATCTTTATTAGAAAAATAAATATGTTTTTTTTTCTAAAATCGTACTTTTTAAAGAAATGCAGTTTTTTAAAACTAATTTTTGACTAATTTAGTGAAGTTTTTACATAATTTAGACAATCAAAAATCTGAATTCGAACCTGTGTACCGTATACGTATGCTAAATGAGGGTTAATAAACGTTATAATATATTATAGAATTTTTCTTAAACAGTTTTTGCCCATTACAGTCTATCACGTGAATTTATTTATTTGTATTTAATTAAATTTGCAATTAAATTAAGAATTACTCTTAACTCTATAAATAATGAAAATCCCCCCCCATTCTGTGTAGAAAATATTTATTTCAATACATTACCTGTAGGAAATTCAGAAAGAAATTTGTATTATTGGGAATGACACTGCTAAAATATACTTCATAATATTTAGCGTTAAGGCCTGTTAATTTATCTTAAAATAATCAAAGTTTAATTTTAATTTTGATTTTATTATAGTACTTATGTTAGCAACTATAAATCTAACTGGTCATATAATGATCACAGCGGGTGATATTATAATATCATAATTATTATAATTAAGCATCATATTATGATCATTACGACCATACTGAAATACGTATTCCCAATCATAGTATAATGCTCTTAAGTATAATGCTCTTTTCTGTGTGTATGAATGCCAAAATTATAAAGAAATAATAGCTGTAATTAACATGTAATTCTGGATTTTTAAGATAAGTTACCAGAGCTTAAAAATATTGAAGAACTTTTTATTTATAGTTATGAATAATTTCTAAAGTAAAATAATACGAGGGCGGATCAATAAGTCCCTGACTTTTCGAACTTCCCTCGTAGTTATATGAAATGCAACACTGCTCCCATCAAGTACCACCAGTTAATAGAGTACTGTCAAATTTTGTTCTGGCATTTACTTTGCGTTTAACAGCTGTTCAAAACATACAACCTCTTAGATTTTTTTAAAAATGGAAAAAGTGAATTTCGAGTGCAAATTAAACATTATTTTTTGCGAAAAAAAAACCGTCAATCAAACCAAGGAAAAGCTTGATAAATACTATGGGGACTCTACACCATCGATTTCAATGGTAAAAAAGTGGTTTACTGACTTTCGTTGTGGTCGCACAAGTACAAATGACGCTGAACGTTCTGGACGGCCAATTGAGGTCAATATACCCGAAAATGTCGAAAAAATCCACGATATGGTGTTGGCCAATCGAAGAGTAAAAGTTGATACCATAGGCATTTCATATGGCAGTGTGGTTTCGATTTTAAATGATCAGTTGGGTTTAAAAAGGCTGTCTGCAAGATGGGTGCCGCGTTTGCTCTCAATTGACCATAAACGTAATCGTGGCCAATAAGGTGATGGCAACTGTTTTTTGGGATGTACGCGGGATAATCCACATCGATTACCTTTAAAAGGAAAAAACAATAAACGGCGAATATTATGCCAACTTATGGGACCGATTTAACGAGGATTTAAAAAAAAAAAACGACGACATATGGCCAAGAAATGCCTATTTTATGGATCTCGAAAAATCCTCTTTGTTGGAAGGGATACAAAAATTGGAGAAACGTTGTACTAAGTGTATTGAGCTAAAAGGAGATTATGTTGAAAAATAATTTTTTTTTTTTTCAAAAAAACTGTGTTTCATTCAAATGAAACATCCGCCATCGTATGTTTCATTGAATGTGAACTATTTGTTGCTTTCCATAGTATATTTTTACATGTTACCAAAATTAAGAATCGATTTTCAATTTAATTTGTTCTTAAATTTATTCTTTTAATAATTCAAAAAAAAAAATGTCTTTAAATCAAATATAGGAAACTTTACTTGTTAAGCTACATTTTTTTTTTTACTTTTCCAACTAGGTCTTATACAAATGAACAACCACAAGCATCACGATTTTGATATTTTTTATTTCATTTTATTTTAGTAATTTAAATTAAGTTTTATATTCCATAAATATGATAAAGTACAATTTATTTCTACATTTTTTTAATTAAAATTACCGAGAACAAAAGTTATTAAACCATGAAAAAGTATAATATAGAATAGAAATAAAACCTAACGATAGTATTTAATATACTATACAAATAAAGCGGGAGATAGCATTTTTTTTATTTTTAAATGAAAGTCGAACATTTTTTTTACCTTTTTAACAGTCTCCTATTTATGAGTCAAAATTTTATTAATTTCATTTCAATTAAATAAGATTGACTTTTTTCTTTATATAAATATCCCCTAAAATTGTTATATTTCTGAACCTATTACTACTGATATTTATTTCTAAATGTCCCTAAAGATAACCGATTCTGTACATGAATTTGAATTATATCTTAAATTATAGATTAGAGGCGTTCTTGGTTGTGTGGAAATTTTTTAAAATGCAATTTTTAAGGAAAGATAAGTAGTTCGGGGTTTGGTTTTTTTTCTAGATAAAATTAATATGTATGAAATCCGGAGCAAATCGGATAAAGAAAAGTCGTGTCGGAAGTCAATTACAAATTATAACTGTGTTTTGTATGGGAAAAATAATAACTTTTTCAGTTTTTGCAAACAAAAGTTTATTGTCGTAATAGCTTATATCGCACACTTAGTTCAAAAGTGACTCAACTCAAAAGTTTAATTTTTCGGTTTTATATTTTTTTTTTTTTTTTTTTAAAAAGAGAGGCAACACTCAGGAAATACTTCCTATATTTAGTGTGTTGCTTTCTTTGGAAAGGGATAGTATAGAGATGAAAGGTGGGGAAAGATGAAGGGCTTCAGACATGGCAACACTGTAATTTCGCGAGATGATAAGTCTTAGAACAGTTGTTGCTCGCCACCTGATGGAGAGTTTGGCGAACTTAATGAAGCTTTTTGGTTCATAGCCCTGATTCATTATTTTACTTCGGTGGGGTTAATTGCTATGGGAACACCGAAGGTGGACATTGCGAAACCTATGAGTGATAGAAAAAACTCATACATATTAATTTGATGTTGCCGGCACCGGGGATCGAACCCGAGACCTTCTGTGTAAAAGTCCAACGCGCTAACCATTACACCACATCTATAAAAAAATATCAGTGTATTTTGTTGTTGTTAACTGTTGCTAAAAAACAGTTATGTCTTTCTTTTTGTTTCTATTGGTATAAAAATGCAAATATATTTTTTCGATTTCAGAAAAATACAAAATTTTGAGTTGAGTCACTTTTGTATTAGGTGTGCGATATTCTATATGATAAATTATTCGCTACATAGATATTTCCAAAAAGGTATATAAAGTGTCCCAACCTCTAATGTTCCAAATTCCACTTGACCGCAAAATTCGAGTACACATCCCAAACGTTTCTGAAATTAATTACTGCAACATATATTTAATAGACTCATAAATTGCGTAATATGAAATATGTTTCTTTCAGGATGAAAGGTTAACGTGTCCTAAGGTGACATCGAAAACTGACAATATTTTTAGGATATTTTTCAAATCTCAAATTTTAAAAAATCTAAATCTTTAACAAAATCGAAAAAATTGAAATTTTGATTTTCATGGAATTGTTGAAAATAAAAAAAAATTTAAAATATCACCCGGGACACTAGGGTAGGGCAGCGATTTGATTACTATTGAATTTTAAAAAAGGTGATTTGAAATACTACACTCAGGCAAAAAAGTTTCATCATATTAAAGAAACTGTATCATAAATCGTTTGTCATAAATTACTCTTCATATTTATGAACTTTTCTTAGATATGATAAAGAGTTTCATAAAAATTTATGACAAATGTTTCAAAATCTTTATCATTTCATAAAAAAGTTTCATAAACCGTGTGAAAATATTTTTTTTTTTGTTTTCATGTCATTTGAAATTTAGAGTTTCCATTTGAAATTTAGAAACGATCAATTAAGAAATTAAGACTTTTCATTTAAAATTAAGAAAATGTAATTTGTAATTCAGATTTTCTATTGAAATAGTAATTCTTAACTTCAATTAATGTTTTTAAATTCCATAGGAAAATTTTTAATTTAAATTTATTTATTATGAATTTAAAACAAAATGAGTTTTAATTGATATTTTCGGAATTTCAATTTGAAATTCTGAATTTTAATTAATATATTCTGAATTATAGTTGCAAAAATATTGTGTTATAAAAATATATTTAAAACTAATTTTCGTCATTGGCTGTAATCTTTACTGAACATTTTTCATTTCATAAAAATGCATGACTACACAAAGAGAAAAATTTAGCAATTGAAATTCGGTTACTACGACTCAAATGCGGTTATTACGAAAATCAGACGTCTTTACAACAAAGTTCGCAGAAATTAACTAAATTTTAGCTGTAAAACCCAAAATATTCAGAAATCTAATGTAAATATCGTTGTACTAACTGATTTTTTAAGTTGTTACCATTAATATACACTTTTCAATTCGGTTGCCACTTTATTTCTCTGTGTGTATGCTTTATCATATTTATAAAACGTCTTATAACATTTATAATATATATCATAAAAAGCTATGTGGCTTCTTCATATTTATGAAACATTTCATAAATATAAAGAAACTTGTCATCAATTTGTATTTTTATGTTTATGAAAATCAATGAAGTTTTTCATCATATTTGTAAAGTTTTTCATAAATTTTATGAAGCATTTTCTCTGAGATTATGACGCAATGTAGAAGCTGCTGTGCTAAAAGCTTTGGCCAAATTACCATTGAGAATTTTATATATATATATGCGAACAAAAAATATTTTAAAAATTTGTCTGTTTATTTTATAATTCTGAACTAAATTATTCTGAACTAAATTAAAATTTGTAAAATTTTTAGTACCAAACATGGGGACTGGTAGGTTAG
Source organism: Delia radicum (assembly GCA_021234595.1). Lineage (NCBI taxonomy): Eukaryota > Metazoa > Arthropoda > Insecta > Diptera > Anthomyiidae > Delia > Delia radicum. The sequence goes on from CM037852.1 coordinate 116,821,514, forward strand.
GTTAGGTTAGGTCGAAAAGAGGATTCGGAGAAGGGAAAATACTTCCCTAATCCGACTCAAGTCCCTGAGGACTTACACTTAAGCCAGAATGTCGGCTTGTTGTGCGCTCTAAACAATCGGTCCTATGTCACCTTACTACCCCAGGAGCTCCGTCGCACTGACGAAACTCCTCAACTTCTTCCATCCTATGCCCCTAAGATCTCCCAATGTGGATATTGGGTCACTGGATAGTATTTCGACTCGGATCCCAGCAAATGCCGGGCATTCACAGAGATAGTGTTCCAAGGTCTCTCGTCCTCCCTACAGGCCCTGCACACTACCGAGTCCGCCCTACCAATACGGTGGAAATGGGCCCTAAGTGTCGAGTTTCCCGGATAGCCGCTTGGCTATTTTTATTTTCAATCGATTTCCGGCACGACTTTTCTTTAGCGGATTGGAAGGATACAAACCCGACCCATCCTTTCTTCCTCTAAAATCTCATTTTGGTTTTATCGAACACCCCTATTTTACATTATAGTCTCAATGATTCGGATTCGAAACCATTACATTAATTAACCATTACAGAATGAAATCCTCCAAGGGGTATGTGCAAATGTTTGCTTGAACTTCAACTTGATGGCGTCTTAAAATGTATGCCTGTATAAACGGCTTTTCGAAGCGACATCCACAATTTCTACATGCTTATCTACTCAATTGTTTAACAGATCTGGCCAATACATAAGTTAATATTTTAAAGGTTGTTTTTAAAGTTGTGATACATAAAATTGAGTATACAGTGTAAAAGTAAAATTCAATTATTATTCTTTGAAACACATACATTCAAAAAAAAGTTAGTAAGGTCAGAAAAAAATTTTGCCGAGTCAGCAAAATTTTAGTCATTAGGGTTCTTGTAAAATTGCGAATGTCAGCAAAATCGTTTGCTGATGATCAGTGATCTGATTTTGAGAAACAAAATTAGTAGATTCAGCAAAAGTTTTGCTATCAATTAGTTGATCAAAAATTTAAAAAAAAATTTTGCTAAATATTGGTAAACTGAAAAAAACTCAAACAATTTGTTGAAAAATCATATATTAGCTTATTTATTTGCTGGGAATCTAAAACATTTTTTTGTGATTATTTTAAAAATAATTTACCTTACAAAATATAAAAATTTGAATACTCCCACATTGACGATATGAATTAATTTAATATCTAAAAATATATAGAAGTAATTTTATATATCATAAACAAAAGTATCTTTGAACTACTGACATCAATGGTTGTCTAAATATATAATCCTTTTTTGCACTAAGAAAATGAAATATAAAAAATGACCTAAGTCTACCTAGTCTGTCTACCTGAACGTATATTTGTTTGCAATTTGATACCACCACATTATTAATCACTATAAAGATTTATTTTACAAATACACATTTAATGTTTATTTAATTTAAATATTTTATTTTATCTTTAATTTAATTTAATTAATAGACAATTACTTTGAGAAGCCGGTGACAACACAAAATTTAAGTTTTTAATCCACATATGTATTTACATTGTTATCGTCCTATTGTATGAAAAACAGATACAAAAATCTTCCATGGTTGATTTTTTTATACGTCTTACAAGAGTTCTACTTCTTACTATCAGTTTCCTCGTCTCTACTACAGTTTTACATACCGCGACATCTTCTTAATTCTGCGTATATCTTTCTATCTGGTTGTCGTCCACACTATTAATGTACTTATTAGCACTTTTTTTGCAAAATAAATTAGTAAATCATTAGTAAAATATTAGTAAAACATTAGTAAAACATAAGTAAAACATTTCTAAAATATTAAAACAAATTTTGCTGAAAAATAGTATACTTGATTTGCTAGACATTTTACTAACTTTTCTAATAACTTATTTTTTGGAGTGTATTTAAGAGCATGCTGCGTAAAGCGCCTCTAAAAAACTTCGTTGGGCTATTTAAAAATTGCAACATTTCCGTTTTCAAAACATCAACCCACACAGATAACTTTTCCCAATAACATTTCTATTAATAATCTAATAATAACTTGTTAAATTTAAACTGATCTGTTTTAATTAAATCTAACTATACAAATTGGGTGGAGTTTTAATCGTAAAATTTTCTTTAAAATCCGTTTTCTAATACATTGAGGTTGAGGCCTGTAAGCCAGTATTCATACCAGTACATTCTACATTTAACGTTTATTTGAAATGAATTTAAATGACATTCCATTAAATAATTAAGCTCCAATACACAGACACCAACAAGGTTGACTACTTAAGACCAGTTACTCAATCAACTCCAATGTACACGAGTATTGCAGTTACTGGAATTACACTTGGCCACTCAGACAGACAATAAAAATAGTATGAACAAAATTAAACAAAAAAAAAATACTTTATAGCAAATAAAATAAATTTAATAATGATTCATGATAAAGTTGCATGTATTTTCCTATGACGAGACAACTTACAGAGTACAATCATGTCTCAAAGAAATGTATACAAATGCTGAGATTTAAGGTTGAAACATAATTGGCTAAAGTGACTTAAGTCAGGTATTCGTACGAAACGGAAATTAAATTGTTTTTAAATTTAAGTAATAGTATTTCTAACTGACTTAAGTCACTTAAGCCAATTATGTTGCAGACTTAAATATTAAATGTAATAGTGATTATTAAAAATCCGATTATTAAAATTATTGTTGCAGTTTCACACCTATGTTACGCCAAAACTTTGATCCAAAATCATACAACTTTCGAATAAAAACTGTAGACTCTTTGTTTTTTTTTTTTTGTAAAACAAGAAGTGAAAAATCTACCGGTCACGGTACCAAGGGACAGTGAGCGGTACAAGGTTGGACTTTTTAATATAAAGGGTTCCGGCTATTTTTGCTTGACGTTATGATAGCAGGGATCAATGGACACATTTTACGCACTTTGAGACATATCAAAGGGCCAACTTAATAGAACAAGTCAATTAGCTTGTAAAAAAATTATTTCACCGAACTAAGTTAAAATGTTGGAAGTGAGTTATATAGGTATATGTATATCATATAACCCCAGACGATTAAACTAACTTTTAGAACTTTTTTTTAGCTTAAAAATAAAATACCAAATCTTAACACGTAATATTCTTTGCTAAAACAACCTTAAGTTGAAAGCAAGATATCAGCTAAGAAATCAAATAGAAAACGTATATGTGTCTCAAAGACCCAACTCAACCGTCTAGGAATAATCTATTGCAGAACTAAGCTAGAACATGTCACAAGGGATTAGATTTCCCCTTTGTATTATGTAAAGGAATCAGTAGTCGACAAGTATGAATTATTTTTCTTGCTGAAAAAAGTATAATTAAAAAAAAAACAGAGAGAGGAGTAGATGGACTGACAAGTGGACTCTCCCGATAAGTTCTCTCCAATCTTAATTAATAAAATTTTAATATGTAATAAAGAAAAAAAAAAGGGGGACACGCATTTTTGCGCGGCCTAACCTCACGTTTAAGGGTTAAAAGAAGAATAGTTAATTCATTTTTGTATGGAAACATGTCTGAAACTAATGAAATTCAGATTTCTTGAAGGCAGTGTTAAGGTACTCGAGAAAACAAAAATACTTATACCAAAATATTGCCTATGTATTGTGTTGGTCGATGTAGTGTATAGTAGGGTGATAACTTTTTGCATTTTTTGCAAATATCAAATCTCCCCAGACAAAATCGTGTAGGGCATGGACAAATATTAAGAACTGCGTTTTTAGTTTTTCGCTATCGTTAAAAAAGGTTCCGCACCAAACGCGTTAAAGTTTTGAATCAAACAAAGTTAAAAAAAAAACTTTTTTTGATGCCTCAACGTCTGACTATCACATCTATATAATTAAGGCATGCTGGTATCAATAGTAAAGTCCGTTTTCGAGTCAATGGAATAGTTTTCTTCCAAATTTGCTTACTTACATATGTATAAACCATATTTAAAAAAAATTGTTATTAAAAAAAATTTAAAATAAACATATTAAAGGCATTTTAGAAATCGCTGTCGGTGCGCAAGGTTTTTTTTACCAAATTGAACTGAAATAGTTTTTTTTATCATTAATACAATATTTGCCATTAGAAAACCCCTGGGGAGAATGTTGTCCAAAAAAAGTTATCACCCTAGTGTATAGGTTCTGAAAAAGTAGCATAAAAGCCGAACAATTACGACTGCCGGAAAAAGCTCAGACACCCCTTCGATTAATTTAATAGGCATTAATACACACATGTTTTTTAAGAACAAAAATACTTGAAAGTTATAAGATATGTTTCGCAGACCACTAAATGCGTCTTCAAAAGCTCTTTTATTTGGAACCCCCTTTGTCCAAAATTTCTTTGGAACAATTCGAAATAAGCAAAGAAAAACGAAAAACATATTCAAATTTCATTAAGATTGGCGGCAACAAATCGGGAGACTCCCCTTGTGAGTCCAAAATTCAATTGCGCAAAGTTTTAATATTATATTATTAATATTAATATTATACAATTCCCAATTAATTTTGTTCCAAATGTTCTAATGTTTTTTTTTTCTATCTTTCCAGGTACGTATTACAATACTTTGTAAAAAAAAAATCATTTTGGTAAGTTTTCTTTTACAAAGAGAATTTATAGTAAAAACCGCTCAATTTGCGCAGATATTAAGTCATATTTTTTAAACTTTAATGTACATTAGGGTGTTCCAAAAGTGTAAAAGTTTACGTAGTAGTGCTCAAACGATCAGTATTAATTATAGGAGAAACGAAAATCTAGAAAACGTATAGTTCGCTACGCATATTTTTTAGATTTTTGCATAAAATTGGGCTCAAGTTTGGTAGCATATTTTTGGAAATATATATAGCCTCAGTAACTTGGGTATATTTATAAATCTGGTACTTTTCAAATAGAATTTAGAACCTATATAAATTCCCGAGTAAAAATACTATTATATAATCTTGTATAATGAGATCCAGTTTTGAACAATTTAATATAGTTAAGTATGACACCAATTCAGCCAGGAACGTCTCTTACTTTATGAGCGAATATGTTTATAAGTTTGGCACTATTTTCGTTAGCATTTGGTACCTTTATATAACTTTTTATAACTTACGTTTATTTGCATAAATATGGTACTTTTTTGAATATAATTTGGTATCTTTATACATTCACTTTCATTTTTAAAAATGTGGTACTTTTTTTAAAAAGCATTTGGTACCTTAAAAATTCAGTTGTTTTTATAAATCTGGTACTTTTTAAAATAAAATTTTGTGCCTTTATAAATCCACATTTATTTTGAAAAGCTTCTTTCTTTTTTAAACAGAATTTGGTTCCATTTTTAAAACACGGTTTTATATGTTTAGTTCTATTTTAAATATAATTTGGTACATTCATATAAATCATTATTTTTTTTTTTATAGTAATTACATGTGCTAAAGTCCCAAAACTTATTTAACAAATTGTGAAAAGCAATCTGATGTAGGCGTGTCCCTATCCGGATTTCATTCCTGCCCAAGGAAATCTTCAGGGGACTTCATTATTAGAATTTCTAGAGATATTTGTTATGTTTAATCACAAACTCAATGAGAATTTCTTGTCCTCGTCTAGGAGCGAGATTCAAAATTTAAAATATCAAAGAAAAAACAAAAACAACAACAAAAAATTGTCATAATTGGCTTTGTCATCTTCCAAATACTACTCTGTTTTTTTGACAGACCTAGCAATGTAGTGACGTTTATTCAAGTAAATCAACAATAGAAAATCATATGTTTTCTATTAGTGTCAGTTACATTTAAATTTGTAAATTATTTTTGTAAATCTGGTACTTTAAAACAAAATTGTACTTGTACAAATCCAAGTATATTTTTTATAAATCTGGTACTTTTTTAAAAAAAATTTCGTACCTTTATAAATAAACGTTTATTTTTATAAATACGGTATTTTTTAAAAAGACTTTGGTACCTTTATAAATCCACGTATATTTTTATAAAGCAGGTACTTTTTTAAAGAGAATTTAATATATTTATAAATTTGTGTTTACCTTCATAAATCTGATACTTTTATAATGGAATTTGGTCCCTTAATAAATTCACATTTATTATTTTCATATAATTGATACTTTTTTAAATAGAATTTGATATCTTTAGAATCCACGTTATTATTAATAAATCTGGTACTTTTGTAAATTGAATTTGCTACCTTTCGAAACCCATGTTAATATTAATAAATCAGGTACATTTCGATATAGAATTTGATGCCTTTATAAAGATATTTATTAAAATATAATACTTTTGCAGCTTAAGGAAATTATTTTCTTCTCTCTGCAAAAAATTCATAACGCATACAAAATGTGTTAAATGCCGATTTAACATAAAATATCTTAATTTAGTCCAACTATGCTTATGATTCAATTCACTCATATGTCACACTTTATATTTAAAAATCCTGCTCAATTCAAAAACAAATAAAGACATTATTAATTACATGTACTAAAACTATTATTGACCATTTGGTTTAACCCCATACAATATTTTGTAAACTTATAAATTTTCCAAAAAAAAAAAATTAAAAAACGACTGCCCGCCCACTTTTTTTTTGTTGTATTCTAACATATTATTAAAAAGTAATTCTGTCTGGCCGATCGTTCGGCCGGACAGAGATAGTTTAAATCGAAGTCATAAATTATAATAAAATACAAATAAATGTCAACTTATTAAATTTATTAAAAAAAAAGCATATCGTTGTCGTAATAAAATATGACAAACAACAATCCAGTGTAGAAAAGTATTACCATATAAATTGTTATACACTGCGTTGCAAAACTATGATTACACATTTTACTAAATTTAAAGTAAGTTTAAAAAAAAAATAGAAGAGTTTAAACGGCATAAATATAAAACCAATGTAAATCTAATAATATATCAAAACAAAAATTCATTTATTTTTTATTTTACTACTTAAAAGTGAATAACAAAATCAATTAGTGTTTCGTAGCTATAAATATACACTTAACTTAATTTATCAAAATTTACAAAAATTTTAGAAAAATATTTTAAAGCAGCATTTTTAATAATGCGTGAGGCCTCATTTTTTTTTTTTTTGAATCAACTCGAAAATTCGATCAGACATAATATACTGTCTACCAGAATCATAAATAAATGCTTCTTTTTGGTTTTGGCTCCAAAACACGTTCTGTGGAAACGTAACATTACCTTTCTTCAGTTGGTTTGTAAAATAGTTTTAGCGAATTTAAGTTCAGTAGTTTTGTGACGGGGTAATAACCTTGGCACAGACATCAGCTTTTGGGAATCCTTTAAAAGACTACTTAAGGTTGATTTGGACAAATTTACCTTACATTCATCGATTATCTGATTGAGAGTCTTCATTGTGTTGCTGGCACAGTTGATTATATTACGCCGGTCCCGATTAGAAAGCTTTTTTTCGTGCGCCTGTTTTATTTTTACCATACGCCCTCGGATTATTTGCAAAAATTTGTGCCAACCACCTATGAACGGTTAATTTTTGTAGCAATTACCAGAACACTTAAACCACTTTTTAAATAGGCTGAAATTTACCCTCTTACAAAATCGCTTAGTTATTAACCACGCGGCCTTTTATTGCAAATTGACAGACCTAGCAATGTAGTGACGTTTATTCAAGTAAATCAACAATAGAAAATCATATGTTTTCTATTAGTGTCAGTTACATTTAAATTTGTAAATTATTTTTGTAAATCTGGTACTTTAAAACAAAATTGTACTTGTACAAATCCAAGTATATTTTTTATAAATCTGGTACTTTTTTAAAAAAAATTTCGTACCTTTATAAATAAACGTTTATTTTTATAAATACGGTATTTTTTAAAAAGACTTTGGTACCTTTATAAATCCACGTATATTTTTATAAAGCAGGTACTTTTTTAAAGAGAATTTAATATATTTATAAATTTGTGTTTACCTTCATAAATCTGATACTTTTATAATGGAATTTGGTCCCTTAATAAATTCACATTTATTATTTTCATATAATTGATACTTTTTTAAATAGAATTTGATATCTTTAGAATCCACGTTATTATTAATAAATCTGGTACTTTTGTAAATTGAATTTGCTACCTTTCGAAACCCATGTTAATATTAATAAATCAGGTACATTTCGATATAGAATTTGGTGCATTTATAAAGATATTTATTAAAATATAATACTTTTGCAGCTTAAGGAAATTATTTTTTTCTCTCTGCAAAAAATTCATAACGCATACAAAATGTGTTAAATGCCGATTTAACATAAAATATCTTAATTTAGTCCAACTATGCTTATGATTCAATTCACTCATATGTCACACTTTATATTTAAAAATCCTGCTCAATTCAAAAACAAATAAAGACATTATTAATTACATGTACTAAAACTATTATTGACCATTTGGTTTAACCCCATACAATATTTTGTAAACTTATAAATTTTCCAAAAAAAAAAAAATTAAAAAACGACTGCCCGCCCACTTTTTTTTTGTTGTATTCTAACATATTATTAAAAAGTAATTCTGTCTGGCCGATCGTTCGGCCGGACAGAGATAGTTTAAATCGAAGTCATAAATTATAATAAAATACAAATAAATGTCAACTTATTAAATTTATTAAAAAAAAGCATATCGTTGTCGTAATAAAATATGACAAACAACAATCCAGTGTAGAAAAGTATTACCATATAAATTGTTATACACTGCGTTGCAAAACTATGATTACACATTTTACTAAATTTAAAGTAAGTTTAAAAAAAAAATAGAAGAGTTTAAACGGCATAAATATAAAACCAATGTAAATCTAATAATATATCAAAACAAAAATTCATTTATTTTTTATTTTACTACTTAAAAGTGAATAACAAAATCAATTAGTGTTTCGTAGCTATAAATATACACTTAACTTAATTTATCAAAATTTACAAAAATTTTAGAAAAATATTTTAAAGCAGCATTTTTAATAATGCGTGAGGCCTCATTTTTTTTTTTTTGAATCAACTCGAAAATTCGATCAGACATAATATACTGTCTACCAGAATCATAAATAAATGCTTCTTTTTGGTTTTGGCTCCAAAACACGTTCTGTGGAAACGTAACATTACCTTTCTTCAGTTGGTTTGTAAAATAGTTTTAGCGAATTTAAGTTCAGTAGTTTTGTGACGGGGTAATAACCTTGGCACAGACATCAGCTTTTGGGAATCCTTTAAAAGACTACTTAAGGTTGATTTTGACAAATTTACCTTACATTCATCGATTATCTGATTGAGAGTCTTCATTGTGTTGCTGGCACAGTTGATTATATTACGCCGGTCCCGATTAGAAAGCTTTTTTTTCGTGCGCCTGTTTTATTTTTACCATACGCCCTCGGATTATTTGCAAAAATTTGTGCCAACCACCTATGAACGGTTAATTTTTGTAGCAATTACCAGAACACTTAAACCACTTTTTAAATAGGCTGAAATTTACCCTCTTACAAAATCGCTTAGTTATTAACCACGCGGCCTTTTATTGCAAATTGATTAAAACTGCATAATAAGCCAAAATAAATCTTTAATTTTTATTTATTTGTGTCCGACCGAACAGTTCGGCCAGAAAATGCATTTGGTCTGTATTCGGTATTTCAAAGAATTATGGACAAATTTGGCGGATGGAAAAATGTTTATTGGACTGATTAGCTGCTATTTTGAGTGTTAAATTTAAAGAAAAGTCTGTAGTTAAGCAATGAATTCACTGTCCGGCCTCAGAAAGTTCGGCCAAATCGAAAATAGTTCGGCGGCCGAACTTTTAACTTTATAGCTAAACTTTGGCTTTTCTCTTAAATTTTATACACAAAGTCGAATTAAATCGGCTCAACAAATATGTTTCCAATACCAAAATTTGTGATCATTGCCTCTAGATATCAAAAAACCGACAAAATATAGTTTTTTGGCCGAACTGTTCGGTCGGACACTATTTATTTGCTATTCGTCTTTGTTTACCGTTATATGTAATTATAATTATGAAACACCAACAAAATTTTATAACACAATTTTTCTCTTAAATCAATTAAGTAATCTACTAAATTTTACACAATAAGAGATCCGTTATCACACTCTTAAAAACAGTTAAAAGTTTCAAAAATTGTTTGTAATATTAGAAAAATGCCAAAAAATCATTTACAATTATAGTTATGCAACGCACTGTATAAGTACATATTTGCTAATGTTAAGTTATTACCTATATGCTTACTAGTATGGGCTAAAATAAACTGTCTAAAAATAAATTTAAAGAAAAAGCTAAATTTACTAAAAAAAAAAAAATATCTTTTTTATTCAAAAAATTTTTTTTTTATTGAAATTTATTTTTTTAATAAAATGTGCTCGCATGAGATTCAATCCTGGGACTCCAGTAGAAGTTCGATTCAGTAATTGGTTGGGGGAAATTGCAAGTGTTGGTACTTTTTAAGTTAACAATTAAAATGAATTATGGGTTGTGGGAAAAAATATAAGAATCAGTGTTGGGGTTTGGTTGTTACACAATTGATGATACATTTTTTTAATATTACATTTTTTAAATTTTAAAAATTGAAAATAAGCTTTAAAACGTTAACAAGTGTTTTAGCTTGACAAAATATATTTTATCTTGGCACTTGACAAGACATAAGAAAATCTTGACAATCAAGCTCTTTCCAGGCCATGTGGCAACCCTAACCACATAGCGTAAATGGAATTTTTCTTTTGAAAAAACATTTATTCGGTACAATTTGAAACTTCTAAATTAACGTTCATGCAGCCTTTCATTCTTCTTTATTAATTTCAAATCAAATGTGTTATCTTATTGGGGATTTTTGAATTTGTATTCATCGTCTTCTTAGACAGTGTGCAATTAATACTATAATTAATATGCACATATTTTTCAATTATTTGAGATAGGCGTGGTAGAGAAGATTAAGCATACTTTTCTAAAAATCATAACTACATTGTAAAATTTTTTATTGAATTAGACTGCGCAGTTTCTGGTAACACAACCTTCATCAGTAATCCTTTTTGACAATACTGTAATTATTTGTTATGGTTTTTATTGTTTGATTGCATCTATATGAAATGTTTATTTATTAAATGCAATCCTGACCGTGGCTTGAACCTGCTTTCTTTGCCACGTGCACTTCGCACTACACTTTAGACAGAGGCTCTAGCCACTTGAACTAAAGTCAGGTCGATTTTTGCTGTGGCCTAAAACCAGTTTCAATTGCACGAGGTCGATTTTACATTTTAATTGTAATTGCAGAAGATATCATTATTTTATTTAAAAATAAATGGTTTAAAAACTACAATTTTATTTGAACTTTTCTTCCTTTCAAAATGCAAATCTTACCTTCAGTGAAAAATTCAATTACACATTTATACGAAATTGAACCTAATTGTATTAAATTGTATGCATTAAAATATTATTATGTACAATAATATCTGGTCAAAATTCGGATTCAATTGTAAACAATTTGATACACTCCAATCCAATTAAATACAATTTGATCCAAGTAGATGCAATTGTATTCACCATTTTTTGGGATTAAATTGTAGCTGATTAGTTATTCGAACCTATCTAATTAGATATGTCCACAAAGAAATTTTAATAATAAAATTTATACGAAAAGTTACACTGAAAAAATTTTAACATGTCAAGACAATTTAACTTAAAATGTTGCATTCGAAAGCAGCAGTTTTTAAAGTCATGTAATTATATAGAGTTCCTAAGGCTAGTATATAAGGGAAATTGATAAAATGTATAATTTTGGTATATGTTTTGTAAAACAAAACTGTTCGGTTTCCGCAAAGTTTTTGCTAAAGCCAAAATTTTTTTTTATAATTTTGAACTTTTTATATATTCGACCTTTTTTTAAATTATTCAATGTTTTACTTAAATATTTCTAAACTCAGGCTTCCAAGGTCATTAATGTTCAAATTTAAACAAAAAGACGATTTGTTTTCATTTTTATTCTTTTCCGACGTTTCGCTAGGTATTTTCCAGCATCTTCAGGGATGAATATTTTTTAGATCTAGTAACCATACACTCATAATAATCCATGCTAAAAATACGAAACAAATGTCAAAACAACAAAATCTTTTGTAAAATGAACAAATATTCGTTTATTTTACAAAATGTTTGGTTATTTTGACATTTATTTGTATTTTTACGCATGGATTATTATTAGTGTATATAAATACAAAAAAGAAATAAACAATAAATAATGGCAACAAAATTAATCTAGTATTATAAAAAAGATTTTAAGATTTTAGTTGCGGTTTCAGACGAATATTACTTGTACTCAGAGCAATAAAAGTTAGGCTTTACAAATTCTATCAAGCATATAAATTTTTCAAAATAAATTGTTATTTTTTTTTTTCCTTTAATTAAACCCCTGAAAATTTTTTAAGTGTAATTACTAGACATAAGGGTTTACTCATGTGTTTTGTATTATTGTAGCATGTGTAGCACTTTAGGCTACACATATCTATCCGTCCCCCAAGTTTTTACCCCTGCCAGTTTAATCATCTTATAAACACGGGTAAAACATGCAGTAAAAGATGCGTAAACTTAGATAAATGTTAACAAATGGTTAAAGTGTTATAAATCGTCTACCAGAATTTACCGTACGATCGATATTTAAAGTTTTTTTTTTTACTTTTTGTATACATTACAGATATGTATAAGAATTAGTATCATACGTCATCGTTGGCAAAACAAAGGAGTCAATTTTTTGATTTATTAAATACTTATTTGTTTACAAATTAAACTTTACCGTAAAGGAAATACAAGCCGTTTTAACTACGGGGGCCATTAAGAATTCCACACTTGAGTGTGGAAAATTAGACTGTACTAAATATTTTATAAAAAAATATGAAAATAACTAAAAAATATGTGCATTAAAAAAAACTACTAAAAATTGATTAACTACAATTAAAAAAATATATATTAAAAGCGCCATTTTATTTCAGAATATAATCTTAAATAATAGGTCCCGGTAATTTCCTGAACACGTCTTACTACTTACTTGTCCCTAACTACACTAATAGAAAAACATAAACATAAATTTTTTGCTAAAACTGCTCGAAACTACACTTTAATTAATTTCTGTTGAATTTTACCCAACTTATAGTAGGAAACTGTACTCCTACTATAAGTTGGGTAAATTTACTATATGTGTGTGAATTGGTACATACAAAATGTGTACACAAATGTATAGAAACATGTTTTATTACACATAATGTGTGTAAATTTACTCATAATGTGCATAATAAATTTCTTTAGTACTTCTTATGCACATACATATTTTCGTATACAAAAAGAAAATTTCGGTCTTTGCAATTTATAAAAAACAATTTGTCGCATGAGTTCAGTATTAGCCGTTCTTTTAAATAAAAGTAGTTGGTATATTTTTTTTATGCATTTTGCAATTATAATTACGAAAAAATCATAAATACATTTGTTGTTTTCAATTTACAAAAAAAAAAAATTTTTTATTTCTTTTTCTTTTGTTATTTTGTATTTTGACAATTACTACTGTTTGTAGGTAAAAATGTTTATTACTATAAAAACATGTTTCCCAACTTGTAGATTACGACCATGTGCGTATTTTTACTACTGCATGAAGACAAAAATGTTTATAAATTTAAAAACATGTTTCCCAACATGCAGATTACTATCATTTGTGTTTATTTTTGCAGACATAAATGTGCAAATTAGTTATTTAAGCATTTTGTGTGTATATTTACTCATTTTATGTTATTTTATACAAAATCTTACAAACTTTATAGCAGTGTTAGTGTTGTCACTTCTGAGTAGAATATAAAATAACAGAAAAGCTAAGAGGAAAGAAAACTGCAATTTAGCTGCGTTACATTCGAGGCCATACTTGGGTGTGATCGCTAAACGGTCATGACTTGGTATTGTTACGTTTGTAATGTAAGAAGAGCGCAGCTTTGATTCTTACAGCCGCAGGTTGTTGAAAAATTTATCATATAGAGACAATCTGTCATTTATAAATACACAAATAATAATACAATTTACATGGAAATTCACTGATGACGCCTGTCCATAAAAAGAGGCATAAACTAGTCTAGTCTGATTTAAAAATTAAGAGTGTTTATAATTTTTAGAGAAAAACGGTTTTTATTCTTCTTAACCTCAACATTTCTAAATAGCAGTAAATTTACATGCATTTTTAAGAGTGTAGTTCAAAATAACGTGCTGAATTTTTTTTGTTAAATATTTGTAAGATAAGAATGGCAAAAATAAATCTGTTAAATATACGAAATTTTAGTTAAATTTTAGCTTAATTTAAGCTAATTTTATCAGCTTTCTAAAATCAGCAATATTTTTGCTTAATATTACAAAAATCAAAAACAATTAGTAATTTCCAAGTTTTTTTTTTTTTGTTTTTTGTGAGGATAAAATGTAGATTCTCTTTCAAAAGGTTAAAAATTAATAATTACATACTATAGGCCTGCATAGAGTCACATATTTTTTTTTTTTATCCTCACAAATGTTTAGTTTATTTAATATTTGTTCAATTAGAAATTTTAACCATTACCATCACAAAACGTTTAAATTTTCCCCATGGTAATTATATGGAATATAACCGATGACTACAATATATATATATATATACCCCTTTAAATATGTTTACTAAATCGCAAGAAATAATACCTTTACTTTAATACCCATATTTGTATAGTTTTTTTGGAACAAATGTGAAAAAAACATGCAATAAGAAAAATTTAGCCATTTTGCCAAACCTTTTTCACCCTTAGAAATAAGATGGGAAATATAAAGAATAGCACTTGTTCTTTCTGAAAGATTTTGTTCTTTAACTCTTCTGTTCTGTGTGGATCAAATTGACCAAATTTTGAAAAACAAAGTTAAAAAACTATACATAAATCAGTTGTTTTCCAGTAAAATTCAGTTTTATTATATTTATTTAATTAAAATTTTTATTAATCTAAAAAAAAGTATGTGAAAAAAATTATTTGCTTTTTCGCTATGATCGAATTTATTTTTTCCTTAATAAGGTATGACGATTTTCGTTTTTTTCGAAAAACGCGAAATTGAACTAAATCGCACCTTAACTTAAATATATATGAAAGTTGGCGACCGAAACGAATAACGGTATTGACATCGGAATTGGTATCGATTTTGTTTGTTTGTTTCGGTATTGGTTTCGGTATGGTTATCCCGATACCGAAATATCAATGACGGTACATACCGGTATTATTGAAAAACTTCATTCCACACAAATTTAAATTCACATTCACACCAAAATATAAAAAACGTATTTGCCAAAACACCCCTATGGGGAATGAGGAGTCAATTGACCTAAAAGTGACTGGTTAAAGAAGGACTTATCACAGGACTGGTATAATTTAATATTGAAGTGGGTTAAGCAGTGTCAATTGTCCTAAAATTACCAATCCTGTGAATGGTAAAGGGAGGACATACCACGTAACCAGAATGCTTATTAACAAGAAAAAGCCAGTTGGCCAGAGTTTTGCCCATTGGAAGCTGTTTAGTTTCCGTTTATTTTATACGACATGGCCCTTTTGCGACAATCTTGTGGTATGCCCATCTTTGGTTAGTCCTGTAGCATGCCACTATGTGGTTTAAAGCAGGACAAATCACCCCCTCATATGACAAACCAATGTTAAAGTTGCCAGTTGTTTACATAGGGTAGGGTTTAGCAGAGTGCCGGTCTCTGGCACGAAGGGACCGATCCTGTGGCTCTCGCAGAACCGACCCATTCCCCATAGGGACTTAAGTATTAAATACCTTTGTTCCATTTTGAATAATTCTTCATTCTTTTCCACTCTTTTTGGCAAAACGCGTGTTTTTGCAATCAGGTGCGATTGCCGTATAAAATTGATAGATGTACGTTAACTTTTTATTAATAAAAAATTTAATTATTTAGCAATTTTCAATATTTTTGATAAAAAAAAAAATGGTAATATTTTTTTTATTTAGAAACGTAAAAAACGTATTTTTTAAAAACTGCTTCACTACCGGTACGATACCGTTATTAAGGGAAACGGTTACGATATACTTGAAACCAAGATATCCGGTATTAGTATCGGCTATCAATTTAAAAGGTTTTTGAATCAGATAACGGTATTCCCAATCCTAATATTTATTGTTCGAACATAAATTCTGTGCCACATCTTCTAAATATAGTCTTTCTCCAAAATTTCATTAAAATCCATCCATACGTTTTCAAGTTAAGACGATGTCCCTTAGAGGTACCCTATTAGAATCATGCATATACACAGAAAAAAATGTAGGTATTTGCCAACCGAAATTCGGGTATAACGAATTTCAGTGGGTTGGTATAACTTCAACTGTATATTTTAGTTGCAACACCAACAAACCGTGCACTACACAAAAAATTAGGTTAATTTGGTTTTCTATCGAAATAGCTTATTAAAATGTCATGTTAAATGATACACACAGAAAAAAATGTTGCCATTTGCCAACTGAAATTCGGTTATTACGACTCAAATTTGGTTATTACGAATTTCAGTTTGTTATCACAACTGCACATTAGTTTTTACAACAAAGTTCGGTTGATTCAACTGAATTTTAGTTAAAACATACAAAATATTCAAAATTCTAATGTAAATATCGTTGTACGAACTGAATTTATAAGTTGTTACCATTAAAATACACTTTTGAATTCGGTTGGCACTTTATTTCTCTGTGTGTACGTATTTGGTGCATTTGTGGTCAGTTGCAAACACAACGTCGGGTAGATATAGAATATGGAACCAAAATGAAAATAATGTTAACGGTTTATTTTTCAACACCTTTCAGCTCACAAACTATAAAGTAGTAATTGTTACCATTATTTCAATACAAAACATAAATGCGTTACTCATAAGTACTTATTTTCTATCATTATTTCAAATAAAAAGTAATGATCTACATATTTTTTTGAAAATCAATTTTTATACTCAATTTGTTTTCACTTCTAGTAAGTACATATACAACTACTTATTTTTGTTTGTTTCTGCAAGCTGTAAAGTAGTGACATTTTGTGCAGGCAAGTCATTTATGTTTTTATCTATCAAGTATGACATGTCGACATAGCTCAGATTGTAGAGCGGCTTACTAACAACCTGGAGGCCTGGGTTCGAATACCGTGGGTATATTTTATTAAATAAAAATTTTTCAATAGAAAAAATATTTTTTTATTACATGTAGTTTTAATAAATTTATTTTTAAACTCATATTTTTGTCCATACTGGGGCGCTACGAAATAACCCCCAACGGCCAAAAATGAAATAACCCCCAAAAAAATTGTGTAAAATTGTTTGGGGGTTTTTTCATTTTTTTGGGGATTATTTCATCTTACGGTTTGGAGATTATTTCATTATGAAGCAACCCCCAATGAAATAAAGCCCAAAATTTAAATTCTTTGGAGATTATTTCATATGCAATTATTTTGGGGGTTATTTCATATTTTTTGGGGGATATTTCATTTTGCTAAAAGTGAAATTTTTTTAATATTTGTTAGTTTTTCTGCGTGGCGGCCTGTGGCCGCTCTTAGGGGTTTTCTCCTCCATGGGACGCGGCAGGTGGCTTCGCTGAATAAAGTTTCCCTGCGCGCGTCACACTAGGAAAGATAATGAGACGCGCGCAGGAAAACTGTATTCAGCGAAGCCACCTGCCGCGTCCTATGGAGGAGAAAACCCATAAGATCGGCCGCAGGCCGCCACGCAGAAAAACTGAACAGTGTAACAAAAGAATCAAAAATATGAAAACAAAAAATAAAAAAAATTTGGGACATATTTCATTTCTTTGGAGCTTATTTCATTGGGGGTTATTTCATTTCTTCCTTTGGGAGTTATTTCATTACGAAACAACCTCCAAATTTTGGGTGTTATTTCATTTTCACCTTTGGGGAATATTTCATTTCTTTTGGGTATTATTTCATTTTTTTTGTTGGGACTTATTTCATTTTTTTTTGGGATTTATTTCATTGGGGGTTATTTCATTTTGTCGTTTGGGTGTTATTTCATTGGGGGTTATTTCGTAGCGCCCCATACTGGTAAGCATATAGGTAACCATATATTTTTCTATTTTTTGTAAGGTGTTTATTAATGATATGTCATTATTTTGCGAAACATCCCCATGTAAGATTAATGAGATTTATAATAAAAATTGTAAGTACTTGCCATTACCAAATATGTACTTATATAACCACTTATATGGTAAAGCTTTTCTACACTGGAAATGTAAGATTTCAATTTCATCTAAATTTGAACCGTGGTTAGTACAACATGATTGCCAAATTTAAATTTTCTAACGGATCACATATATATTGTAGATTCGATATAATCTTTTAACAGCCTTTTTATAAAACAAAAATTTTTATAATATTGAAAATCTATTAGCCTTTCTGCCAACAAAGCGAAATTTAGAGATCAGCTTTCACATAAATCTAGCTCGTGGTTAATAAAACATGTATGACTGTTTTCAGCTTTCTACGTAATCAGATGGATATTTTAGATACGATATAATCTTTAAAAACGCCTTTGCTTCCCCTCTCTACAAACAACCTGAAAATCAGAACAATCCGGCTCCGATGATAGAAAAAATTGTTATAATGATGAAAGCATATTTTTTCACGCCATTTAGGCTACAAACCAAAATTAAGAAATCTGTCTTCAGATAAATGTTTCCCTTGATTAGTACAATATCTAAGCGGGTTTTCATCAGTTAAAAATTTTATATCAAATATAACTTTAAAAATGCTTTTGCCATGTCCCTTCGTCCACAAATCGAAAATTTTTCTCAAGCACTACTAACAGCCTTCCAGCCCAAGTAAAAATTGTTATATCTAGTTATATATAATATGATTAAGTCATATCTGACTTTGAATGAAGTACAAAAATTTGAAAAATATTAAAATAGTTAATTAAAAATACTCTTAGCTTCCACTTCCAAAATCATATTTCTGGATCCGCGACTGATAATAATTTATGAATATTTTTTATGATATTTATGAAACGTGTCTTAATATTTATGAAACATTTCATACAAATTTATGAAATTACGTCATCCTATTTATGAAATGTTTCATAACACTTATTAGGCACTTCAGAAAAAGTTATGAAACTTCTTCATTATACAAGTTTGATATAATTTTTATAAAAAAAATAAAAATTATGTTTTTTCCCGGCCTTTAATTGTGCAATGAAAATGAAAAGTTTGAGAAAGTTCGAGGACATACTCTATATTTCTTTATTATTATATTGTCCTAACAAATAATCTATAGAGTTTTTTGTTTTCAAATTTATTATTTGACCCTTTCAGGAATAGGTTGATAGTTGATCTATTTCGGGAATTTTCTAGGTTCCCATCATCAGAACACGTTTTAAGTTCTCATGTAGTGTTTGATGTTTGGCATGGGATTGTAACCGCTTTCAAAACGTGTTCTGATCATGGGAACCTTTAAAATTCCCGAAATAGATCTATCAACACATTCCTGAAAGGGTCAAATAATAAATTTGAAAACAAAAAACTCTATAGATTATTTGTTAGGACAATATCCTAATAAAGAAATATAGAGTATGGCCTCGAACTTGAATAATTTGCTTCTTCGTTATATTTATGAAACATTTCACAAATATCAAGAAGCCTGCCATCAATTTGCACTTTTATGAAACAGCTGCATCATATTTATAAAGTGTTACATGGGACAAAAATCAATGAAGTTTTTCATCATATTTATGAAGTTTTTCATAAATTGATGAAACTTTTTCCCTGACTGTAAAAGCATATAAAATTGTTTGAAAATGATGTAAAATCAGCTATAACCGAAAACCCTGATGTAGGGCCATATTAGTGAACATTCCCTTATATTAAACGTGCCGTAGTTTTGCCATCAAACTTAATATTCAATCAGTAGTTGAGGGTGGGCGATTGTTTGACTTGTTAAAAATATTTATACATACAAATATGTTTTAACATACCGCCTAGTAACAAATATTTTTTTTTTTTTTGCTACAACATAAAATACAAATTTTTACTCAAAACTATATGCAGCATATTTTTTATGCTGCCACATACAACAAACACCCATCAAACTTGAAAAAGATTTGAAAGAAATAACAAAAATAGAACCAGCTACACAATATGAAATGGTCTTATCACAAAAAACTCCACTGGGGAGCTATAAATCGACTAGTTATAGCAGCAGACCATGGCGTTTTATCTAACATCAAATATGGCAAATTTCGGTGTGTTTTTTTTTTTGGTATTCAAATATACATATAACAGAAATTATGGATATTATGTTTTATTGGTATGTGGTATGGTTTATTCTTCTCCTGCTCGTTTCAAGTGAGGAATAGATTAATATAATATTTAAAGATATCATGTTGTTTAGACGCTGGCGGTGGCTATGTTAAATATGTGTGGTAAAATGACTGAGTGTATTCGGTGTTGGCAAATTTACAATATGTTAAAAATACGCACTCAAATAAAATATTTTGTTAGAATTTTTTTTTGTTTTTTTTCTTTTTTGGTTTTGGTTTTTCACTATAAATCACTACATATTTCTGTACAAATTGTTTATTATTAATAAAAACTCGCAATATTTACATAGCATAATATTTTAAAATTGGCTTTTTTTTTATTAAATGTTTTAAATTATAATAAAAAATAGATCTATACGTAAAAGGGGGTTTGATAAATGAGTCATTTCAGATTTTTAAACAATTTCAATTTAATTCAATAATAATTGTCTGTTAGATGACAATATTTCTTATTTTTTTATTTTGTAATTTATATACATTTTTCAGCCAATTAAGATTTTAATAAAGATAGTAAAATACAGATATTTTCAAAATTTTATATTAACTATAAATTAAAGAATATGAGGGCGTTTACAATTATTTTTTGGATATATTTTTATGTGATTATTACGATATGTTTACATTTCGGTAGTTTAAGATTTTTTTTTTAATATTTTTAATTTAATGTACAAAACTTGTTTTAGACAATGTTGACAACACAGCGCAATTCGAAAATTAAGACAAGAGTACCGACCATTGATCACAAATATTTCGGTGACACTGATTTTACTGTCGTATCCAGTTTTTTTAATTTTTTGGGCCAGACTGTTCGCAAAATTTCATTAAAGTTTTGCATGTTCTAACGAGGTTTTTTTTGTAAATACATACACTCACAAGAATTTTTCCATAAAAATCAACAGTTATTTAAAAGTTTAATCGGTAAAGTTGTTTCAATGTAATATATAGTTAAATTACCAAAGAAATATATTTTTAAACTTTCTGTCTGTTATTCAATAAACAAAATAAACAAAAAAAACGGTTTTTCGGTAGTAGTTAAAATGTTTAGTTAAAATTTTATATTTAAAACAAAAAGTGGTTTTATTATATTGAGTATTGAAATAAACGAAAACAATCTATTGTTTTTATGGATTTTGTCAATTCATTTTTCAACAGTTGAAAATAAACTAAAAAATACAATTGTTTTAAACGAAAAGTAAGTAGTCCTGTTTTTACAAAATATTGTGGGTGTAAAATTTAAAAACAAGATGTTTTCTCTTAATTTTTTATGGTAAATGCTAATAAGAACTTCATTAAAATTTAGGTATCAAATTAATTTAATTAATATGCGGCATTAACAAGTAAATCGACGATTTCTGTTATTTTTTTTTTATATTTTACTATTTTTGTACATTTTATCGTACGAAATTTTAGAGATGCTAGGACCCTAGGAATAAAACATACCTTTCGAAAGTTTGAGGTGCTCGGAATCCGAATTAGACCGCATAATTTCTCCATCAGAAATGGGTTTTGAGATATCTTAACGCAATGTGTAGATTTTTGCAATATAGTGGACGTTACAATATCGCGTATTATGAATTTTTCACAAAATTTGTTTTGTCATCTAAAACTCCTAAATATTGTTTTCAAAGCTCAGATTTGATATTTGTAATACGAGGGCAGACCTATAAGTCCGTGACTTTTCGAACTTCCCTCGTAGTTATATGAAACGCAACACTGCTCCCATCAAGTACCACCTGTTAATAGACTACTGCCAATTTTTTTTTTTTTTTATTAATTAATAATCATATAATTACAAATTATATACTATTACCCCAACCGAGCACTAGCTACTATGGCCTTCGGCGCGTTGTAGCAAAAACGTACTGCCAAATTTTTTTCCGGCATTTACTTTGCGTTTAACAGCTGTTCAAAACATACAACCTAGTGAATTTTTTTAAAAATGGAAAAAAGTGAATTTCGAGTGCTCATTAACCATTATTTTTTGCGAAAAAAAAAACCGTCAAACAAATACTATGGGGACACTGCACAATCGATTTCAATGGTAAAAAAAGTGGTTTACTGACTTTCGTTGTGGTCGCACAAGTACAAATGACGCTGAACGTTCTGGACGGCCAGTTGAGGTCAATACACCCGAAAATGTCGAAAAATTTCACGATATGGTGTTTGCCGATCGAAGAGTAAAAGTGCGTAAGATTGTTGATGTCATAGGCATTTCATATGGCAGTGTGGTTTCGATTTTAAATGATCAGTTGGATTTAAGAAAGCTGTCTGCAAGATGGGTGCCGCGTTTGCTCTCAATTGACCATACACGTAATCGTGTGACAACTTCAAAGGATTGTTTGGAGTTGTTTAACCGCAGTTCGAATGAGTTTTTGCGGCCTTTTGGGATGAAACATGGATCCATTACAACACTCCGAAGACCAAGCAGCAGGCTAAACAATGGGTTTCTCCGGGTGAACCGGCTCCGAAGAAGGCCAAGGCAATATGATGATTGCAACAGTTTTTTTGGGATGCACGCGGGATAATCCACATCGATTACCTTCCAAAAGGAAAAAAATAAACGGCGAATATTATGCTAACTTATTGGACCGATTTACCGAGGATTGAAAAAAAACGACCCCATATAGCCAGGAAAAAAGTTCTTTGTCGTCAAGATAATGCACGGGTGCACATTTGTGCAGTCTCAATGCCAAAATTCCATGAATTGGGCTATGAATTGGTTCTTCATCCGCCATATTCTCCGGATTTAGCACCCAGTGACTATTTCCTATTTCCAAACCTAAAGAAATGGCTCGGTGGAAAGAGCTTTAGCTCCAACGATGAAATTATTGATCAAACAAATGCCTATTTTATGGACCTCGAAAAATTATATTTTTGTAAGGGATACAAAAGTTGGATAAACGTTATAATAAGTGTATTGAGCTAAAAGGAGATTATGTTGAAAAATAAATTTTTTTTTTGCAAAAAAAAAACTGTGTTTCATTCAAAAAGTCACAGACTTATTGATTCGCCCTCGTATATACACTTTATGTCAAGATATCTCGAAAACCTGATATGATGGAGAATAAGAATTCGGACTCAGCGGACCTCAATCCTTTACAAAAGTATGTTATAGTCCTAGGGTCTTGACCTCTCTGAAATTTTGTAGGCTTGTGTTGTCATAACTTTTAAATTTGTCTACAGATTTTTTAAAATATTTTTTTTTTAAATTATTGTTGCCATATCTTTAGAATTTGTCTACCCGTTAAAAACCAACATATATGCATTCATTTATGAACATGTATGAACTCATTCATGCTCATATTTGAAGTGATTCGAGATCATTCTCATTCGAGATCATACATCATATATAATAATTCTTTAGTTAAAATATTTGGTCTTTAATAACTGTTAAAGGGAGGTATCCCAACCCGGACCGTCAGATCTTAATAATATTCAAAGTACAAATAGAAAAATTTGGTATCAAATGAAAGATTTTTTGAAGACACATTCACTGGTATAAAAATGATGTGTTTTGAACAACATTAAATCTGGCATTTTATTAAGGAATTGTAGTTGTTTGTATTAAGCTAAAAATAATGCTTAACAAATAAACGACGGGTGTCTGAGCTTTTTCCGATATACGAAATCGTTCGGTTTGTATGCAACTTTTCCCGTAGAGCCTTTTTCCCCTATATTTCAAATAATTCTAAAATATGGCAACTATGGCTGCACTGCATATGCAATATGGATTTTCTTGAGTGCTTTAACCATTTGTGTACGAATAAATCTAGTTTTCGTAATTTAAACAAAAGTTGTCATATAAAAACAATTAATTTTTAACCCCACTTTTTAAACCTCGAACGTGAGATTGGGCAGCAAAAAGAAATTCATGTATATTTTTTTGTTGCGCCTACATATCTTATAACATATCCAAAGATCATTAAAATCTGCATGTTTGGGTTGGAATACCTTTCTTGTTAGTAACATTACGATATTACACACAAAAAACAATTTTGCAATTTTCAGCTAAAATTCAACCAAAACCAGTTGGTACTATTAAATGTTGATTGCCGCAACATAATTCTCTTGATACAAAAGTTGCAGGTTTTATCTCTTTATGTTTCTGCGTTTTTATATATTCACAATTTGAAAATTTTGTATTTGAGTTTTTATATTTTATTATGGAAGTGGTTTAAAATTACTCTGGTTATTTGACCCTTCACGATAATATAATATGTATTTACGTAAAATAGAAATTCCCACATACTTATGAATATTAAGGTGGCTCACGAAAAGATGGTTATTTTTATTAAGTTTTAAGATAATGTTGGCTCTGAAATATTTTTTAAAATGAAATTACAGACTTTTGATGCGTTTATTTTAAATAATTCATTAAAAAATTGATTTTAAATATATTTGTTTTATTGGTAGATGTTCCAATTAATTTTGTGCAGTAAAAAACATATTTGAAACGGAGGTTATTTTTCCGCATGGAACATTTAGCGGTCTAATGTACATATTTTGATAAAAATCATTTTTTATTTATTTTTAATATATTTTTTTTTCGCAAAAATTATGTTTATTAACATTACTAGTACAGTTTATCTTAAAACCGCAAGAAATGACCGCAATTGGGTTAATTTGTATTACGTTATTGATAAATCTCACAATTTTAAAATAAAAAAATATAAGTACAATTCCAATGTTTGCTAATTTTAATGTTTTTTATTAGAGTAATATTCTTACAAAATGTACAACGTGTACATATTTAACTTTATATTAAAACAGATCGTCAAAAAGTGGATTGAATTAAATTTAATCATTGATTAAAAGAATATTTTAAAAAAGTTATCCCGGCTAGAAATGTTTATATACGGATCCATAAAGATTTGATACATGCTCATAAACATGCATGCATATCCGTACTTGGATACATAAATATACCCAGGTAGAAAAATACAATCTTTAAAACGTTTTAAAAGCATTTTTCATGATGGTACAAGCGTTTTCAGAACATACCAAATTACAAATTTAAAGCGTTTTGAGAATGTGCAAAATGATAACCCAAATTTACGGTCTGAGGATGGTATTTTATAACGTTCTCAAAACATTGCAAAACAAAATTTTTGAAATGCTTTTTCAATCGTTAAATAAGTATTTGCAGAACATTTTGGCTTACAGTTATTAAGCGTTATGAAAACGACCCAAATGATAACCGCTCGAAAGACAAATTTTAAAGATCTTTATGAATTGTTCATAAATACCAATTTACAGTTTTAACGTTCTCTAAGCGTTAAAAAATCTACAATTAAAGTACTTTGTCATTGTTTTCAACACAAATATCAGAATAATAATTTTAAACAATTTTATATATTTACATTTTGAAAAATAATATTTTTATTGAATTTAATTAAAATATATTTTAAAGTAACAAAATATAAATTAATAAGCTTGAAACATAAAAGTATTACTTCAGGGTTTTAAATTAAGGGAAATGTGATTTAGTATAAAAAATATAAACATAAAACATAATTTTGACGAAACGATATTGTGACAACCACAAAAGAAAAAATAGATTTAAATTTGATATATAAAAACATATCAATAAAATCAATGAAATTAAAAATCGAATATTCAAATATGAAAATAAAAAGCCCTCTATTGGAAAATAGATATATTTCATTATATAAAAAAATTGCATAAGAAACCGAGTTCGCATATAGATAGACCCCCTTATGACAGTGTTGTTTTTTAATCAGTAAAATATTTTGTAAAAAAAAGTATTTCTAAAGTACTATTGGCAAATGTTAGAAAAACGCTTTAACGCAATGGTTTTACATTGGTTTCATTTTATAAACCGTTGTAAATTTTGTACGATAAGAACTTCTAAAGTACTTTTTACAAACGTTGGAAAAACGCTTTGAACCAATGTTTTTACAGTGTTTTTATTTCACAAATATTTGTAAGTTTTGTATAAAAAGTATTCCTAAAATACTTTGTCCGAACGTTCGAATAGCAATCCAAAATAATGTTTTTTAAATGCTTTTTTTCGTATTATTTGCAATTATCGCTTTGGAAACGCTTTTATTTTAGTACCATCAAAAACAAACGTTTTGAAAACTCTTCGTTTTTTTGTACCATCCCAAATTTCTACCTGGGTACATACATGCTTCCATATATCTATCATACATGTGCATTAACGAAATTTGAGGTAATACGAGGGCGGATCAATATGTCCGTGACTTTTTGAATGAAACACAGTTTTTTTTTTGCAAAAACAAAAATTAATTTTTTAACATAATCTCCTTTTAGCTCAATACACTTAGTCCAACGTTTCTTCAATTTGTGTATCCCTTCCAAAAAATAGGATTTTTCGAGGTACATAAAATAGGCCATATGGATTAGTTTTTTTTTAAAGCCTCGTTAAACCGGTCCAATAAGTTGGCATAATATTCGCCGTTTCGCTTTTAAAGGTAATCGATGTGGATTATCCCGCGTGCGTCCCAAAAACTGTTGCTATTACCTTATTGTCCACGATTACGTTTATGGTCAATTGAGAGCAAACGCGGCACCCATCTTGCAGACAGCTTTCTTAAACCCAACTGATCATTTAAAATCGAAACCACACTGCCATATGAAATGCCTTTGGCATCAACAATCTCGCGCACTTTTACTTTTCGATCGGCCAACACCATATCGTGGATTTATTCGACATTTTAGGGTGTATTGCCCTCAATTGTCCGTCCAGAACGTTCAGCGTCATTTGTACTTGTGCGACCACAACTAAAGTCAGTAAATCGCTTTTTTACCATTGAAATCGATTGTGCAGAGTCCCCATAGTATTTATCAAGCTGTTCCTTGGTTTGATTGACGGTTGTTTTTCGCAAAAAATAATGTTTAATAAGCACTCGAAATTCACTTTTTTTCTTTTTTAAAAAAATTCACGAGGTTGTATGTTTTGAACA
This sequence comes from Delia radicum, assembly GCA_021234595.1. Taxonomy (NCBI): domain Eukaryota; kingdom Metazoa; phylum Arthropoda; class Insecta; order Diptera; family Anthomyiidae; genus Delia; species Delia radicum. The sequence continues at coordinate 116,848,819 of CM037852.1, forward strand.
GCAGTTAAACGCAAAGAAAATGACGGAACTTGCTCAAAATTTGACAGTAGTTCACTAACAGGTGGTACTTGATGGGAGCAGTGTTGCATTTTATATAACTACGAGTTAAGTTCGAAAAGTCACGGACTTATTGAGCCGCCCTCGTATCTGCATGTTCATTAGAGTGGATTGATGAAATAAAAAAGTTGGAATTCGATTTCGGCGATAGCCGGTATCGGTTGAAATAGACATTAAAAGATTGCGTGTGAAATTTTAGACATATCGCTCTTCTTCTTTGAGCCTGTAAAATTCAATTATTTTTAATGAAATTCGGATATGTTGTATAGAATAACAATTTTTCCTTATATTTGTTTTAAAACCACCAAAAATTCATTTATTTTTTATACTTCAGAAATATATATTTTTTTATTTTCCGAAGCCAATTGAGCCAAACAAATTTTTAAGATTTTTCAGGAGACAAAGCTAATACTAGCCTGATATTGATTACCTATATCTCCGCCATTTCTTATCGACTCTGAATTCCATAACTGATTTTATTTGTACTAGCCTCTACATTCTGCATATGTCCCCTTAATTTACATATTTTATGTAATGCAATTGCATTTTTAATGCAAAAATGCATTTTTTTTTAGCTTAGGAAGCATTGAGAACTTTAAGAAAATTATTTATTTGTATAATTTTGAATCCTTACTACAACTTTCAATATTTAATTGTTATGTGCATAGTAAAGCAGCTTTTGTGAAATATTTTAGAAAAATAATAAAACTTAAAAAAAATTTACTCAGATTTTTTTTAGATTTTTCATAAGCCAAATAAGACGAAGCCAATACTAGTATAATTATGATCAGCTATAACTCAGCCATTTCTTATCGTATCTGAACGATCCAAGGATCATTTGGTTTGTACTAGTGTCTACTTTTTGACTATGTCCGCTTAATTTATATATTTTGTGTGAAAATTAATTTTTAATGCAATTGAATATTTAAAATGAATTTTTTTAGCTTGGGAAAAATTTCAAACTTTAACACAATTATTTATTAGTATAATTTATAATCTTTACCTGAACTTCCAATATTTAAATTTTATTTGGATTTTTAGTTTATTTTTAAAAATTTGTGGAAAAATAATAAAAGTAAAAAAAAAAAATTACTCAGAAAATTATTTTACATTTTTCAGAATCCAAGTGAGACAAAACCTTTATACTAGTAAACGCATCAACTATCAAAGTACCATTATTTTTTACTTAATTATACGTATATCTTAGGTAAAGTTAGCTATTATTTTTTTTTACTGCCGCGGCGAATTCAGCAAAACCATTTAACCGGTTAAGATTGGTATTATAAAGAATTGGGCATGTTAGTCGTTAGATTAGTACCAAATACTTAACCATATTTAATCAAAATCTTAAAGAAGTTATTCCGTAAAATTCCTAGTGGCTGCGTTTTGGTCAAAAGTGGAAACATTAATGAAAATTAAATAAACAGCCCAGTTCTCAATAACAATTCCGTGAGAATTTTTACCCTATTCCTTGTTAATAATTTTTTCAATTGAAAGTGGAGATATTGGAGATTTAAGTGATATTTTCCCGAAAATTTTACTAACTTTGATAAAAACATTTGAATTTTGGACAAATTTTGACAAAATAATCAATTTTTATAAAATGTCCTGGAAAGAAGTCGCTCCACTCACAAACACGAATTATCATTATAATAATTATAGCGATCGACATCCCAAATTTTGGCATTTTAAAAATTCTTTACAATTTATTTTAAAAAAAGACACGTTTTTGTAAATTTTTCAAATTCATGGGTCTACCATTGTGGACCATTTTTGGACGATATTCGGAACGGTTTAATGTTTTCCAAAAAAAAACAAAATCAAATTCTTCGATTTTGAAGAATTTGAAGAATTTGCAATTAAACTGGGGCTGTAATGAACGAAAATCGACAAATCGGGTTTTAAGTGACATTCTTATGATCTAGAATTAGAATACATTTCCTGATTTAAAATCGTGGTATTTTCAAAAACATTTAAAAACTAATTTTATTTGGTCTCTTCACTGACAAAATTTTTAATTGTAACAGAGACATTCTTTTTGAATATAATTATCTTTGTAATTTTCTAAAAGGTGTGCCCTCGTGAGAAACTTTATGTTGAAGATGAAATTAATTTACATATCCAGAACGTCTGTTCTACAGGGTGGACTATAAGTCGCACCTGTGTGTAAAAATTTAATAACATTTTTGTTTACTGTTATTTTGTTTTAATATAATATTAACTTTTCGTGATTTAAATTTTAATAACGAAAAATAATATCAGCTAAATGAATACCATTTCCATCAATGCACAATTTGGTTTAAAATGGGCGTTTTGCATAACAGCACGTAGTATCAGACTATATTGCCCTGATCTAAGTTTCAATGGTGTGCTTTAGCTGCTCTATGGTTTTAGAATTGTTAACATACACTCGTTGTTTGAGATAACCCCATAGGAAATAATCAGGTGCAGTTAAATCTGGATTCCTGAATTTTGTGTCACTCCCGAATTTTGCGTCAGTAAAATTGAATGCCCATGGGAAAAGTAAATTTCTATCACTTTGATTGTTCGTGTAATTTTTTGAATGTTGCTGTAACAAGGTTCGATGAATAAAATGTGAAAATAAAAAAATAATAATAAACAAAAAAAGTTATTAAATTTTAGACGCAGGAGTGACTTTGGCCCACCCTGTATAATACTTATTTAAATTTTAAAAATATCGGCGATTTGTAAGTGCATACTCAAGTAATTAAATACAGCCACAAATCTTCTTACTAAATTTCAATGAATAATTCGTACTTATACCTATGCTTCTTTCAATTTCGCTTTTTTTGCCAAAATTTCTCTAAAAAAAAAATATTTAAATTTTCTGTAATGCTAAAAAAAAGAATATTTTTTTGAATAACGCTGAGAAATTTTAAAACACACTTCCCAGTAAAAAACGCTGCTTACATGCAAGCAGGTTTGTAAGGGAGTAAGCCCAAAAGAATCCCTTACAAACCAGCTTACATATGCTATGATTTTTATATGGCGAATTCCCACCTGGAAGCATTACTTTTGAGCAAAATAAACGCGGATTTTAGCGCTTACAACAAGCTGTGATTTCATGGCTTTCAGTAAAATCATTTTTTATGTTTACATTAGTAAGATTAAAAGTAATAATATATATTAGGGCGGGTCGATTTAAAAATCGCTCAACGTTCAAGGAAAATCGTATTCTAGGGATCAAAATAAGAAACTTTGCCGAAGGGACCACACCTCTAAAACGAATTCTGATGTCCCGACTTTTGACCCGTATGGTCAAATTTTGAAAAAGCCCACTTTGATATTTCAGAAAGTAGGAGGAATCTCTCCAAGATTATGGGAGATACTTCTTCTCCGGGAGACGCGCTAGCAGATTAATGCATAAATCATCATTTTAGGTGACCGTTAAGGGGTTAAAATTTAAGTTCAAAGACAACCTCGGGATAGAGATATTTCAGAAAGTAGGAGGAGTCTTTCCAATATTAGGGTCTCTATTTCTTCTCCGGAAGACTCTCTAACAGATGCATGTATAAATTATATTCGATTGGGGTTGGATTCGATTGGGGCACTCTAAATGGGTCAAAGTGGAATTTTTCAAAATCTGACCCTACGGGTCAAAAGTCGAGACATCAGAATTCGTTTTAGAGGTATGGTTCCTTCGGCAAAGTTTCTTATTTTGATCCCTAGAATACGATTTTCCTTGAACGTTGAGCGATTTTTTTGCCTCCATACAAATCGACCCAGATATTAATTTTTTCTTGTTAAAATTTTTGACATATAATCATTTTTTTTTTTTGCCGCTCCACATGCTAGCTCTTTAGAAACAGTTAAATGACTTATTATTTTTTTAGTACATAGTCGAAAATACGAAAGAGAATCGGAAATCACTCGGGAAAATTGGTACAGATCGTTTATAATCCACGATATAAAACTGTCTGCATTACAACCTGCATCCTTATAAGGGATTAGGGTAAGCTGCTTACAACCTGCATCCTGGTTAGGGAATACAGTAAGCTCAAAATTTTTGTTTGTTTATTTTTATACGAAAACTATTCGTTTCTTTTGCTGCTTCTCAGTATTATGTAATAGTAAGCACTTACATCAGCGCATTTATTATATCCTGCTTCTAAAAACACGAAAATTTTTACTGCATTAATTTCTTCTACTTAATTTTTTTTATTTTTTTAAAGAGGTACTACATTTTATTTTCATATTAAGTGCAATTTGAGTATTTAGGTTATATTTTCATTTCCTATAGTTTTGGTATAAAATTTGTATAAATGAACTGTACATTTCAGTTGTTATCATTTTTGTTGCCAATGGCCTTTACCTACGCGTGTGCGTCTTAAATCAAGCATCCCAGCAAAAATACTCCTTACCAGATAATGAGTCTAGTAATCTAACACCGAAGGTTCGGACGTACAATACTTTTCGCTTATAGCCACGTAAATCAAATTTCATACAAAATGTGTACCTACGACATAGTCCATTAACGATATAATTACATTTGCCATATATGCCACGTAACTTTGGTTGCTAAAAGTAAAATTATATGCAAATAATTCAAGTTATAGTCACATTACGAAAAATTTCCAAAATAAGTCTGAAATCATAAAATTTTTAAGTTCTAAAATATTTGTTTACTTTCTAATGCATAAAAGAAAATCGGAATTATAAGATTAAGCTAAAAATCGGTTTAAAAATTAAACGTTTTCACCCGCTATAATACTAACTTAACTCTTTAACTACCGACTTTTTGTTTGTGAAGTTATTTCTATTTTGACTTCAGATTCTTGTTAGGGGTCCTTAGATTAGAAATAAATAGATTTACATATATGCCCCCCTCCTACCCCCCAAACAATCGGTCCGAAAATCGTATAGTTGAAACTCCTGAGCCCATTTGTACAATAAAAACATTCGAATAAAAACATGTACAATAAAAACATAAAAAAAGCTTTGCTTGTTTTTGTTCTGGGCATTTAATGAAGCTACGTTCCAAATTTAGAGATTCTAGCTTTCTTAGTTAAGAAGATACACCAAATGCCCCTTTTTCAGAATTAAAGACTGATTAAAAAATCAGACTATGTTAACAAATATCGCGATTATGTTGCCCTGATGAACAGTTTATTCATATGTTTTTTTTTTTGCAATTACCATCATCCTAATGAGCATATTGAAATAAAAATATAAAATTTAAATGCATTATCATCTTTCTTATATTTTTTTAAAAATGTGTACACTGTAGTATACAAGGGTAGTCTGTTTGGCCCGGTTTGCTAGTTGGTAGCGTGCTGGCTTTTCAGTGCGGGGGTCGTGGGTTCGATTCCCACCAGAGGCACTGGCTTGTTTTCGCTATAACGCGCCGAAGGCCATAGTAGCTAGTGCTCGGTTAGGGTAATAGGATATAATATGTAATTATATGATTATTAATTTAAATAAAAAAAAATAAAAAAAATGTAGTGAAAGGGTTAATTTTATATAGTCACATTAATTGATGACTATATCCGCTGTCGTTTATATGCAACGAAATGGCGTATATAAAAATTAGGCATATAGTCTCATTAGCGATATAGTCCACAATTTGTGTGCAACTTAGGGATATTACTGTAAGCGAAAAGTGCTGTATTAGCCTTTAACTATATTATAATTCTATCTTTTTTATTTTCAATGTCCCAAATGTAATAAGTTATGCATTACTGCCAGCCTTATAAAGATATGAATTAAAATGAGTTACCTATATGCATACAAGTGTATGAATAATAAGCTATTACCAGCAGGAAAAAATAATGGGTAAAAAAATGTTTTATTTTTTTTTATTTTATTAATTAATAATCATATAATTACAAATTATATACTAATACCCTAACCGAGCACTAGCTACTTTGGCTTTCGGCTCGTTGTAGGGAAAACAGACCAGTCCCTCTGGTGGGAATCGAACCCACGACCCCCGCACTGATAAGCCAGCACGCTACCAACTAGCCTACCGGGGTGCACAGGGTGACAAAATAGATTTTGAAAAAAGTGATAACTTAACAAAATATGTTATTAATTTTTTTTAAAACATGGTCGTGCCGGGAATCGATTAATCGACTGATTAACATGGGACTGCTCTATACCCTAAGCCACTGATATATGATAGTTTAAAACATAAATGAGTTTTTCTTCTATGTATACCAAAAATAGCGCCTTACCCTATAGCTTTCAAAAATTCGAAATATAATGAGTCTAAAAATAGATTTTCAGAAAAGTGTTGTACAGACAGAAAAATAAAATGCCAACCGACCTGAAAAGTGGATATTGGTGGCTGCAGTCAATAAATTCTGTTAGTACAATCATATTTAAATGTGATTTCTGAATATTTTGAGTGTTTCAACTAAAATTCAGTTGTGTTAACCGATCATTGTTGTGAAAACCAATATTCAGTTGTACCAACCGATATTAGTCGTTGTAACCGAATTTCAGTTGGCAATTGGCTAAATTATATTATATTTTTTGCCTCAAAGTAATATGATGAATAACGTGTTATAGTTCACCAATTATTTTTGGTATGAGATTAATGTATTATAAGTTTCTTATGAGTAACCCATTTTATTATATGAAGTAATGTAGAAGGTAATAAGTACTTATTACAAAGTAATACATAAACGAATAAATAGCCATTACCATCATTTTGCTGGGATGTTTTTTCTGGGATATGTAGGAAAATTTTAATGCAAATATTGGATGTTTGTTGCCATACGCAATAGTGATTAATAATAAAAAAAAAAGATTGTGTAGAGTTTTTAAAACATAGCACAGTGTTGCGCTATTATTTAAAAAATTTCGACGAAAATGGGTAGAACGATAGGTCACAGATATGATCAACCAAAATATAATTCAAGATCACTAAAAAGCCTGAGTAAGGCAACGTTCAATGATGTGGACAGTTTGCTTAAGTGGACCTTTCGTTCTTCCTTGTTGCTTGAAAATGTAAAAAATGTCAACTGTTATCAAGTTTAATTTCGTTTTAATTTAAATGCACACTAGAGTGGCATTTTTTTTTCAATTTGCGATTTTAATCAATTATTGCGGTCTAAAAGTTAGTTGGTGCGAATTTGAGAAAAATCGGAAAGCCCTCGAACAAAGTTTTCGATTTTTAAAAATTTTTCGTAAACTGCTTTAATAAAATTGTCTAAAAATGTTTTGAAATCGTACTAAGGGTTTTCGAGATATTGCGACTTAATTTTTACTAACTTCTCCGTTCTACAAATTTTTCTACAAATTTTTTTTTGCACTACCAAAGTAGACAAAAATGCTTTTCATTTGAGCATAAGGATGGCTAAGGGATAACTTGTAAATTTACCTACAAATATCTCAGAAAAACAGATAATTTACATAGTAAAATTGTTATGCTTTTCAGTTTTATACACATGTTTATTAAAGAAATAGTTATTTTAACTTTTGATTTTCATTAATTAATGTTTTGATTGTTGTAGAACTAGGTCCAATAGTTTTGTGGTGACAAATTTAAGAAAAACGCCTCTGAAATATGGGGAACAACATTAAAATTAGATTTAAAATATATATATGTTGTTATACATCATCTCTAATTTCAGACATAAATCTGTTCAAATGAAAGAATGTTTTCTGTAGTATTTGAGTGCAAAAAACAAAAAATGCTAAGATAATTTTTGAAAATGAAAACTCGTTAAGAGGTGAGATTACGATGCATAGCTTGATGCTAAGGCAGTGAGTTCAAATCACAGTACGACACCAAAAAAAAAAAAGTTTTTCATATAGAACAAATTAACAATATAAAATACTTTGTTTAATTGACACATAAATTAACCACTGACGAGTCCCAGGAGGGGGACGAAACTGCGGCAGTCTGGTGTATCCCTTGTGTCCGTAAAATTGTTCAATAAAAATGTTTTCTTCTTCTTCCTGTAAAGAGACTAACTAAAGTAATATTCTACAGTAATTAATATAAAAAATTAATTACGATTGTCATTATCTGACGGTTGCAAAACACTTTCTAACAGAAAATTATTCAAGTTTGAGGCCATACTCTATATTTCTTCCCCTGTTTTGTTTACAAACTAAACAAAATATGAAAAGGAGAGAAAACAAAAAACGTGTATTGAATATCCACCAGAGGTGGACCTTGCCAATCAAACAAGTTTTACATTTATTTTTTGATCAATGGTTATAATCTTTAACTTCAAACTCATATGTATATTAGTTCTCATGTAGTGAGTAAACTAGTTCATATGAATGTTTGATGTTTGGCATGGGATTGTTACCGCTTTCAAAGCGTGTTCTAATGATGGGAACCTAGAAAATTCCCGAAATAGATCTATCAACACATTCCTGAAAGGGTCAAATAATAAATTTGAAAACAAAAAACTCTATAGATTATTTGTTAGGGCAATATCCTAATGAAGAAATATAGAGTATGGCCTCGAACTTGAATAATTTTCATTTTCATTGCACAATTAAAGGTCGACAAAAACATAATTTTTATTTTTAAAAATTATAACAAACTTAAGATAATTTTTTTCAAAAAAAATTTGAATAGAGAAAAAAGACGCCAATTTTAGTGAAAATCAAATCGCAATATCTCAAAAATTTTGAAATATTCATGTTCAGCATATGAAAATGAATAATAAAAAAAATTATGTGTCGCAAGACATATTTTTGCTAAAGCAATTTCGGAAAAATTTTCATAAATCGAAATGTTTGCTAGCGCCCACTTGTTAAAGCTATCCGATTTTTCTCAAATTTGCAACAAAAAACTTTTAGACTTAATACTCCAATAATCTGAACAATAAATTGAAAGTTTTCAAAAAAAGTTTTTCTTCATTAAAAAACAAAATGCCTCTCTATTGCACTCGTTTTTCCAGTTTTTTTTTTTGTATTTTGTTTTGTTGCTAAAAAGTGCAACTTAAGGTGTTGTTTCGTGATCATAAAAACTGAATAACAGCCGAGTTTTAAACAGCCGAGTTTTAATAAAACTAATTGATTCAATAAAAAATAAGAGAGTGCTCGCAAATGTGGGCTGTTTGCCTGGTTTTTTGTATCGTTGCAAAAAATAAACGCAACATAAAGTAAAGGGTCCGCCAAATAACTTTTTTTTTTTGAGCTCCTGAACCAATTGGACTTTGTATGGCGTCATACCAAGGCTTTTCACGCTTTGGTTTATCGATGAGGATGCCAGTTTCTTTCACTTTTTTTACAAGATAACGAACATACGGACCATATTCGTTCAGCGGAAGAATAAAACTAATTATCTGTCAAATCAGACATGAGCTAAGTGTTACCATTCACGAAATAAGCACTAGTTGAAAAAAAAAACGTTAGATGGCGGACCCTTTATTATTTTTCGTTATTATAAAAATTTAACAACAAATGAGTTTTAAGGAATTTTCCAAATCGGATTTTTCCAAACGGTAGGAATTTTATTCACAATTTTGTTATTTGTTTGGTAAAGTGCGCCGTTGACATATTTTCTTATTTTTTAATTTTTTTTAATATATTTTAGATTTTCTCTAAATCTGAATATGATGTAGAGGAAAACACAAATAAACATATACCACTTTAAATATATTTCGTAAATTTTTTTTAATAGTTTTGATACCCATTTTGGTATCGTTTCTTTGCAATAAATGTGAAAAAACACAAAAAAAAGAAAACTGGAGCCATTTTTGCAACACCTTTTTAACCTTTAAAAATTCAAATTTAACTAAATTTGAAAGAAATCACTCTCTTAATTTTCCATTGGGTCTTTTTTTGGTCAAATGTGGAAACATTAACCCTATATGGATCAAATTATATAAAATAATTATTTTTATCAAGTGAAATTTTTTTTATTTAACATTACATTACTATCGTTATTCAACTTACGCTATTACTATCGTTGGGTGTAATCCACCCCTACTTATTAGTATCTGTCATTCATATCAGTTAAATTCAATTATGCAAATAATATTTTTTTTTTCAATAATGAACTCCAAAATACAGAAAAAAATTTTGATTTTATAAGTTTGGCAATTCATTTATTTTAAATAATATTTTGTTAATGTACATCTCTCTTGAAAAAAAACAAAAATTCAGCCTTATGGGTGGATTTCACCCAGACGATAGTACTGCAGGGTCAAAAGCTTTACAATCTTGTAGTCATAATAACAAAGTGTAAAAACGGTAATGACATATCATTATATTTTGGCTTACTCTATACATTTCTTTAATACCTATAATAATTACTTACACTGAGATAATTATATGCATGATAACAATGAATATTTTGTATTAGATCTATGAAGTGTCCCTAAAAATCTTCCATTGAAACTTTTCAATAAATTAATGCCGTTTTTCATAAAATTTTATGAAAAATTTTATTTTATTTATTACAAATTTCATACGCCGAATGAAAAAATTTCTTTAAAAACAGTTTCATATCAATTATGAAGCTTTGTGAAGAAAACTTCATTATTTTATTGAAAAATTTCATTAAAACTCGTCCAAGAAAATGCTGTATGTGTACTAATAACTACCCAGGTAGAAATTACCAACCGTACCAAAATGCTATTTTAGTAAAACCAACCGTATTAAAATATTTAAATAATATATATTTATAATATTTTATTATATTTCACACATTTAAATATGTTGTATACGTTTAAGACCAAACTGTATTGCTGCTTTTTATGTGTTTTATTATACATATTTCTTAAAATAATTTAATTTAACACTCTAACTGGCAAATGATGTTTTGCAACGAAATTCATACCATGTGCTCCACTCGAAAAACGAGTAATAAGTTCTTCAACAAAATTGTGTATCGTTGCCTAATTTAGGCGATATGAACCAAAATATTTTAGGGTGCATTTTGGAAACTTAAAGCATATAAAAGAGAAGTTTCGGACAAAAATTATTTCTGTTACCAAGATATAAGCACACTCGAAAAAATATTTTTTTTTTTGCTTCTATTTAAGAAGATAACCCGATTTTCTGATAAAATCCTGTGAGTCCTTATACTAAAGTAAGGATTTATTATTAAAGATAAAGCTTCAATCTTACTTATATTTTATTATAAAGAGTTTTTTTATTTTAGTTTATTAATTAATTATCATATAATTACAAATTATATACTATTACCCTAACCGAGCACTAGCTACTATGGCATTCGGCGCGTTGTAGCGAAAACAGACCAGTGCCTCTGGTGGGAATCGAACCCACGACCCCCGCACTGATAAGCCAGCACGACTTTATGCACATAAAATGTTTATAAAATTTGTTCAGTAGACTCTTCACTACATTATTGCCAAATAAAGTTAAGCAATATCATCAAGTCTGAATTAGCTGTAGGCCGAAAACTAAGGACGCCTTTTTTTTGAGTGGTGCACTGATTTTCAAAATCTTTTGAGGTCCATAAAAAAAAATTGGTAGTCAAACTGGCCAAAACGAGTACAGGGTTTTACTAACCTTTGGTAGTACAATCGAACCTATACTGTCGAGTCAGTGCATTTTTCCAAAAGTCTTCATTTGTTGCACTGTGTAATTAATAATTAACTGAAAAACTTTCTTTCATTTTGTGGAAAAAAAATTCATTGCATTAATAAAAAGCTTAATTGTTTGAAGTCTGAAATTGTTAAAATAAAAGGTTGTATTTTCATAATTTATTCACAAAACTTTATTACCAAAGTCTATACACAGAGAAAAATTTAACTATTTGCCAACTGAAATTCGGTTACTACGCCTTAAATTCGGTTATTACGAATTTCAGTCGGTTAGCACAACTTAACATTAGTTTACACAACAAAGTTCAATTAAGTCTACTAAATTTTAGTTACAACGCCCAAAATATTCATTAATCTAATGTAAATATCGTTTTACTAACTAAATTTACCATAAATATACACTTTTCAATTCTGTTGGCACTTTATTTATCTGTGTGTAGCTTCTTATCATTCAATTTAATGTTATTTTCGTTAGACTGTTTTAAAGATTGCCTACCTTAATTTTTTTTGTGGTGAGATAAACTTTTTATTTATTTTTTTTTTCTCATTTTTTGTTAGTTTTATTGTATTTATATTTTCTATCAGTACACTGAAATAATTATCCTTCATGATATTAATGCAACAATTTCATAGAATTGTTTTCTTATATTCAATGAAAAATTTCATTATATCCAAGAAATTTTATTACTACGAGTATTAAGAAATTATTTAATAATTTTTTTTCATAAAAGGTCATAGTTTCATACAATAAATTCATTCGTTTTCATAAATTATGTCTCCATAAATTTAATGAAAATTTTCTATAGAGCTATGAAATTGTTTCAAAGACTTATGTTCTTTTTTATTATTCATAATTTCATTAATTTGCATACATTTCAAACTTTAGTTTTAAGATTTAATTCTCGAGTGTTCAACATATTTTATAAAGTGTTTTATTATTTTAATGTAGCCTCGTATTAATTTTGGACATCAATGAAATTGTTTAAAAAATCATATGAAATGGTTCATTGGCTTAGTTCCAATACATTTTTCAAGACATTAATGAAGAGTTTTATTAATTTAAGGAAATTTGTTTGAAATTGTTTCATAAATTCTATAAACACTTCATTGTCGGAATGATTCATTATTTTTATGATGATTTTCATGAATTCTACAAACATTTCATAAACAGTGACTTTAATGAAACCTGTTTCATAAAGTGAAGATAATTCTCTCAGTGTACTAATTGCGTTTTGTTTATTTATGACAGTGCATAATAAATGAATAACGCGTGACTGTTGAAAAAAAAAGAAGTTAAACAAATGTTAACAAAAACTCATAAACAGGGTATTTACAGCAGATCTTGTGAGTTAATAAAATCAAGAAACTTGAATAAATATTCCATCTGTCATTAAAACATCATATCAGAACAGAATCTGTCAGTACATCCAAATGATATATGTATGTTGCTTGACACAAAGAAATATTTCTTTAAACTTCTTTGCTTTTAACTGTGAATACCCTTATTGTATAGAAATATTAACAACAAAAACAAAACTGGTGTAAACAATAATATTTTGCGCGTGTTAACAACTTTGTTGTTTCAACCAAAATTAAAATTATTTTGTTAAATATCTTTTTTTTAGACATAAATTTTTTTGTTTTAAAATCCATTTAAAGATTTGCGTACATTAACAGTTTCTGCTCTGAATCATTTTTATAATTAAGCCTATTTTATTTGATTTGCGAAAATTTTATTGTTTATAACAAATTCTTTTTGCCAAATTAACCTTAAAAGGAACACGGCTGTCAGAAAGGAACAGAAAGAAATATTTGTTAGGACGACGATTTGCTCAATAAGGACACTTCATAGATCCAATGCAAAATGAGCTTTTCAAAAAATTTCGACACCTCATTTCTCAAGGTTTTTTTTTAATTGAGAGAAACGATGGACTGGGTTATGAGACTATACTTAAAAGCTACACACAGAGAAAAATTTAGCTATTTGCCAACTGAAATTCTGTTACTACGACTCAAATTCTCTTATTACGAATTTCAGACTGTGGGCATTAGTTTTCCGAACAAAGTTCGGGTAATTCTACTAAATTTTAGTTGCAACAACCAAAATATTCAGAAATCTAATGTAAATATCGTTCGACTAACTGAATTTATTAGTTGTTACCATTAATATATATACTTTTCAGTTCAGTTGGCACTTTATTTCTCTGCGTGTATAACATGCAAAGTTTCACGTTGAAACGTCTTTACCAAAAGAATTGATAGAAATTTAAAAGTCGAACAATGAAAAAAATTAATTGAAACTTACAAAAGTTTTTTTATTCACAAAAGTTTTTTTATTCAGATCCAGACCAATACAAAGTGTTTAGTCCTAAGGTCAAAAGTTGTATGGTGGTTCGCAAGTGAATCCAAAATTTTCGGTTTTTAAACTTTCGCAGTTTTTTCATAGGGGTTTTGCACCGTTTAATTGAATTGAATTTTGAGAACAGAAATAAAAAAAAAAAATTGTGTAATTTTATACAGTTTTAGTTAGACCAAGTTGATGTCGGCAACGAGATACTAAAATCAGAAACTAATAAGGAATTGGCGTAAATTTTTTTTGAAAACTAATGTTTTTTGCGTCTGACTTTCACAATTATATTTAAAATTGGTTAGCGTTTTGCTTGAAATGAGTTTCTAAACTGCACCTCTGAGTCAAAAAAAAAAAACGTTTTGAGACTGTAATGCAAACATTCTATGATCTTTTTATGTGAAAAACATGTCTTGAGATCATAGTTAGGTATGTAGAATAAATCTTCAAGACAATCTAAATTTACAAAGAGAATAAATTTAATTTAAATAATTCCTAGCGGGTACAGCAGCAGTTTTTTACAAACACATTTCACGATTGCCAGAGCGCTATATCGATTGCCAGAGCCCTATATCATCAAATAAAAAAGAATTTAAGGACTTTAAATTTTATGAAGTAAACAAAACGTTCATAACCTCAAAAAGCTTGCATTTAACATGATTTCCTACAAATAAGTAACCCTAAACGCAATTATATATTATAAAACCGGCCTGTGCGCCCCGGTAGGCTAGTTGGTAGCCTGCTGGCTTATCAGTGCGGTGGTCGTGGGTTAGATTCCCACCAGAGGCACTGGTCTGTTTTCGCTACAACGCGCCGAAGGCCATAGTAGCTAGTGCTCGGTTAGGGTAATAGTATATAATTTGTAATTATATGATTATTAATTAATAAAATAAAAAAAAAAAAAATAAAGCCGGCCAAAAAAATGCGTATTTTCCAAAATCAACTCGGTTTTTTTTTTTTGAGTTCCAATATGTGACAAATTTTGTTTAGTGTATTTTGATATATTTTGGTGATGTTATATACATTTTTTGACATGTGAGAAATACAATGAGATCTATAAAAATTCATGCAACTTTAATTAGCTAGTTTTCGATACAACGCGCCGAAAGCCATAGTAGCTAGTGCTCGGTTAGGGTAATAGTATATCGTTTGTAATTATATGATTATTAATTAATAAAATAAAAGAAAAATTAATTTGACATAAACTTAAAATGTGGATAGATTTCGCATTCCTAAACATCATCTAATATATACACAAAATGTCATTCATGTCATACAATAAAAAATTTGAAAATATTCTGACGCTAAATGTAGAAAGACTTCAAATAAAATTTAAATTTTTTGGAGTTAACCTATTTTTTAAATTGTTGGAAAAGTATTGTGGGTTTTGACAATTTTTTTTAAATTGTCATCTGGCAACCCTTACATTTTTATAACTGTGGTAGTATTTAAAAAAAAAATACTAGATCGCAGGCACTGGTAAAGCCATCGTCACACAGTGGCTTGACTTTTTTCGTGTCAAAAATCATAAGTTGTAAAGTAATGAAGATATTTACAAATTTTAAAATGCCTTTGAAAGAAGACTTCTCAAGCTTCACTTTGCACGGTCATAGGTTAGCTGCGGCATATTTTCTACAGATTTTTTTTTTATCCTAACCTCACACAAAATTGCCCGTCGTTTTTGGAAATTCGAAAATAACACAATAAGAACAACCTTTATTATAAATTTAGTAATATTTATCATACGCCTTCAAATACAAAATTCCTCAGTTTCTTCTTATTAAATTTCGTACAAATTTCAATGTTCATGAATTTTATGATCTTTTTTTTAGCCGAGAGCTAATTTTAACATTTTTTTAAAACTTTTTTTACCTTTTAAAGGTTAATTTTCGTAACGAAATTTGTCATCCACATAGACATTTTTCACTACAGATCTTTTTGTTTAATTTGAACATAAAAATTATGTTGTAGTTTAAAATGCTTATGTCTTGTATGTATTTTAATTAAAAAAAACATTTAATAAGTTCTGGCATTAAAATTCATTTTTCATTTTTAGCACTAATTTAATGTGTCTGTTTAACACCCAACACTATGATGTGTCTGCGTATGATGATCATCTTCTCATCTCATTATAATTTTTTTTTTTTAATTTCTGTATATTTATAGCATGTGGGTGTGGATGGCACACAAAAAAGATGATCATCACCAATGGTATATTAAAATAAAATAAAATAAAATAAATTATTATCAAATACATTTTGTGCATTTTATTCATTATGGCTAAATTATTGTTAATTTTTATAGTTTTTTTTTTTTTTTTTTTTGTCTATAATAAGATCTATAACAATTTACACCTATTCGTTGAAATTAGAGTATTCAAAAAAATAACGAATTTTGAAAACCGGATTTCGGTTTGTTCAAAAATCAAAATATTTTTCTTCATGTTAAAAATTTTGCACAGGTTATTTTCAGTTTTTTTATAATACATTTTTACCACTTCTACATTTTTTACCTGAAGAAGTTCAATGACGCGTACAAAAACGTGTAAGAACCTGTCAGTAGACAAAATCTGCAGATCTCATGAAAATTTGGTTGGTATTCCGTATTCGGCATGTTTTGACTATTTGGCCGAATACCGAATATTAGCACTATTTGGCAGAATTACTCGGTCAAATGAAAATAGCTTAAAAATCACTATTCGTGATATCTCTACAAAAAAAATAAGATCTAGAATTCAAATAATCTTGCTCACATCATAATTTATATAAAAAAATCGAAAAATAAAATTTTTTAAAATTTAAAAGTAAAATGTTTAAATTTTGAAAATTACACACTGCTACAAAAAAAAAACACTTTTTGTCAGAACTTGAAAACCGACCTAGTGGTGGTTGTAGGCCTAGGTGAGGACATACAAAAACCGTTTTCAAAAATTTTGAAACACCCTCAAAATTTTGGGTTATTTTCAAAAAAACTGTTTTAGGGTAGGTCGTAGCACTTTAGTACTCACACATTTTTTGACGGACTTCAAAATTTTAAACAGTTTTGGAAAGGCAAATAATTAAGATTTCATGAAATGTATTCATAAAATATATATTCCAAGAAATTAGGTAAGTGTTTATAAAAAGTTTCTCATTTATTTTTTCCTAATTTTTCAAATTCAACAAGAGCTATTTTAATTTTTTCTATGAAAACCTATCTTTTTATGCACTGCATTTTAAAGACAATTTTATATAGAAAAAAACTAGATATTATTTGTTAAAATCGGTTTATATTTGCAAAAGTTACTAAACTTTTTCTTAAGTAAAAAATTTGGTAATGCAGACTTTTCTTTTGGTAAACCACTTGACTTACAAACGTAAATTAAAAACTGTACAAATAGCTTAACCTAAGTTAACATATATAGTTAAAAACAGGTGTTAATGAAAAGTTGAATAACTTTTACAATTTTCATCCGATTTAAAAAATGAAAACCATGTTTTGTTAAGAACTAAATTTTCTTTATACGTTGGTATACATTTTTATAAGCTTTCATATTAAAATAAGCAATGAAAAGCTACACTCAAAAAAAAAAGTTTGTAAAGTCAGCAAAAAATTTTGCTGAGTCAGCAAAATTTTAGTCAGGAGGATGCTTGCAAAAAAGTTGCTAATGTCAGCAAAATCTTTTGCTGAAAATCAGCGAGCTGATTTTTAGCAACAAAATTTGTAGATTCAGCAAAAGTTTTGCTAACACTTAGTAGATTAGAAATAAAAAAGCCTTGATAAAAATTAATAAATTTTTTGCTGAATTTTAGTAGACTGAAAAAAACGCAAAAAATTTGTAGAAAAATTGTAATTTAGTTAATTTATTTGCTGAAAATCATAAAATATATAGAAATAAATATATATAACATAACAAAAATTGTCGTTCAATTACTTACATCAATGGTTCTCTAAATGATGCTATCGCAACTGCCGAAGATAATTATAGAAACGAAACGAAAAAATAAACAAAAACAAAAGAAACGAAACGAAAAAACAACCCTTTTTTGCAATACGAAAAAGGAACCATAAAAATCTACCTATGATGTGTGTCTTTGTCTTTCACTTTACTCTGTCTACATTTCTGTATATGTTTGTTTGCAATTTGACCACACATATAAACATTTAGTTTGAATAAATAAATATTTTATTTTGTCTTTTATTTAATTAATAGACAATTATTTTCACAAGCCGGTGACAACGCAAAACTTAAGTTGTTTTAATCCTCAATTTTGTTTTATGTATGAAAAACAGATACAAAAGTCTTCCATGGTTGATTTTTTTATATGTCTTATTAGAGTTGTACTTTTTAGTATCATTTTCCTCTTCTCTACTACATCTTGACATGCCGCGACATCTACTTCATTCTGCGTATATCTTTCAATCTGGTTGTCGTCCACACTATTAATGTGCTTATCAGCACAATTTTTTTTTAGCAAAATTAATTAGTAAAACATTAGTATATTAGTAAAGCATTAGTATAAAACAGTTAAGTGCTGAATAAGTATAACAAAAATTTTAGCTGAAAACACGATTTTAGCAAAAAATTTTGCTAAAAAATAGTATACCTGATTTACAAGACGTTTTACTAACTTTTCTACTAACTTATTTTTTTGAGTGTACTAAAATCAAAAAAGTTTATAATTTTCGTTTTTTTTGTAGATATGCTTAACAAAAACAATACTTATAACTTACAAATGTATCAAAAAAATGCACGTCTTTTTAAAGCGTAATCAGTTTTCTTTCCAAACCCGTTAAAAAAAATTTAAATCGGACAAAAACTGACTGAGTTACAGGGCGATAAGTTGACGAACATCACTGAAAACGGTTTTTTTAGAATAACTTCTGAATTTGAGGGTGTTTCTGAATTTTTTTGACACAATTCGTAATGTACTCAACAAGACCTATAACCCACGCTAGGTCGTTTTCCAAGTTTTTTTTTTTTCACTGTAGCACCGTGTTATCAAATATTTAAGAAATCAATAAAAACGACAATATTTAAGGAATTATACAAAAATAAATAAATGGTTTATTCAGACTACCAATGCAACCCTTGTAACCATTTCATTATAGACCATTTTGTTAAAGGCAAAATCAGGTGCCATCGTAGAGCTCTGGATACTCATCTGATAATAAAAAATTAAATTTGTTTTCATACACGAATAAATTCTTTAGTCCCTAACGTTGCCGGATTTTTAAATTTTTGTTTTGCATCAAAATGATACGAGGGTAAACTCAAAACTAAAAAAAACACTCAAAAAAATCGTTGTTTTTATTTTTCAAAAAAAAAAAAAAAAACTACACAAAAACTTAAAAATTTCTCTATTCACTTAATTTTTTAGTCGTCTACAAAACAAAAACAAAAAACAATTGAAAATCGGTCCACCTGTTAAGGCTGCACAGTGGCACCCGATTTTCAATATCTTGTTTTGAAAAAAAAGCATTTAAAGTAAATATTGCTCATGTTAAATATAGGGCAAGGAGTTTGTTTAACAAGCCGTTACTTTTTTATTTCTGAGATTTTTTCTCCATATAGAAAAAGAAAAAAGTATATAGAAAAAAGTTCAAACTATTGAAATAAGAAACAAAAAAAAAATTGAGAAAAAAAATCGGAATCTACATTGATATAACTTTCCTTCATAGTATTAATGAAACGATTTCATTAAAATCGATTCATTGGTTTAATAAAAAATTTCATTAACTAAATGAAAATTCATTAATATTGGTATTGTTTTTATTAACATTTTTTATGGTTTTTTCATACATTTAAAATCATTAAATCAATGAAAAATTGTCAAATTTTTTTCAATAAAAATT
The DNA here is from genome assembly GCA_021234595.1 of Delia radicum. NCBI lineage: Eukaryota > Metazoa > Arthropoda > Insecta > Diptera > Anthomyiidae > Delia > Delia radicum. The sequence continues at coordinate 116,868,559 of CM037852.1, forward strand.
TTGACTTGCAATAAGAAAAAAAAATTATTTTTTGTACTATCATTTTGAAATAAAAAAAAAAAACAGAAAAATTTCTTTTAAACAGAATTGACCAAAACTTTGATATAAATAAATTTTTTTTATTAAGTTTGCCTAGAGCTAACAGTTTTTGACGAATTTGAATAGTTGGTCACTAAATTTCAGGGAACAGATTCTCTAAGAAAAACGATATAGTTTTGTTCAAAACGTGACCTAAATTGTTATCGTTTTGACGATGTTACACAAAAACGTTATGCTAAACGATAATAAGTTTTTGTTTTTTAACAACATTGTTAACAATATTTCACATTTGCATCTAATATGGTCGTAGTTTAACTACAAAAAGTGGACTATAATCGTCGATCGTTCTACAGAATTCCAAGCCAGATCGATAAAAAATTACATATTTTGTACCGACATATAAGAAAATATATCATCTTTTAACACAAATTATAAAAAATTTAAAGAAAGATTGAATGTAAAGAAAAAGAGAAATAAATTAAAATTGTTTTTTTTAGTTCAGCTTTTAATATTTTAATGCCTGTTATTTATTTAAACGATTTTTTCAATCATTAAAGTTCTTAATACACATTATTTAAAAAAAGTACAATAATTAAAATATTTCTTCTTTATGGATAATAAATTATTTTTTTTTTTTAATTTGTAATTTTCGATCTGAAAACTAATCAGCTACTTTTCAAATTTTATATTTTTTCGAATTCGTCAAAAATTATGAGCTTTGGCAAATTTGTTGAGAAACAATAGAATTTTCCCCACTGTGCTACATTGGTGGGTGGCCCCGGGAAAACCATTCTTGTTAGATTTCTTTTTTACATGTCATCCTATTCCAAGTAACGAAAATTTGCTGAATCAGGCTGAGTTTAATAAAAATCTGCCATCGCTTTTGCAGAACAGCCTGTGATGTTTACTTTCGAACTTTTCGAACTTTTTTTATAAAAATATTTTATAGATCCTATAAAGACCAGACCTTATAAATAATATCAACGAATGATAATTCTCAATAATAACCAAATTAATGCTAGGCTAAAATAATCATAAAAAGTGCAAATTATTAAATATCAACGAAAATATTTCATACAAACTGTGAATTTTATTCATTAAACACATGAAACTTTCTTAACGATTAGGCTAGGATTAATGAAACAAAATTTCGTATACTTTATGAAATTTTCATTGTGTCAATGAAACCATTCATTAAAATTGATTTAATGAAACACCTTTCATTGACTCAATGAAACGTTTCTTTGGGGACTTTTTTATGAAAAAATTCATTGGATTAATGAAGGAATTCATTAATACTACGCACAAATTTCTATCAGTGTAGTAAGCAGCAAAACAAATAGTTGTGTAAAAAAAGTCTTGACATTCGTGCTACCCTTTACTGTATAGTAAACCCCTTACACTTGGAGGTATGAAACATGATAAAAACTGAACAAATTGTCATTTAAGCTTTTGCATTATCACTCTTAAATTTTCTGGCGAAAACTGTAACTGTACTGTAAATTAATAGATTTGGTCCATAAAGTACTGCTTTATCCTAAAATAATATTTAAAACATTATCAAATTTTTTTTCTGCTAGCACCCAAACATCGAAAATTTGTTGCCGCGATTTTAGGAGACTCACGATGAAAAAGTGAAATATGACACACCTCACGCAAGTTATCGCAAAATTTTATTATAGATTATTTAAAAAGATGGCGTCGTGACAGCTGCGCTCAAAATAAAAAGTCTGCAACATTTTTACTGGGAAGATCCTTGCAGAAAAATTGCTAATATCAGACTTTCACCTTTCTCTGGGTGGTTTTATTCTCTTGGCATCTTTTGGGCCCTAGAAGTTCTACTCAACTAAATTTCAAAATTGACAAAAAATATAGGCATTTCGACCATATTTCTTAGCTTAGAGCTATGACCACATACAATTATTTGAAGACTACAAACCTAGAAAACTAGAGCGCATTCCATTATCGATGATAGGGATTCATTTCGGTAATATATTTTTAAAAAATCTCATTTTTCTGAAATATAAAAAAAATTGTTGTGTTTAACAGCATGCCACGCCCACAATTAACAATATTTTAACCTAATTTTTTGGCTACCTTAATTTTGATGTATTTACTATAAAATGGCTTTAAAATTTTGTAAATCGGTGGCAACATTAAATTGAGGTTTTGGACCATAGTGCGCCGCAACTTTGCACATTGCATAGAAAATAAGAAGAGCATAAAATCATATTAAAGTTCTAATAAAGTTTATGACTGTTTATCGTTTTCTAATGATTATTAGATTTTTTTTTTGGAATTTGTGAAATATTTAAATTAGGATTAAAAATAACCAAATGGCTTTATGCAGTTAATCTAAAAGTATTTCATTCACTTAAAAAATATGGCTGATCTGATATGGAAGCTGGTGAAAAATAAAAATCTGTTTAGGGAACATCCAAGCTGGACTCCATAAATTTTATAAGTTGTCAAATTTAAGCAACAACTGTTGAAAAGTTACAATTTATATTGTGAAAATCCATAGTGGACCACGCTTTTATAAATTTAAATGTACGCGGTCGATGATAGGTATTTGGTGACTTCGCCCTAGCACAGCGGGAAAAATTGGACTTTTTTGAGCAAATTTGACTACAACCCACGATTTTAAGCGAATTTGAAAAATAACTGACTAAATTTCGGATCAAGTCCTCATGGCCAATTTTTTAAATAATCTTAGTTTATACGTATACTTAATAAATCGTCAAAATCAGCGAAATTTCCATTTCTTTTTATATTTTTGCTACAAAAAATTGTAAAAGTTGTGGAATACAAGCGAAATGTAAAGGGTGTTCTTTATACAGGTATATAACTTCAAGTTGGCAACACTTTTTTAACTGGCAGTCATTTTCTCAGCTGTCAAGTGATTTATGTTTAGTTTGGTTTGGTATTTCATGACGCCTGAACAACTCTACCAAATTGATATTAAAGTAAATTTGTTTATCTTTCATGTAGAGACGAAATCATAAAAATTAAATGTATAGTTTTTAAAATAGAGACATTTAAACGGCGCCTTAGCTCAACATTTTTAAATTTAATCTTTTTAATTTTAGAAATTAAAAAGCTTTTTTTAATAAATCGTTAATAATATTTAAACTCTGGGAACCAAAAAAGACGAGTGTTGTTTTTAGTAAGATTCCATATTTTACAAATATGCATCTTTTTTCAAATCGAGAGTGACCAAATTTGAGAAAAGTGCATTTAAAAAAGAAATTGCATAAAAAATGTATTTCTTTTTAATGTATTTCTTTTAAAAAAATTTCATTCCACAGTAAAAAAAGTAGTGGAGTATACCATTCCAGTGCAATTTAAATCGTGATAATCCGATGAATATTAACACTTTGACTACCCTTGTACTCTACAGTTTACACATTTTTAAATAATTATAAACATTTTGATAATGCAATAAAACTTTATATTTTTATTTAAATATGTTCATTAGGATATTACATAGAAAAAAATATTTCCCTATTTTTTTCAATTAAATCGATTTGTTGAAAATTTTAAAGGCTGTCAATTAATAATTAATTAATTCAATTAAATATTTGCTCAAATTCTGAATTTGATTGGCATTTTTTTATATTAACGCTTTAAAGCAAACATCAATACATTGTTGTTGTTTTTTGTAGTTGTTTTTTTTTTATAAATGTTTATGTTTAATGGTGCAAAGAAAAAACTAAAAACGGGTTTTAAGTAAAAAATTTATTGAATTAATTAATATTTTAATTGATTTTGCACCTATCACGACAATGATACTATCAATTAAACCTTTTATTAAAATTAAAAAGGAAAAAAAAATTATAAATAACTTCTACAAAAAAAAATTTGATACTCACAAGAAAAGTGTGTGATCTATACGTTGGTATGTGTGTTTTTGGCAATGCTGAGTCTGTTTGTATGTGTGCTTGTTTTGTTTGTTAACTTCAACTGTACTTGCAAATACCATGGTATTTTATACTGAAAATTTTCTATTTATGCACACAGTGTTGAAAAAATAATATGATAATTGCGTCTAAAATAAAATATGTATTTATACATTTAAAAGTGAATTAAAATATTATTTGATTCAATTAAATATTTGTTTCGAAACAAATTAAATTTAAATCAAATCTTTAATTAGATATTTTAGGTTGATAATTTTTTCTGTGTATTAGTAATAAATATTTTAAATTCATTACAGTTAGATTAGATATTAATTCTTAGTAGTTTCATTACTTTATTAAGTTAAATAATTTAGTTTCAGTTGTTTAAATGTGAATATTTACTTGTTTTAAGACATTATCATAAAATTGATAATGTAATTTTTGAAGTTTAATTTAGAATAATAAATATTTTTTTAAACAGAAAGAAATTGCAAAAAATAAATGAAAAATTATTTCAAACAATAGAAAAATACTCTAATTCCAACAAAAGAGCTAATGTCTGCAAAAAAAAGAAAAAAAATGCAAAAAAAAATTTCCCATATTCCCTACGCTTCAATAGAAAGAAGATACTAATTTCTGTGTGAATTTGTTCACATTAGTATAAATAAATCTGTTAACTAAATGAGAATTTCATGCCGGTTTAAATTTAATGTTATAAACTTCAAGCTATATAAAAGCATTTGGTATGCCAACAACTATTTTTGTTTTGGGTTTTTAATCAAATGAGTTATTATTTAATTAAAAATAATTCAATTAAAGAGCTATCAATTTCTAATTGAATTAGCAATTTTCGTTGTTGGCGGAATTTAAGCAATTAAAGTTATTGAATCAGTGGTTTTCGTGATTGAAATGGGTTTTTATTTTTTTGTGTGTACACACAGAGAAATAAAGTGCCAACCGAATTGAAAAGTGTATATTAATGATAACAACTTATAAATTCAGTTAGTACAACGATATTAACATTAGATTTCTGAATATTTTGAGTTTTCCAACTAAAATTCAGTTGAATTAACCGAATTTGGTTGTGAAAACTAATGTTCAGTTTTACCAACCGACTGATATTCGTAATAACCCAATTTGAGTCGCATGAACCGAATTTCAGTTGGCAAATAGCTAAATTTTTCTCTGTGTGTAGTTATTTAAAATAAAAATCCTTATATGGATAAACTGTTCAACAGGACAATATAGTCACGATATATGTTAAGAAAGTCCGATTTTGTTAATGAACCTTTATCTCCGAAAAAAGAGGCGTTTGGTGTTTCTCCTAAACTAAGAAGTCTATAATCACGAAATTTGTCATGTAGCTTCATCTAATGAACAAAACAAATTAAAAGAAAGCATGTTTGTATATTCTAATGTTTGAGCGGTGAACATGGGCTGAAAAGTTTAAAAAATTTTATTTTTTCCCCACCCTTTAAATGGAAGGATGGCGAGGGAACACACATGTACAAATTTTTCGTTTTATTTTAAGGACCCCTAACAATAATCTGAAGTGAAAATAGAAATATATCCAAAAACAAAAAGTCGAAAGTGAAAGGGTTAATTAAAATACGAATATTCAAATTTACACCCTTTTTGGACTTTACGCATTTTTCAAAAAAACGAAATCGCACAGAAAACGGTGGATTTTGCTAAATTTAAAAAACTAAAAACGGCAATCTTCTAAATGCAAAATTAAATTGAAATCGAAAGACCACATATCAAAAAATTTTCTTTTTTTGTCCATCGTTGGTGGAACGGCCAATATATAGATTATTCTGATACAACCTACATACATAATCAAGAAAAACATTTTTTGAGTTCGTACTTTCGGATTAGAGACTCTTCCGACGAGGCATGATAATATTTTCCAAAATCAATTATCGCTATGCATATAAAATTGGTTAATGCACACATAGAAAAAAATTTAGCTATTTGCCAACTGAAATTCTGTTGCTACGACTCAAATTCGGTTATTACGAAATTCAGACAGTTGGCACTACTTTATATTTGTTTTCACATATAAGTTCGGTTAATTCAACAGAATTTAAGTTGCAATAGCCAACACATTCAGAAATCGAAAGTAAATATCGTTGTATTTACTAAATTTATAAGTTGTTACCATTAATATACACTTTTCAATTCGGTTGGCATATTATTTCTCTGTGTGCACTCTTAAATATAGAATATTTTCATAAAACCCTTAAAAATTAAATTCCGTTTAATGCTATAAACACATAGACGACTGCAGCTACACGACTACAGCCTGCCAAAAATAAAATACACACGTTTATATGAAAACGATTATTTTGGCACTAACACAACTACACGACTACCCGACTACTTTTGCCGCTGTAGTCAACTTAGGTTAATTTCTATTTTTGTTGGCTGCAAAACAAAAATAGTGTTGACAATAAAACAAAATATGTAACAAATTAGTGCTTAAAAATATTTTATTTTGTTAAACACAAAAAACGTCGCAACATCAAATGGTATAATTGCATTAATATTCAAGAGGGGTTATATAAATTTATTTTCACGTTATAATAATGTATTATAAATAAGTAATTGTATTTTTAAGTGAACTTTATATACGTGTCTACAACCAAGCATGTTGTTCTATTTTAATAAAGAAAAAAAAGATGTAATTGGCACTACTGAAACAAAAATGCATTTGTATCAGGGATGTTAAATGGAGTTTTCAATTTTGTACCAACATCCAAAAAAAATTGTACTTTTTGGACGTTGACGGTACCATTTTTTTTAAATTTATTAAAACAACAAAAAAAAATACATAAAAATTCTCTTGTACAGAAAAAAAAACAAAACCTTTCAATAACATACATTATATGTATGAATAAAATAAGGCATAAAAAAGTCTTATGAATATATGAGACCAAATCATGGAATTATTTGTTTAGTTAATAAACTATTTGGAATTTCTACATCATAGCAGCATAAATTTGTCGCTCTTAACCAATCCTTAGTCTGTATGAGACTTGATAATGTTGGCTAATGTAGTCTGTTTCTTTCCTTAGTTTTTATTATATTTTGAAAAGAAAAAAACTCTTTCCACATTTGCAGACCAGTGTGGAATGGATAAAATTCCAGCAACGACTAGAAATGTCTGGAAACATATTGACATTCAGTTCATTTTGAAAATTAGCTACTACCGACCAAAAACTACAAACGTTTTAATTTTTTAACGACTTCAGTTAAAAAAATTTTAGTTTTTACTCTGGCTCAAGTAATATTTTTACTAAGAAGACAAGAATGGAGCAAAATTAATGATTAATCGGTTTTTTGTTAAAGTTCTGCCTATTATGGAGGCTATAACTTTTCTAAAACATTGGGTTCTGATGAGATCTTTAACCAGATCGAAATACTAGTATTAACCTAGCTAATATGTTTGATTTGCTTTATTTTTGTAAATATACGGAGGTTGAGAGCTCGTTCTAAATTAAACATATATAAGATTGTTTGGAATTTTCTTTCATTTCTTTAACAATAATTTAATTTTCGTTTGAGTTTGAATTTTAACGTCTTTTTCAGACAATTGCAGTTAATACTATAATTAATATGCAATTTTATTTAATTTAATTGTGAAAGGCGCGGTAGAGAAGAATGAGTGTATTTTCTAAAAATCATAACTACATTGCAAATATTCAATTTTTTCTGAATCAGACTGCGCAGTTTCTGGTATTGAACGTTCGTCAGTGATCCTGTTTTTTTTTTTGAATTTTTGAATAATGTAATATTTGTTATGTTTTTATTTGTTCGATTGCGTCTATATGAAATTTTTCTGTGCAATCACTGACCTTGGTATAGATAAACTGATTTCTAATGCCACATGCACTCGCACTACACGTTAGACAGAGCGCTTTAGCCCTCTGAGCTATAGTTAGGTCGAGTTTTGTTGTGATTAAAACTAGTTTTATTCAATACACGGTGTTTTTGTTCTTGCATACATAATCTCAGAAGTACAACTCCAACAACACAACAGTTCTATTTTTAGAAACTCACCTCACTCTAATGTCCACTGTTTTCCCATATGTTATAAGTGATGCCATATCTATACACAATTTTCACTTCTTCAGAATTTTAATAAATTCAAAATAAAAGTGAAGTTGGCTGCAACAAGTGTCAATATATGTAAGAGCTGCCAGATAAATTTTGTAAAAAATCGTAAATTTTTAATCAATATTAAAAAAAAAAAATTGCCAACTTTATTCTTCAAAATCCTTAAAATGATGATAAATCGTAAAATCTGGCGGATATAGTCGCATATATTTTAAGAGCTCATTACATAAAACGAATAAAGGACACAATAACAATTTGTTTGCTATACTAAAAATTCAAAAAGGGGAAAAATTAAAAATGTTTTAATTGTACCAAATGAGTAGCGGTAGTACCACGGTACTTTAGAAGGTCAAAATGTACCAAACAAAGTACAATTGTACCAACTTTAACATCCCTGATTTGTATAAAAAACAGCTATTGATATTTTTAAATTGAATCGTGATCAGCTGTTTACTATGCTGCTGTCGTTTCCAAAATAATAAGTAGCTGACCACACGGCGACGATTGCAGTCAACGGCATTTGCAGTCGTGTAGCTCTGCAGTCTGCTGTGGTCTATGTGTTTATAGCATAATTGTTAAAACATATTTCTCCCCGCCCTCAATCTCGTCATCATAATCACCATCAACGTCGATACATTACTACGCATATCAATGAACCAAAAAATTACAAAATATTCATGAGCATTATTGAGAACAAATAATGCAAAAAAAAAAAAAGAAATGAATTAATAAGATAAACCAAAGTGAAATATATTATCATCAGTGTTAAGCATATGGAAATAACATGAAAATATAATTTGTTTTTGGCCATAAAGCAAAAACAGCCAGAAAAAAAGAAAGAAAGAAGGAAGCAGATTTTGGAAAAGCCTCTTTTTTACACCATCTACTTATAAATATTTTAATATGTTTTAACATTGGAATGATACAACAAAATACGTAACATGTCAATATAATGTTACTTTACTTACACACACACACTGACAACATAAATAAATAGGGTGGAGTAGAGATAAACTTTTGACATATGCATGTAAGTTAAAGGAAGGGACAACATAATACATCAATATATAAAAAAAAATATTGAATGGAATGGAATGAGTTTAGCAAAATCGGAAAATGACGTTAAAAAAGAACGTCGCACAGTGGCTGAAAATCATTTTTAATTGGCCAAAATTCTGTAACTTTTGAACCGATCAAAATATTTTAGTAATTTTTTTTTAAGTGACAGGTAATTAGTTGAACTTGGCTCAGTTATAATTTCATTAAAATTGATTGAGCACTTCTTAAGAAATTCAAGGTCAAAGTTGAACTTTTGATTTTTTTTTTTAACATTTAGCGTGAAATATAGGTTTTTTAATTTTTTTATTTATTAAAAAATGTCATATTTGGATTTTAATAATAATTATAAACATTTTTTGCGATAACGGGAGTTTTTAATGTTTGCACTTAAAAAAACAAATAGTAAAATCAACTGAAAATTTTGCTATTATTACTTAAAAACTAACCATTTTTGCTGTCAAATTTGCAAATTTGTTTAGATTAAAAAAATATTTACACTTAAAAAAACGTTAGTAATATTATCTAGAAATTTTGCTATTACTACAGAAAAATTTATTATTTCTGAGAAATTTGTTAATTTTAGCAAAATAAATCTGCTGAACATTAGCGAAATTATTCTGATTTGGTTTTTTTTTTTTAATTTTGATATGAAAATATAGGCTTTTATTTACTGAACATTTCTTATTTATTAAAACATTTCATATGTGGATAAAAAAACTTTTAAAAATAAAAACTGCAATAAAATATTAAAATTTAAAATATTTGTAACAATTGGAGGTTTATGTTTATTAAAATATTTTTTACTAACTCTATGTTTTTCGTACTTAAATAGCAATGAAAGGCAATTATAATTATTATTAATTTTATTCAAATATTGATTGCAAATATTCGATATTCTGTTCTGTAGTAATTTTTTGACTTCTTCATCTAAATCCCGATGTTCCACTTTCCATTGTCTTCGAATACTGGAGATAAACGGATCTGACGTAGCCAATAATATATTAAATAGATCTTCATTTGTGGAATTTCGTGAAATTTTTCTAGTATTATGCTCTCTATTAAATCTGTAATCCTTATTCCTTTTTTCCTGAGCTTCTTCTGATAGATCTCCAATTGACACCAAATGATATTTAATGACATCTTCTCCATGATAAAGGATTTTGTGAACTGTTGCAGACATATTTCTCCATGGGTACTTGGTTGTATATATTTTTGCAGTTTCCTTAGCATAATCTCCAAATTTTCTAGTCAATTTGTTCATTGCACGCAAGTACTTCTAGGATTATTTTAAATCTCAAAATAAGGTTTAAAGCCACTCCTGTTATTTCAGATGCTTTTTCTGGATCTGAAAAGAATCTTCTTGCAGTATTGCCATCATTTGTGTTGCCTGACCCTTGTTTTTTTTTTTTTTTTGCCCAGATTTTTCGCAAAATTGAATTACAGTTTTGCTTGTTTTAAAAAAATTGTTTATAGATAAAATTTTATAAATAAGATAATAATTTTAATAAAGATACTAATTTTTTTATCGTAAATACTGATGAGGCCTTCAACAGCATTTGGATATAAAATTTTGTTTAATAAATATGCAGCATTAAGAAGTGTATCCGCAATATTTCTCAGATGATAATCCTATTTTGAAAAAGGATCAAGGAATTATTTTGCATAAAATGCATAAAGTAAGGTTTATCGGAAAAACGCGAAAAATTTAGCGAAAAATTATCACCTAACTATGAGTTCATCTTTTAGTATAATATGAAAATACCTGGAAAAAGTACGTGTATCAAAATTCAGCAAAAAAAAAATTAATATTTGCAAAAGTTAGTTTAATAAAAACTTTCATTACAGTGAATACCTACAAAATATTTTAAAATTATATTTTAAAAATGTTCGCATATTTGTATGAAAAACGGAGGGCTTACTTGTTAATGATGCGTATGTGTTAAACAAATTTAATACCAAAATGTAGTTGAACGTCACATAAGTATTACCATAAAAAAATTAAGAAAATATCTTATTTTAAAATTTTTTTTTGTGAAAATGGCCTGCATTTTTCAATAAAGTGCATACTTATCATCATTACCAAATATCCGTTCCTTTGAGTACTCACACTTAATAGTTAGTTGATGATCTAGTTATTATATACACCCAGGGGGCTTTATATGGGTCTAAAGGGGCGCCACATACCATAAATCATAAAACAATATTAATTTTGAAATCATGAAGAAATTTCCTTACATGTTTCAAAGCTTACAGATTTTTGGCCCCAGAAAAAAATATATTTTTTTATTCTATAGCTGACCACATACTTTTTTTTTTTGAGGAATGCCCGATAAAGTGCAGTTCAGCCAAATTTTATTAATAATATTTAAAATTTTTTTTTTTATTCCTTTTTCAACTTATATGAGGGTTTTTTTTGAATCTTCTTTTAAAACAACAATATTCTTATACAAAGAAAACAGGTTCATTGTGACTACCGAATTTTACGCCAAGTCATCGATATTTTTGGTTGTGGAAACACATATTCGTTTAAACAGCAAAATTTCAGTTGGGGTATAACATTTAAATTAACGAAGGAGTACATTTGATTGTGACAATCAAATAATGCGGTTGCTGCAACCAAATCATTCGGTTGGTAAGAAATTTGGTTGTCACAGTGAGCCTGTTCCTCTTGTAAAGCTAATATCTTCCTAAGCAAAATGAGTACTACTGGTACTTTTTTTATGTACACAGAGTACATTTTGTTTTTTCTAATGTTTTAAAAGAAGATTCGAAAAACACTTGTAGAAGTTGAAAAAGTTTAAAAAGAACTGAAAATTTTAATTCCATTACTCGACAAATTTCACTTTTTTGCAGAAACTTTTTTGAAATACATATTTCTTAATAGACTTAGGTACGCTGAATGCCGTCGAGTGTGTTATTATTTAAAAAATATCTAAATATTTATATAGATAATATACCGCTCTCGTATATACTTTATATACGAGAGCGGTCGCAAAATTAGACGACCTGACGTATATGGCGGCAGTAGTTAAAAAAAATTACTTTGGTGAAAAGTGGCAACCTTATAAAACGTATGTTTTAAGTTTCAAGGCGCCACGTTGTTTAGTGTTTTTTTGGAGTCATCAAAAACAAACAATCGCATTGAATTTGTAAACATGGAAAAAAATTGGCCACCGTTATGTAGTTCCCTCGGACTATTTTCTATTTCCGAACTACAGAAAATTCCTCGAAGAAAATATATTTGCCAACCATGAAGAGATGGAGTCTGCGGTTGATGGCTATTTTAAAGAGCTAAACAAAACGGTTTTGTAATACACTCAGCTAGACCTACCACCTGCACTAGGTCACTTGAAAAGTGATTGCAATTTTTTATTTTAGCCTCGTGTAACCTGACTGTTATTTTTTGGTCAACTTTTTTAAATAACGTAAATGAGTGGTTTTATTACTAAATAAGTTTTAGAAAAATAGTAAAACTCATGAATCGTAACCGATTCGATGCGGGGTAACGCTATTTTCATTTATTTCGCTAACGGTATTTTTCGGTAACGGTTTTTTAGCTATAACGGTATTTTAGTTATTTCGGTAACGGTATTTTTGTTATTTCGGTTATTAAGGATAACGGGATTTCAGTTAATTCGGTATAGGTATTTTATCAATGCACACCGATATGTTTAACTCAATTATGCCCGAATTCGAATGACTGGCATGTTTGTGATCAAACTTTGGGAAAATATATGTATTTACAGCGATTATTTTTTTTTTTTTTAACTTGTCAGATTGTTTCGGTAACGGTATTTTAACGATAACGCTATTTTAATTTTTTCGGTAACGGTATTTTAGGGATAACGTTAGACAGTTGAAAGGGTTTTGAATCGATGACGGTATGTTAGCGGTATTGCTTGCCATCCATGGAAAAACTACACTCATACTGAAGATACATATTTTCGTTCATATCAAGCTTTTTACTTTAAAATTCAATACAAGTTTTAAATCGAAAACATGTCAAAAACGAAAATAGTATTTTGGGGTTCAGTATGAACGTAGTAAAGAGTATTTTTTATACAGGTATAGAACTTTCAGTTGGCAACACTTTTTTAACTGGCGGCCATTTTGTCAGCTGTCAAGTGATTTATGTTTAGTTTGGTTTGTCATTTCAACATGAATTGTCTGACGCCTGAACAACGCTTCCAAATTGTGCAAATTTATTTTGAAAATTATGGTTCTGTTCGAAATACGTATCGCTCACGAATTTTGCGAATTTTGTTTGGCGATGAAGCTCACTTTTTGTAAAATGGATACCGTATTTGGAGTGATGATAATCCGCAATTGTATGTTGTTCTCCGCTTTATTGCCAATATACGGCCACAAATGTTTGAAAAAGTCATCGAAAATTGAACCTCCAGATTAGACTACGTCCGACCCAGCCGTGGCGGTCATATGCCAAAAGTCATATTCAAATTATAATGCCAGAAAATTATATTTCGGATAAAGTGAATTTCATGTCAATTTAAAAAATTCAACTTTGTTTTATTTTATTTCAAAGTTCTATACCTCTAGAAAAAAACACCCTTTATAAGAAACAATTTCTCTTATTAGAGTTGTAGAGGTTTTCCTTCTATGATAATGAATGTGAAGGCTGTGTTGCTTTCTTTGGAAAGGGGATAGTGGAGAGATGAAAGGTGGTGAAAGATGAAGGGCTTCAAACATGGCAACACTGCAATTGCGCGAGATGATAAGTCTTAGAACAGTTGTTGGTCGCCACCTGATGTAGAGTTGGCGAATTTATTGAAGATTTTTGTTTCATAGCCCTGATTCATTATTTTACTTCGGTGGGGTTAAGTGCTATGTGAACACCGAAGGTGGGCGCAGCGATACATATAAGTGATAAAAAGCTCATACATATTATTTGTTTTTCTAAATTGATGTTGTCGTCACCGGGAATCGAACCCGGTACCATCTGTGTAACAGTCCAACGCGCTAACCATTACACCACAACGCCCAACTAAAATTCAGTTGTATTAACCGAAATCTGTTGTGAAAACCAATATTCAGTATTACTAACCAATTGTAGTCGTAGTAACCGAATTATAGTCGTAGTAAAAAAATTTCAGTTGGCAAATGTCTAAATTTTTCTTTTTGTGTACGCTTTTAAATTAAATATAATAAATTCTTTTTAGTTTAAACGAGCTTAAGATCATTTATTTAATAATTATTTATTTCCAATATTTCGTCTCCACATTGGGTGACTTCTTCGGGGAACAAATATTACAATTTGAAAAACTAGTTTTAACTCTTTTCAATGAAAATGGAAATTATTAAAGTTCGAGGTCATACTCTATATTTCTTTATAAGGATATTGTCCTAACAAATAATCTATATAGTTTTTTGTTTTCAAATTTATTATTTGACCCTTTCAGGAATGTGTTGATAGATCTCAAGGGTCCGCCATCCAACGTTTTTTTTTCAACTAGTGCTTATTTCGTGAATGGTAACACTTAGCTCATGTCTGATTTGACAGATAATTAGTTTTATCCTTCCGCTGAACTAATATGATCCGTATGTTCGTTATCTTGTGAAAAAAGTGAAAGAAACTGACATCCTCATCGATAAACCAAAGCGTGAAAAGCCAAAAACAGTGCGTACACCCGAGAATGTTGCTGCTGTGGCAGAAAGTGTGCGTGAAGCGCCATCAACATCAATTCACCGTCGTTCTCAACAATTGAACATTTCGGAGACATCATTGAGACGAATTTTGCATAAAGACCTTGGTATGCCGCCATACAAAGTCCAATTGGTTCAGGAGTTCAAAAAAAAAAGTTATTTGGCGGACGCTTTATTTCGGGAATTTTCTAGGTTCCCATCATCAGAACACATTTTGAAAGAGGTAACAATCCCATGCCAAACATCAAACATTCATATAAACTAGTTTACTCACTACATGAGAACTAATATATGAGCTCGAAGTTAAAGATTATCACCATTGATCAAAAAATAAATTGAAAAAAACATTATTATTAATAACAATTATATCAAACTTGTTAACCCCTTTCTGTTGATAAAGAAATAATTTTATATTCAACAAGAAAATAAAAATTTTAACTCCCATAATATGTACATTGACATTCCTTAACATATGTTCAACTTATTAAGACCCTTTCCCCCAAAAACACTACCTAATTTTTCATTTAACAGCTCAAGCTCACATTGCAACACAACTTATATAACATCTTAATATCACTACTAAACTATCATACTCCCACTCTTTTCAAAAAAAAAAAAAATCACCTTTTAAGTAGCGCAAAAACTATAGCCAAAATAAAAAAAAAAAATGGTCATCATCACTAGCTTGTGTATAAAAAAAGGAAAACTTAAAACATAAATATGTTTAAGTATTTTTCTGTCTGTGTCATATACTCACGTGACGTCTCGTGCTAGTTTCAACCCCCATTTAAATTATTTGTGTGCAAAACCTAAAAGAAAAAACTCAAAACAACGGATTGATAAAAACATTCCTTAGCAACTAAAAAATATATATATATGTATATAATATAGCTTTACTACTATTTTCACTACTATAACTTTTATATCCAAAATATTATAGTACTACTACTATACACTCATACATACTATACTCAGGGCAAACTGTGTTCATACTATACTATATGGACGTAGTTGTAGTATGAACTATAGTCATACTACTAACTATTGTATAGTACAAGTAGATACTACAACATTTATCTGTACAATCAGTCAGGCCGTTTAAAATGTTCCTGTATTTGTAGTCCTAGTCGAAAGTATCTGCTCGTATGAATGGGCATGGAGATTTTTGAACAATTTTACTTTAGTCTACTAGATAACATCCTATATATTTAATGTGACCAACGTATTTGTTGAGGGCACAACAAAAAATATTGGCAAACATTTTTTTTTTCAAGATTAAGTTAAAATAATATTTGATTTTATATAATATTACAAACAAAAATCAAATAAGTATTTAACTATATTAATTACCTATTTAATGGTATCAATTAAATAGTTAATCAATTTTTTTTTTTTTTTTAATTGATTAGGTTTTATTCATTATAATATTGTTGCCTCTGCGCCTTAAAGGCATTGTAGAGGCGAGTTGGCAATACAAATATTACAAACATATTTAAACTAATAAAAATAATAAAGTAATTAAAAAAATAAAAAATAATAATAATAATAATAATATATGTATATATCTTTACTATATATTAATTTAACATTTATAATCGCTAGAATAAGATCTCTTCTATATGTTGAGATAAATAATCTTTAACATTTTTTTTAAAAATTGAAATTCTGTTTGTACTTTTAAAATTTGGAGGCAAATTATTGAACTCACGACTATCCATGTATTCTATCCTTTGTTTCGTTGTTTCCAACCTACACCGGGCAACTGATAAAGTCATATTGTTTCGTGTATTAGACGAAGACTGGTTTCTCGAAAAACTTAGTGTGTGATGACCAATATTGTGAAGACATTTGAAAACATAAATTAATAACTGCAACTTATAAATTCCGTGAATAGGTAGTAATTTAAATGGCTTTGAATTAAAGCATTATAAAGTAATAATTTCGTACTTTTATCAAATTTATTTTTAAATTTATAAAGTATACCTACACCGTGAGCAGTTTTTGTCTTTAAATTACGAATATGCTGACACCAAGACAGATTACTTTGGAGTTCGACGCCCAAATACTTGATGGAACTAACTTCCTGAACCTCATTACCATCCACAAATACGCTAAAGTGACTGCGATCACCATGTGGCTTAAATCTTATTAATTGAGTTTTAGTTGGATTTAAAACTAGTTTGTTAATTCTCGCAAACTCCGTTAATAACGACGCATCCCGTTCCATATAAACCTTGGCGACTGTTTCGTGTTTGTAGGGGTAGAATAAACAAATATCATCAGCATACATACATGAAGAGTTTTCCAGAAAGTTGAAGATTTATTATATCATTAAGGTAAGTGATAAACAATAATGGCCCAAGTACACTACCCTGTGGCACACCGTGTTCAACTGCACCAAGTGAACTTTTATGACCTTTTATATAAACAAATTGTTTGCGGTTCATCAAGTAACTTCTTAAAAGAGACATTTCTCTTTCACAGATACCATAAAATTTCAATTTTTTCCAACAAAATATCATGATCTATAAGATCAAATGCCTTGGTAAAATCATAAATAATACCTGCTACTCCACTAAATCCATCATCTAGGCCTTTACAAATAAAGTTGACGACATTCACTACAGCTTCCTCTGTACCACATCCTTCCCTAAAACCAAATTGGAAATCATTCAACAGCTTATGAGTTATCATATATCTTGAAATTTGACTGTGCAAAATTTTTTCAAATACGTTATCAATAACAGATAAAACAGCAATTGGCCTGAACTTATCCGCAGTGCAAGCATTATTTACCTTTGGAATCGGGACAACCTTATGGATTTTTAAAATATCCGGATAAATGCTAGAGTTAACCATGTTATTAAATATATTAACCAAATATGGTGTGAAATCATTTATATTATTTAAAAGTATCTTCGGCACTATATTATCATGGCCACCACTTTTATTTTCCTTCAAATTTAATATTGCATTTTTAATATCATCCGTTGTTGCATAATCAAGATGAAATCTAATATTGAGTTGTCCTATAGTTCTTAAATAGGTAAAAGAGTCAGTTGATAGTTCTTCAATTTGTACCTTTAAATTTTTTACAGATTTCAGAAAATATTCGTTTAAAACTTCAGCTTTTTGAAAATCATCATTAACTTGTAACTCCCATTTATACTTGAGAACTACATTAAAATTTTATAAAATTTAATTTATCATACAATATTTTAAATTTATTTCAAAAAAATGCAAATTTTTAAATTGATTGATTGTACAGTGTTCGTTTTAGACTCAGTACCTTTAAAAGAATATATTTTTTTATTGGATAAAGATAAAAATTCTAAAATAATTTAAAATTGTAAGTACAATCGCGAATAAAAAAATTGTGGAAAACTTTTATCCTAAGTTGCCAAATAATTATTTCAAAATATAAATTTTTTACCTCTTTTGATAGAAGTTTTTTCAAAAATTATTTTATATTTTGGATTTCAATGTTGATGAAAAAATATGAAAATGTATTTCTCTGCTAGAAATTAGTTCATCGATTGTATATAATTTTTTAAAATCTGACCAATCGGACGATGAATTTTTCAAATACACAAAGTCTAAAATATTCATTATCACTCAAAACATAAATAATGGATGGGTTTATTTAAATAATACTGAAATTAAAAGAATTATATCGTCAGGTTTGCCATATGGCAACTTTAAAAAATATTGTAAAAAACCACGATCTTTTTCTAAAAAATTTTAAAAATCGGTTAACTTAAAAATTCATTTTTCATATATTTTTAAATAAAGATTTGTTTACAAAATTTAAATTTTTAAAACCGTCTAGGATTTTGTTAATATTTCTACCAGAGGGCGCTTTAAGGTAAAAAAAATTGCAAACATTTCTTAATGAAGCATGATTCTATATATCTACAAAATTTGGTTGAACAATCTCCAGCGGATCTATGACGTGCCTTTAATAAGTTAAGAAACTTTCGTAATGATCTCTTTGGTCATTTAAGTTTGCTCTATGAAGTGATTTGGTAGAAGCGACATGCGCTTAAATTTTGTATTGTAACCGAACTGCACTCAGGCTTAAAACATGCTTTCCAAATCAACTGTACAACAAAAAAAAAAGGTATATCGCAGCAACGACAAATTGATAGTCGAATTACTTTCGAATTTTTAGAATAATTTAAATTTAAATTAATTTAAATCAATTTATTTAAAAATCGGCCAACATTTTTTTTATGTTTTAATTTATTAAAAATTGTCTTTCTACCGATCCAGAAAGCTTCATCGTGTGCAAAGCACTTATGTAGTTGGTACCAGCTTGGCAGAGCGTTGGATTTCGCAAGATATAAGTGCTTTGCCAAACACAAATTATAACACCAGGCGTGGCTTGGCAGCTCTTTTTTACATCTTTGGTAAAGTACTGGGGAACAAACTTGCCAACAATGGCAAACCATTGGCAAAACCCAAATAATAGGTGTTCTAAAAATATATTTTCCAAAATATAATTTAATATAAGTTGATGTAAATTGTTTCACCTCCTGGCGGGATTCGAAGCCTTGCCGTCAGATTGGCAGCCGAGAGCTCTACCCACCGTGCTAACAAGGCATATAATAATTGATAGCTTATAATTTAAATAAAAGATAATAAGTGACTAACCGCTGGTTATGCAAAAGCACTGTTTACTAACTTTTGAAAGCATTCTAAATCAGGAATTTACCAGGGCTTTAATTTTGTTACGCTTGTAAATTTTATAAATCCAGCCCATTTTGACAAAGTTAAGAAAGCGTTCTAATACAGGGCTTTGCCAGTACTTTGATTTGAATTTGTGCTTGATTTTTCTGATTATTAGCAATTTCTGGCTGGATATATTTTAAAATTTCTACAATTAAAAAAAAATTTGGTAAATTCGTCAAAAAATGTTCCTGAGTCAGCAAAATTTTAATCAGAAGGGTGCTTGGAAAAAAATTGCTATATGTCAGCAAAATATTTTGCCACAAATCAACGAGCTGATTTTTAGCCACGAAATTAGTAGATTCAACAAAAGTTTTGCTAACAGTTAACAAAATTTTTGCTGAATTTTAGTAGACTAAAAAAACTCCAAAAATTTGTAGAAAAATTATACTTTAGCTAATTTATTTGCTGAAAATCCTTAACATTTTTTGTGATTCTTTTAAAAATAATTTACAATAAGTTACAAAATATAAAAATGTTCATACTTCCACATTGACGGCATAAATTAATGTAGTATCTTATAAAAATATATATATATATATTTTAATTCACAATTTTGTTTTATGTAAAAAACAGATGCATAAATCTTACAGAGTTGATTTGTTATATGTCTTATAAGAGTTGTACTTTATGGTATCATGTTCCTCTTCTCTACTACATCTTGACATGTCGCGACATCTACTTCATTCTGCGTAATATTTGTCGATCTGGTTGTCGTCCACACTATTAATGTGCTTATCAGCTCTTTTTTTTTAGCAAAATAATTTAGTAAAACGTTAGTAAAATATAAATTTAAAAAAAATAAGTTTTAGGATTATGGGTTATATATAATATGTCTTAACAATGCTCAAAAACACCTTTTTAACATATCCTGTTCAGAGCCTAAAAAATTTTTTAGTTTGAAAACTTTTTTTCTAATTTCAAGCGCATTTCAGGTGTACATAAAACTCTACGGAACTCTGGCTTTGGTGGCGCGGATTTGATATCGGATCTTAAATTATTAAGGTATAGGGAATTCGAAAATGCTATTAGTTTTATTGGATCAAGAATAGTTTTTGACTTATCGCAAATAGAAACTTAAACAATTTTTTGCTTTTTTTTAAGTGGATTTTTTCTATTGAAATTTGAGACATTAATTATAAAAAATATAGCCAGGTTAACTCTGTCCAGTTTTACGAATAAATTGTTTTAAAATTTCGCGAAATACTATTTAAAGTTTTTTTTAAAACGAACTCTGACCAAGACTGGTGTCAACACTGGTTTTAATTTTGAAAAAAATTAGATAATTTTTTTATATTTTAATTTTGAGTTATTACGTAATAAAACTTATTAATTGGATATGTATATTATCGCCTATTTAGGAGCTTACACTTACCAACACTGTATTTGTTTTCAAATACTTTAACATGATTTTTAAATATTTCTGAAAACGCAATTGAAGTAAAGTAAAATTGAAGTAAAGTAAAAAAGTAAAAATAATTTGGATACATCTGATCCTTATTAATTTCGATGTGTTTATTTATTCAGAGTCAGGGTTCCAAATTTTTCTGGTCTTCTTGATAAAATCGGAATTAAAAATTTTAAAAATTGCATTTTTGATTTTTTTTTTTTTTTTGTGAGTCCATATTTTTAAAACAGTTTTTTTTTTGTCAGCTTATTTAAAGATTTAAATTAGATTATACATTGCCCTGTGAACTCGAAAAAAGTTAATATATAATATACTGTAAAATTGTTTTGAATTAATAAAAAGTGTAAAAAGCATAAAATAACTGGCCTGCAAATTAAGTACAAGAAACGCTAATGTACCGCAAAAACCAATTTAGTTTGAACATTTTTATAGGAACTAGGATTATTAACTTTTAGCTTTTAAATGTAAATTCCGTAAAAACACTTTTTTAATCAAGAAAAAGTATTATTCTCCAGATACGAAACCAAAACACAAAACCATGACATAAAAGAATATTAAAAAAAAAAAATAGTGCAGGCACTAGAGATATAAGATCGAAAACTAAAACAAAAATAAAAAAAGCAACCCTTAAGAGAGGTAAAATATTGTAATAGCCTAAATTAACTCTTTTCGGCTTAGGAAATTGTTCTTTAATACACCCAAAGTGTTTACTGGCTCTTTAGGAAGTATATTTCTAATTTTATTAACAAATTTTAAGTTACCGAAAATATTCGTTCACTTTCCACCGAAGTTGGACGAATAGTAAGAGGCACGTTGTACTGCATTTATAATACAACCAAAACCTAGTATTTTTTGACTACTTGTCAAATTCCATACAATTTTTTAAACAAGACTTAGAAGTTTTCAAACACTACTAGTTTTTGTTTGTAGTGTAAATGAGATATTGAACTGATATTCAAAATTTTTAGTTCTTTGTCCACTGCAGTTAAAACTTTTTCAAGTGTTTTCTCTTCTGCAGCGGTACATTCCAATTTGACCACTTGTTTTTATTCCCGGAATCCCGCAACAAAATTCCCGGCAATCGAGAAATTAAAATAACTGAAATATCCGGGAATTCCCGGGAAAACCCGTAGTACTAACTCAAGAAGATAAATGCATTTTTAAACACACCAATTCCGAAATACTTAACACCATGTTTAATTTAACATTAATATATTTGTTTTAATTAAGGTCTCTAATCGTCTCTTTGAACTATGGATGTAAAAAAAAACTTTCTTTGTGCGATAGCTCAAAACCCATGCCGGATCCAGTGAAACTAATAACATTTTCGAACTCCCGAGCACCAAAGCCAGTGTTCCGCAGTGTTATATGTACTTGGAAATAAACTGTTTTTTCAAATTGAAAAATTTTTGTAGCCTCTCCATATGATATTTTAAAAAATATATTTTTGAGTATAGCTAGGGTCATACTTAAACCCAGTGTTCTTGAAATTGATATAAATTTTTTTACCTAAAGCTGCTTCAGATGCTGGCATATTTTTAGAAAAATTAAGTTTTGTATAACTCTAAAAACTCAGAATATTGGAAAATTTCTGGCCTTTGCCAAATTCAGGTAGGGGAAACCTGTGGGATTTGATTGAATTTGAGTTTGCTTATCGGCAAATAGGAAACTTCCCAAGTAAAAATTCTGTTTTCACTAAAATTTGGGTACCTTCCTTTTAAACTTGTTCATTCGAGAAACATAACAGAATGAGAACTTTAAGCAGACAAATTTTGAACCCATACAAAGTCCGGGCAGCCACAATGATAGTGTTCTAATGTCCCCAAGTGAAAATCGAAATATATATGAACATACATGATCACACATAGGCTTGTTTCTGTTCATACATGGGCATATATCAATATGCACGTTCATGCATAGTTGAATATACATATGGCCATTTATGAAGCCATAAATTTTGCACTCAAAATAAGTATGACTCAGCGTTGATTACCCGGTAAGAATGCCAACTACCTTTTCAAGTTCCATTTTACTTAGTTTCAAAAGTCCCTCACTTTCGCCCCTATCTGCGCCTCCCCATATAGACCCGATGGTCGCATTTGCTGACGCTGTGTTCTATGAGGAATAAGAGTTCGTTCACCTGAAATGGTTTCGAGTTTGCGAAGTTATATGTTTCAATGGGATGTTTCTTGTAATGTTTCAATGTCCTGGAACCCATACAATCTCAATTCTGCCCTGGTTAAGAAGTTATTGATTTCCTCCTTGCACCCGAGGATAGTTGCTGATCTTTCAGATTTCGAAGTGCCAATTTTCACACAATTTTTAGAGCATTTACGGCCGTATTTCACCAATAACACGTCGAATGTTGATTTACAGGTGTTCAATGCAATTGTCACTGGTTTATCTTAACTTTTTGTAAAAGCTGTTATACTATGTTTAAACTTTGGTCTCGCTTTTACTCAAAAATTCCTGTCTAGTTCCTGATGGGTTAGAATACCCATCGTCTAGCAATCCAAGTTATAACGACACAGTTGGTCTTATTACACTATCTAACCATTACCATAATCATGTTGAAAAATTTTTGTGTTGTTGTAGTTGTTGTTATACACACATACACACTTTAAGTGCACGCGTGTTCTTCGTACCATACCTGCCAACCGGCATTTTGTATCCAAAAGCCCTGCCCTAACTCACTTTGAAATGAACAGAACAAAAAATAAAGAATCATTCACTTTGATACCATATTTTAAATTCTTTGCCAAAAAAGCTTTTTGCCTCTAACATGTACAATAAATGTGAATTTGCAAAAGAACAAAAAAAAAAACCCAACTTTTCATCCCCTGCTCTTTTTGTTATAGATGGTTGTACAATGTTAAAACTACCTACACAAACATACACACAGTCTGTATGTTAAGTTGGATACCCTGTACTTTACTCTTGTTGGCGCCAAAAATGACGCTGGCTCTTTGTTGGAAATCAGCCATATACAATGATTTTTTTTTTTTTTTGCTTTTTTGCACAGACATTATATACTTACTAACTTAGTTTGCATTCAAACGCCTAGTAAGTAAATATGTACACACAAAAACATTTGTATATACAGACCATACCTTCTTACCCTACCGCAAACACTCAACCCCCTCTTGTTAGAGCCCCCCAACAACAACAATATATATGTATATATTTTAAAGCTCTCACACACCGTTGCCTTATTCGGAAAATCAACAAACGATAATAAGAAGAAGAAGCAGCAGCAGAGAAATAAATAACAATAGTGTTGTTTGCGAGTACGTATTTCACATTTGTATACACACATATTCTACACCAGTGATGTTCTTTACGCACACTATTGCATTTATACTTGTGTGTGTAGCAGCGAAAAAACGAAGTTTATTCTACGGTACACTGATAATAAATTTCAATTGCAGAAAAAAGATTTTTTTTGAAAAAAGTGAATTTCATAAAAATATATTTTTTAATATATGAACCCCTTTGAAACTAAAAAATATATATTTTTTTCTATTTCGGCTTAAGCGGACAAGGGCTCCTGGGAACCACCATGGCTCAGAAACAGTTTAGCGTTGTATCATATTAGTGTGTGTACTCAAGTGAAAAAAATTTTGTTACAATTTAAAAAAATAGATTTTTTGCATAGAAAGAAAGCTACACTCATAGAAATAAAGCTGTACAAATGCGCTCATAGAAATTTTACATAATTCGGGCTAAAATTAGCAGGGCATTTTAACTAATTTTTAGTAACTTTTTTTTGCTATTTCTACAGACTTATTTCTATGAGTATAGCTTTCATTTCTATGACTGTACAAGAATTAATTTCAAATATAATTTTGGTACACTCCTAGAAATAAGTCTGTAGAAATAGCAAAAAAAAGGTACTAAAAATTAGATAAAAGTGACTCTGCAGAAAAAACCAGTTGAATTAAGAGATTTTTTAACTAAATATTTGCAGACTTAAAATATCAAACAAAAACTGTTGTGTTAACATTTTTTTTTTGCTAAATTTAGCCCGAATTTTGTAAAATGCAAATAACCAGGTTAAATTGTTAAACCAACTGAAATTTTTGCTAAATAATTGTAAATTTCTGATTTAATAACGGAAAATTTTTAATTGCATTAAAAAAAACTTAAAATTTTCAAAATGTTTATGATTTTATTTGGGTACAGATATTTAGTAATTAGTTTTGCTAATGTTAGCAGGTGTTTTTGTTACTTTGTTACTATTCATCAGGTTTATTTTTGCTATTTTAAGTCTACAAATATTTAGTTTAAAAATCTGTTAATTCAACTGGTTTTTTTCTGCGGGGTCATTTTTAACTAGTTTTTAGTTACTTTTTATGCTTTTTCTACAGACTTATTTCTATAAGTAAAGATATTGCTGGGTCAATTAATATTTTTATTTAAAATACGAATATTTCACTGGTGTTTGTTTAGGGTTTTTAAATAAAAAAATAAATAAATAAAAATTTTTCACTTATAATTTTATTACAAATTAAGCATTGTGCATCGTCATCCATATTCTCTATAAAAAAAAAAAGTATTTTCCCATTCATCATCAAACATATTTCTACGTGTATTTTTATTTGTGTTCCGCAGCGTGGTGTTGCTTCAACAATGGTTCAACTACAATTGAGTTGTTTTCTTTTAACTCAGTGAGAACAAAGCAAAAGCCGAATATGCACATCGAAAGCCATACGAAGATGTTTATAGTGTACGTGTGTTGACGCAGCGTAAGCAGCATTTTCTTCTGTAACCCCGTGTGGTTGGAAATTGAGAGGAAGCACATCACTGTTCTACACACAAATTCATTGTTTTCATCTTTCATTCTTATTTGCTTAAATTTTTTGTTTTGTTTTTCTCTTTCTATTTGTATTTATTTTGTCAAGTTTATTTTTATTTTTTATACCGGCTTCTCCGTTCTCTATTTATTTATATTTAATCTCGTGGGGGTCTCTTACTCTCTCAGAGTCTTTGGCCCCATGTGTTATTCTCCACAAAGTTTTTTTTATAGTTGTTTATATTATTATTTTGTTGTTGTAACTGTACCTTTTTAATAGTAAACCGCAAAAAGCTTTCTTTTTTTCATTTGTGAAATACCTTGCCTGTGTTCTTAGTTTCTCTGTTCTTTAAAAGGGTGTTTCCCGGCGTTGATGTCATGTGAGAACATTTCATTAATTTGTCTGTTTGTATATTATTTTTCACTCCCTGAGAGTCTGAGTAGTAGAGTGTTGAGTCGGTTTGGTGATTGCTAACTGTTTGAGCTTTTTCTCAGACAATTTTTTGAGCTTAAGAGATGAAAAAGGACACTCAATTGGGGTTACCATTGTCGGCAAGTTTTAACGGTTTTTTTTCTTCTTTATTTGAAGTGTGTGTAGTACTATAAAGCTATTTCAATTTACTTAAAAGAGAACTCTGTTGGTGGGTCTCTTCAGATTTCAATGAAATTCAGATAGAAGTTACATGAGGCACAGATAATAAAGAAATAGGTAAGAGACATACCGGCCTAATTGCAAATTTAGGGGGTAAAAATGGGTGCCAAATTTGTTCGAAACTTTTATGTTTTAATACTTTTTATTATTGTTAGTACCCCCATGGGGAGGTCAGCCAATTGATACCAAAGTGGAACCGAAAATTCGAGGGTTTTACTGCCCCATTTTGGGTAATTCGAAATACACACCGATTTTGGTATCAAACGATACGCCATTAAAAGACATTCATCGTGTGGAAAATTGGATTGAGACGACTTATTCTTTTTGAGTTATAGGCGCTCAAAGTTGAAAATGTTCGTTCAGTGTGGATCGTCAACTGTTTTCGAAAGCACCGTTGGTTTATATTAAATTGTTATCCGATTTTTATAAAGTTTTAGCAGCCGTTTTCATAACAGATTTATAAAATTTAGAACTACTGATGAGATGATATAGCATTCTAAATACTAAAAATTAAAAAAATGGAAAATTAAACATTTTTTTTTAAATATCAATTAAAACAATTAGTTAATAACTTTTAACTATGTTTGAGATAAGAAATACATTTAATTAAACATAATGCATTAAAAAAATAGGTTTTCATTACAAAACAACAAAAACATCCAATGCATCCAATGTGTGTTAAGACCAAAAATGTTTAACATGAATACGTTCAAAAGTTTTTAAAAAATAATTTAGAATGATATTTAAGAACAGAAATCGTTTAATTTCCATTTTTTTTTATTTTAAGTATTAAGAACGCTAAATTTCATCAGTTGGTCTGAATTTCCCAACTCTGAAATCAGATATAAGATCAGCATCTAAAACTTCATTTAACATGTAAAATTTTATGAAAATCGGATAAGAATTTAATATAATTGAATATATATAATAATATATAATAATATATATAATATAATAATTGAATTTAATTAAATTAATTGTTAAACTGTTTCATAAAAATATTGTTAATGATGTGATTTTCATAATTCCATCTGGATCTAGCTCAATTTTGATATCTAAGAGTGTTAGTGTCCCACTAGGCAAATTGTTCCCCGTTTTGCTCCATCACTTTTGGTTTTCCAGATATGGGCAATTTTTATTACAATAAAACGAATATTTAAGAAGTTTTTTTTTATGAATTGATGAAGAATTCATAAAGGAAATTTCATAAATATTTCTAAAAAGTTCCATCACAATTATGAAAACTTCAACTGACAATGTTCTATAGTTCTTTGTCCACTGAATTGATTTCATAAATATAATGAAACTCTTTTCTTGAGTGTAACTTGTGATGTTATTTGGTGGTTTACGGAAATTGTGACCGAGCCATAGGTATTTACGGATTTTTATAGTTTTCGCTATTTGTGGTTGTTGTGTTCTACGAGGGCGGATCAATAAGTCCGTGACTTTTCGAACTTCCCTTGTAGTTATATGAAATGCAACACTGCTCCCATCAAGTACCACCTGTTAATAGACTACTGTCAAATTTTGAGCAAGTTTCGTCATTTACTTTGCGTTTAACAGCTATTCAAAACATACAACCTCTTGGATTTTTTTTTTAAATGGAATGCTCATTAAACATTATTTTTTGCAAAAAAAAAACAGTCAATCAAACCAAGGAAAAGCTTGATAAATACTATGGGGAATCTGCGTCATCGATTTCAGTGGTAAAAAGTGGTTTACTGACTTTCGTTGTGGTCGCACAAGTACAAATGACGCTGAACGTTCTGGACGGTCAATTGACCTTAAACTTAATCGTGGCCAATAAGGTGATGACAACAGTTTTTTGGTATGCACGCGGGATAATCCACATCGATTACCTTCAAAAGGGAAAAACAATAAACGGCGAATATTATGCCAACTTATTGGACCGATTTAACGAGGATTTCCAAAAAAAAACGACCCCATATGGCCGACAAATGCCTAATTTATGGACTTCGAAAAATCCTGTTTTTTGGAAGGGATACAAAAATTGGAGAAATGTTGGACTAAGTGTATTGAGCTAAAAGGAGATTATGTTGAAAAATAATTTTTTTTTTTTTGCAAAAAAAACTGTGTTTCATTCAAAAAGTCACGCACTTATTGATCCGCCCTCGTATACCAAAGTTTTATTGTTGGTATTCGGCCCGATCATTTTCAGGATCAGATGAATTTATGTGTTTTCAATCGACGGAATTTTCTTGGTTTTTTTTTTGTTGGCAAATTCCAGGTCACGTATAACAAGGTTGATTTTACAGTTTAGTTGAAGATTTTTACTTCCATTCCTAAGGAGATATTTGAAGATGTCCAAACTTCGCCAAACGTACCAAAAGTTAGTCGAAATCTATTGATATATTAAATCATCTAGATATTTACATGGTTGATTTTTTTATGTGTCTTACTAGAGTTGCTCTTTTTAGTATAACTTTCCTCGTCTCTACTATATCTTGACATTCCGCGACATCTACTTCATTCTGCGTATATATTTCAATCTGGTTGTCGTCCACACTATTAATGTACTTATCAGCACAATATTTTTGGCAAACTAAATTAGTAAAACATTAGTAAAATATTAGTAAAACATTAGTTCATAACAGTTAAGTGCCGAATAAGTTTAAACAAAGTTTTCGCTGAAAACATAATTTCAGCAAAAATTTTGCTGTAAATAGTATACTTGATTTACAAGACGTTTGGCTAACTTTTCTACTAGCTTATTTTTTTGTTAGTGTACTTTGTCCTCACCAAAACGGTGACAGTTTACCCATAGAACGACTTCTACTGAAACCTTAATGGCGATCGCTAAGAAGTGAATTAGACTTTAGTAACTCAGAAGAGTGTAATTAACCATACTCTCAGCACCTTCGATTGCGTAGAGCATATTGTGATTGAGCGGTAATTTTCAATATTATTGGCTGCACCATTTTTAGGGATTGGCTGGACATTATCAACCTTCCAGCATGAAGGTAATACTTTAAAACGGTACGTAGCGCTAAAAAGATTAGCCAATGGCAAAGTAAGCATCGAAGAGCACTGTTTCAGCCCCAGTGCTGGAATAATATCAGGCCTCAGTGACTTATTTATGTTGAGGACTGCAAGAGCTATTTTAACTGCTCGAGCTCGAAAGAATATCACAGTATCAAAGTATCTATTGAAAATCTATTGAGGTTACACCCTATCCGCAACCTTTAAGATCGGATCATCTATTAAGATCTCTGCGATCCTCATGTGACCACTTTGGTCTCCCCTTTTCATGTCATTGAATTACCAAGTCTTTTTATGAGCATCACAGTGTAGAAAGGCATTACCATATAAGAGGTATAAGTACATATTTGGTAATGGCAAGTACTTACAATTGTATTTACAAATCTATTTACTTTTATATGGGGATCTGGTGCAAAATAATGATTTATCATTACTAAACACCTCACAAAAAATAATAAAATATGTTATTATCTATATGCTCACCAGTATGGACAAATATAATGAGTCTCGAAATAATCCGAATTGATTCGGTTATCACAACTGAATTATGTTGTAACCAAATTGAGGGTTGTAACAATCGAATTCGGTTGGAACCGAATCGATTCGGTTGGATGAAATTTTAGAATTTTTATGAGAGTGTTATTTCATTAAATCGTTCTTATAATTTCCATGATTGATGAATTTTATCTTAGGTTTGAATTGTTTAATGTTAAACACCTCTCTTTTTTATACCTTCCGAGAACAACCTGTTGACTTTTATGATTGGAATATCGACCTGGGATTACAAAACATTGAGTTGGTAGACTGAGACATATAGTCATTAAGGTCAATGTGACATTAATTTTTTTTATGTGTTTTTTTAACATTTTAAATCCACAATCAATAAGATAATAAATAGAACATGTTCAAAAACATAAGAGTGAATTAGTTTAAATCACGATATATTTTAAAAACTAATGAATACTTAATCTAATTAATTATAACAAAAAATAACAAAAATTTCACGAAAAGTTTAATTTGATTATTACTAATCTAATGGAATCAGTTAATTTTAAATGAAAATAAAAAAATCATTCATAAAATCATTTTTTTTTGTTCTTATTTCATTAAAAAGCAACAAAATTCAAAACCGAACCATAATCATAAATGTAAAGGTAGCGGTAGCGGAAAAAAAGTAAAAAATCACACCATAATTTTCAATCGTGTTGCAATAATTTATGTATTGAAGTAAATATAAAATCACTTAAACACAACTAAGAAACAATATCAATTTTTTCTTTTCTTATTTCACTTTAATGCTGATCAATGGTAACAAGCTTCGTGGAATAAAGCATATGGACATTTTTAAAATTTTTTTAATTTTTGTGGTTAAAAATAATTAAATATTTTCCTATGGCACATCAATGACGATATGTAGTCTTACAATTCTTGGTGAAATAACCAAAATCGAACAATTTTTAATCGGTGTTTTCTACAAAACTACTTGACCAATAAAAATAAAATTTATGATTTAAGTAGGCTACTTATTGTCTTCTCATTTTATTTTAATAAAAAAGATTTTTGAAATTTAATATAAAGGCCTATTTTCAAATTAGAAATTACCCCCTTAAACGCGGGCTAGAATAATGTTTTATGGATTAATCTGCTAGAGAATCTTACAAAGAAGAGATTGATACCATAATCTTGGATAAGCTCCTCCTACTTCCTGAGATATGTCCATCCCGAGGTGGGTTAATTTCACAAAAAACGGCTAAAAAGAAGTTCTTCCGAAGAACAAATTCTTCCAAAGAAGAAGTTCTTCCAAAGAAGAGATTGATACCATAATCTTGGATAAGCTCCTCCTACTTCCTGAGATATGTCCATCCCGAGGAGGGTTAATTTCACAAAAAACGGCTAAAAAGAAGTTCTTCCGAAGAAAAAATTCTTCCAAAGAAGAAGTTCTTCCAAAGAAGAGATTGATACCATAATCTAGGACAAGCTCCTCCTACTTCCTGAGATATGTCCATCCCGAGGAGGGTTAATTTCACAAAAAAACGGCTAAAAAGGCCGATGGAGGAGGCTAGCGCCTTCTTCAGAGCTTAATCGAAGAAAACTTATTCTGCACGAATATAATAAAAATTAAAGTGTTTCCATACATTTGATAGCAAAAAAATGTTAATTAAAAATATATTCCACGGTAAGAAAAGTTATTAAAATCTTTTATGAACGGTTGTCAATTGAAAGAAACATTGGAAGTGGTGCTGAGCATGGCCAAAGTGATCTAAAAGCAACGGAAAAGGTATTACCTTTTAAAAAGGAACTTAGCATTTCAACTCGAGCAGTCGCGTGTAAAATCAAGAAATCGCAAAATTTTGTTCAGAATGTCAAAAAGAGTAATCGACTCAAGTGTTATAAAGCTCAGGTATGTCCAGACAGAAATCCAACTGATGCTCCAGATCAATGTAAGTCCAAAAAAGAAATTGGTTTGGCAAGCAATTTGTTCTTGTGGGAGAAAATCAAGTCCTTTCTTTACAACTGGTAAAATAAATGGTGAAATTTATAGAGAATAACGCTTACAAAAGCTTCTGTTACCATTTGTAATTAATAATCATATAATTATAAATTATATACTATTACCCTAACCAAACACTAGCTACTATGGCCTTCGGCGCCGTTATATTGGCCCGACCTAGCCAGTTGTCATTATACAAGAGCCAGAATTGAATGGTATAACAATAACAAAATTTTGTATAAAAAGAAAAGAATCCACCAAATTGTCCAAAACTACGTTCAATAGAAGAATATTGGACAGTTATAAATGGAACTTTAAAGAAAACAGGAATGACGGTATCAACTGTAGAATAGTTCAAAGCTAAATGGAATTTGGCAGCCAGAAAAGTGGATGAAAGTCTCGAGAAAAAACTAATGTTTTGCTTACCAATCGACTTCTAATTATTTTTTTTTTTTACATTTTGGTATTTACTATAGATATATATTCTTGAAGAAAAAGAACTTTTTTCTTGGCTATATGGTGTCGTTTTTTTTTTAAATCATCGTTAAATCGGTCAAATAAGTTAGCATAATATTCGCCGTTTCTTGTTTTTTCCTTCTGAAGGTAATCAATGTGGATTATTCCGCGTGCATTCCAAAAAACTGTTGCCATCACCTTATTGGCCACGATTACGTGTATGATCAATTGAGAGCAAACGCGGCAGACAGCTTTCTTAAACCCAACTGATCATTTGAAATCGAAACCACACTGCCATATGAAATGCCTATGGCATCAACAATCTCACGCACTTTTACTCTTCGATCGGCCAACACCATATCGTGAATTTTTTCGACATTTTCGGGTGTATTGACCTCAATTGGCCGTCCAGAACGTTCAGCGTCATTTGTACTTGTGCGGCCACAACGAAAGTCAGTAAACCACTTTTTTACCACTGAAATCGATATTTTGATTAACGGTTTTTTTTTTCGCAAAAAATAATGTTTAATGAGCACTCGAAATTCACTTTTTTCCATTTTTAAAAAAATCCACGAGGTTGTATGTTTTGAGCAGCTGTTAAACGCAAAGTAAATGACAGAACTTTTTATTAATTCAGTGAAACAAATCTAGAAAAAATATATTCCGTACAATCTAACAGTTTTTAAAAATTAAAAATACATTTTATAACAAAGATTTGATCAAATTTATAAAATTCAAGCTATCGTTCTTATTATTTTTTCCACCACTGCATTTGCTGGCCAAAAAGCTGCACAAAAGTGAAAATCGAAAAAATTTGGTTTCAAACCATTAACACCGTATAACTTCATATATACCCTGAACAATGCAAAATTTTGAGTTTGTCTCAGTCGACATTTTGAGAATTTTTAACTTTGAGCGTTAATCAGTACGAGGTAACCACTTTAATTACACTGATATTTTGGAAAATTATTACATTTAATCGTTAAAGTAAATCTATCAGCCTTTTTTCACGGTTGAGTCAGTTTCGTCAATATCAAACATTTTTGAAAAATGTCCATATATTTTCAGATATTTTTTTATTTTGGTATGGTTATTAAAAGCCACTGCCTTGGCAAATAATATTCATTGAACCATAAACGCCCCCGTATAAAAAAATATCCAATCTACATTCAATATTGTTTAGGAAGGATGAGCTTTTTTCGTTTTATTGAAAAAGGTAGCAAAAGGTATTAAAACCAAACCAATTTTAAAAAGTACCAACCAAATTAATGGCAGAAAATGAACTGCGACAAAAACTTATTTCAGAAAACCAACGTATTTATCTCTTTTGTTAAAATAAGCCGACATATAATCAAATGAATTTGTAAGAGAATTAATTCATTGTTAAAAATTTAACTGATAAAATGTAACTTATTTTGAACAAAAATTAAAAAAATATATATATCAATACATAATTATATCTTATCCGCATGGCAAATATTAATGGTGTTGGACCATATATAATCATATCAAAAACTATATTGATAATCTTGTGTCATATATGGTTTATTACAGAATTATATCTTATATCATTTGATATCATTTACACACAAAAAAATAAAAACCCATTTCAGTTACGAAAACCACCGATTCAATAACTTTAATTGCTAAAATTCCGCCAACAACGAAGATTGCTAATTCAATTAGAAATTGATTATTGAATTATTTTTCAATTAAATAATTACTAAGAAGACAAGAATGATTAATAGGTTTTTTGTTAAAGTTCTGCCTATTATGGAGGCTCTAACTTTTCTAAAACTTCGGATTCTGATGAGATCTTTAGCCAGATCGAAATACTAGTATCAACCTAGCTAATATGTTTGATATGCTTTATTTTTGTAAATATACGGAGGTTGGAAGCTCGTTAAAAATTAATAATAACTCATTTGATAAAAAAGTGATCAATATCGCATACCTTCTGTAGAACCAAAAAAAAAATGGCGTTGCCATACCAAATATTTTTTATAGAAGTGTTGTTGCCATACCAACGGTTTTTTAACAGCTTGAATTTTATAACATTGAATTTAAACTGGCATGCAATTCTCATTTAGTTAGCAGATTAATTTATACTGATCTAAACAAATGAATACAGAAATTAGTTTTTTCTTTCTAATGGGGCGTATGAGTTATGGCAACATTTTTTTTGGTATTTTTTCTTAGCAGAAATTAACCTTTTTATTGAAATCAGAGTTTTTTTTTGGTTTGTTTGTTTAAAATAATTTTTAATTAAATGTTTTACTTTTAAATTTTGAAAAATTAAAACCAAAAGTTTATTTTTCGATCTTTTATCATAAACTATGATGTGAGCAAGATTATTCAAGTTCAAGATCATTTGTTTTTTGTTAAACAAAAATGTTTATTAGTTAAAAATGTTTTATTTTTGATTTGAATTAGTTCAATTCTTCCAATTTTGTTTTTTTTTAGTTCTCATCGGGTAAATAAAACAATACGGGTAAAGCATTGATCTTTTTCCTTCAAAATTTGGGTAAAAATATTCTACCCCTTCTACATTGGTTCTCTGATGATTTTCGGGGGTACCGTGAAATAACTCCCAAAAAAAAAATGAAATAACTCCCAAAAATTTTCCATATTAAATTGGGATTTATTTCATTATGAAATAACTCCCAATGCGTTAGGACTTATTTCACAATTTTCAGTTAGGAATTATTTCATTATGAAATAACTCCCAAATGAAATAATTCCCAACCAGATTTTGTTGGGAGTTATTTCACTTATTTTATTCATTGGGAGTTATTTCACATTTGTTGGGACTTAGTTCATTTTCATTTTTAAATGTGATTTTATCGTTGGGAGTTATTTCATTTTTGGTGGGAGTTATTTCATTTCTATTAAAATTACATTCATAAAATTGTCGTAAAGTAAATAATAGCAATACAATGAGTTATTTTGCCAAAAGGAACGCAGTTCTTGCTAGAATTTTGGTAATTTTGGTAGCATGTCATAACTTCCAATGACATAATGCCCATGGACGTTATGTCACTCGAAAAGTGTCATAATGTCCATGGACTTTATGACACTCTGCAATGTGGCATTATGTCCTCAAATGGAATGACATAAAGTCCATGGACATTATGCCACTTTTTGGGTGACATAAGGTCCATGGACATTATACTCCAGTGTGGAAACAGATCAGTAATTTTGAAATTTCTTTTGTGTCGCACGCAGAAAAAACTTTATTTCGCGAAGCCGCTTGCCGCGTTCTACGGAGAAAAAAACCCTTAAGAGCGGCCGAAGGCCGTCACCCAGAAGAACTTGTTTTTCAAATCAGATGTCGAATCCGTTGAAATCTTATATTTTAAAGACATCAAGTAATTTGTAAAAACAAGTGTTTCTGTGTCTCTTAGGGTTTTTTTTCCTCCGTAGAACGCGGCAGGCGGCCTCGCAAAATAAAGTTTTTTCTGCGTGCGATTATACGATTTATAAGTTTAGTTTTATTTTGTGATATACATATATTTAAAAAAATTATATTGATATACTAAATATTTGATTGATATAATTTTTATTGTTAATAAATCATAATTTTTATTAACAATAAAAATTATATCAATCATTTGTAAAAGACATAGTATGGTCTTAGTTTGTTAGTTCCCCTTTAAATAAAATGGGAAACAAGAACGAAAAATGTGTATTGTAATCTACCAAAGGTGGGTACTACACAAAAACATAAAGTATTTCAATTGTTTTTTGATTATTATTGGTAACTTCAAATACTTCTCATTTTGTTAGAAAAATGAGTTATATATATTTTCAAGTTTAAGCATTATGATGTTACCACTCTTTCTAAATTGTTCTGATGATGGGGAACTAGAAACTCCCCGAAATAGACCTATCAACAAATTCTTGGAGGTGTGGTCAAAGAATAAATTGAAAAACTAAAAAATTCTATAATTTATTTACTAGGACAATATTCTGGTAAATAAATGTAGAATACGACCTCGAACTTGAATAACTTCATTTTCATTATACTAAATATTATTAATCTTTTTATTTTAAAAAGTCTGAACGCTATGCCACATTTGAAAGTGGCATAATGTCCAAAATTGTCAAATTAAAAATTGTCATAAAGTCCATGGACATTATGTCATTGGACGTTATGACATGCCACCTCTGGAAAGCGGTGCTTACGATTCGCGTCCTGCTGCGCGGCCGCGTTTCGCGTAATGCGGCGCCACCGTAGGTCGCGTCCTAATGGCGCGGCCACGGCCGCGAATCGCAGAATTCGATATTTTTGAATTGGGAATTATTTAATTTTTTTTGGGACTTTTTTCATTGGGAGTTGTTTCATTCTTTGTTGGGAGTTATTTTATTACTATGAAATAACTCCCAAATGTTGGGGCTTATTTCATTTTTTCTTTGGAGGTTATTTCATTTATTAAAATTGGGACTAATTTCATTTTTTTTGGGACTTATTTCATTGGGAGTTATTTCATTGGGACTTATTTCATTTGGGAGTTATTTCACGGTACCGATTTTCGGTGACGCGAAATGAAACATGTAAGGACCTGTCAGTAGATAAAGTCTGCTATAAGTTAGCGGGCAAAAACTTTTTTGAGTAATAAATAAACATTGCACGGTTTTTTGTTTAACATAAAACAAATGATCTTGAACTTGAATAATCTTGCTCACATCATAATAATTTTTAATATGTTTTTTGCATTTTCTTTCTGTTTAAAAAAAATTTTAAATTTTTATTATACAAAATTAACCTTTAAAAATTACATTATGAATTTTATGATAATGTTTTAAAATAAATATTCAGATTTAAACAACTGAAACTAAATTACTTAAATTAATAAAGTAATAAACCTAATTAGATATATTAGTTACCACATAAGACACATATAATATCATATAATAATATACATATTTCAAGAACATAAGAAAATACATATTTTTACTCGGGATATGGTATTCTAATAACTTACAAATTATCTTATTGAATGCTACTTATTTAGATTTTCATTTATGTGACTTTTATATCATTCATTTTTTGAAAGAAGAAGATCTTCCGATTTTCTTTAAATCAAAAACATATCGCACACCCAGTTCAAAAGTGACTCAACTCAAAATTTTTAATTTTTCAGAAATCGAAAAAAAATATTTGCAACTTTATACCAAGTGAAACATAAAATAAGATATAACTGTTTTTTAGCAACCGTTGACACCAACAAAATACACTGATATTTTTTTATAGATAAACAAGTGTATTGTTCATAGTTTAAGCATATAGCCCGAAAAATTAAAATTTTGAGTTGAGTCACTTTTGAACTAGGTGTGCGATATGTTCTTTGTGGAGCCTATAACACGTCTCCATATTCAACTTACAATTTCTGCATGGTTTTAATTTAATAAAATCCAAAAAGTATGTAAATTTGAAGAGCCGGATTCTCGAAAGTTATTATCGTATTTTCGATTTTTATGATTGTCCTCTTCACTCTGAAATAATGAGTTCAATTGTGTTATGGGCTCCATGGAATATGTGTGTACAAATAATAAATCAAATTTAATAACCCTCGGACAGTTTTATTTGAGATGTATCATTTGTGACGTATCATGATATATATATCGGCAATTCCACCTAAGACCGGCCACAAAAGGGAATTTCTTTGTTTTAGGTCTTCGGATTCCAATTAGATTTTGCAATCAGAAACTCTATGGAGCCACTTAAATATTGGCGTTTTTATTTTTTCAAATTACGAAAAATCCACGGTTTTGTGCACGAATTAGTTTTAATGAAAAATGAGAATTATTCAAAAAGTGTTTAATAGAGTTATAACTTTTTTTGGCTACATAATACAGTTTCAAAATCGTGTAGAGCATGGAAAAAACTAAGGACTGTGATTTCGCTTTTTCGCGCACCAAATGTATTGAAGTTTTATCTTCACTCTATACAGATGTCTTCTGATAAGGTACCATGCAAAATTTCAAGTTGCTACAAACAAAGTAATAAAACTGAAAATAGCGGAAAAAGCTACTAAAAATTAGTTAAAAATGACCTTGCAGAAACGACTGATAAATTTAGCAGATTTTTTTGCTAAACATTAATAAAATACGAACAGCAAAAATAAATCTGTTAACTTTACAAAATTTTAGTTAAATTCGATGTGAATTTTAGTTGATTGATAATAGCATTTTAGTCTGTAAAATTTGCAAAAACTTTTGAGTTTACATTTGTAGACTCAAAATAACAAACAAAATCTGTAATATTTACAACATTTTTGCTATATTTATTTCAAATTTAGTAGAATGTAAATAACAGCTTATTTTGCTAAAATCAACAGAAATGTTTGCTAAAAATTGTAGATTACTGATTTCATAAGGGCAGACTTTTATTCACATTAAAAAAAACTTTAAAAATTTTTTTTTAATGATTTTTTGGCTATATATATATATATATATATATATTCAGATATATTTCTGCTATTCTTATATTACTAATAGTTAATAAAAAAATCTGCTAATTTTAGCCGTTTTTTCTGCAAAATAATTGCTAACTAATTTTTAGTAGCTTTTTTGCTATTTTTACAGATTTATTTCTATGGGTGTAGCATTAGTTGTTGGGAGGCTTTTCCCTTGTTTGAACTTCATTGAATCAATGAAACATATTTTATTAAATAAATTTTAATGAATGGTTTCATTGACCCAATGAAAATTTCTAAAAGTTGATCAAATTGTTTCATTAATTCTACCATAAATATTATAGAAGTTTTATGGGTTTAATGAATACAATTCATAGTTTGTATGAAATATTTTGATTACTTTTAATTACAAACAAAAACTTTATAATACATTTTAAAAAGGTTGAGATATTAGCCAAAAAACAATTTATTCTTTAAATTAAAAAAATAAAAATAATCTTTTTACAAAAGCGTTTATGTTGACTTTAGAAATTTTTTTTAAGAATTTTGTAGTCATTTTAAATAAACTCTATATATACGAAATTATATGACACCACCTCAAATCAATTTATTTCAAAGTTTTGGGTAATTATGTTTAACAAAAAATGTGCATATGTCATTTGTAATATTAGACGTTTAACTTCACCGATTATTTAAAAATCAAAAAATTATAATAAACAATTTTTTTGCATATTACAATTATTGAAAATTTTCGAAAATTTTTCATAGATTTAATGAATATTTTTTATGAAATTATGAAAAATTCATAAAAAAAAATTGTATGAAAAAAATTAACAATATTAATGAATTTCAATTAGTAAATGAAATTATTCAATAAATAAAGAAATCCATTTTAATGAAATCGATTCAATAATATCATGAAGAAAAATGCTATCAGTGTAGGAATTTTCAAAAATTCGTTCTACACAGATATCTGCTATTAATTAGGAACCAAATTTCAAGTTAATATCTTCATCGGTCTGGTCAGGCCAAACCCCCTTTTAGTCCACCCCATTTCACCACGTTGAGCATGATCAATTACCATCTTGTGAATTATCTAGAGTCGAACTCACTTATTAGTGACCGTCAGTATGGTTTTCGTAGAAATCGCTCTACTGGTGACCTGTTGGCTCTACTTTCGGAGCGTTGGAGTCGGTCAATCCATCGTTTTGGTGAGAGTAAGGTGGTTGCTCTGGACATTTCCAAAGCGTTCGACCGTGTGTGGCATGGTGCGCTTATATCAAAGCTTATTGCTTTTGGTGTCGGTAACGACTTCGCTCGCTTTGTTTCGAGCTTTCTCAGAGATCGCACTATACGCGTTGTTATAGATGGGGTCTCATCCGACGAGTTTCAGCTAAATTCAGGGGTACCTCAGGGTTCCGTTCTTTCTCCTTCCCTATTTCTCATTTTTCTAAATGACCTTCTTGTTCAAACTTTCAACCCTATTTACTCTTTTGCAGATGACAGCAACATTTGTCATTCATTTTCCTTCGATCGTAGGCCAAGCCTTGAGGAGATTGGGGGCAAAAGGCAGAATATGAATGATACACTCAATTATGATCTTTCTACAATCTCTGAGTGGGGTCGTGCGAATTTGGTAGAATTTAATGCGCACAAGACCCAATG
This sequence comes from Delia radicum, assembly GCA_021234595.1. Classification (NCBI taxonomy): domain Eukaryota; kingdom Metazoa; phylum Arthropoda; class Insecta; order Diptera; family Anthomyiidae; genus Delia; species Delia radicum. The sequence continues at coordinate 116,908,947 of CM037852.1, forward strand.
TTGTATGTTAACCCATAGGTCCGTGGATTTAACGCTGTCACCTGTTCAATTGGGTGGTATTAATAATGAAGAATCGGATACTCTTGATGTTCTGGGCATGAGGATTCAGTCTAATGTCCGTTGGAATAAGCACGTTTTCCAGGTGTCGAAAGAAGCATTCAAGTGTCTCGGTTTCCTGAGACGGTGTAAGAAGTACTTCACTCCTTCCGATTTACTTAATATTTATACCACCTATATCCGACCGAAAATGGAATACAACTCCCATATATGGGCAGGGGCTTGTAACGACGAGTTTTCCTCCGTTAGCTGGGGTAAGCTCGCGGGGGTAGGGATCGTCACAGAAATTTATTTGTGTCAGTGACCGAGAGTAAAAGTCAAGGTTTAAAACGTTATAAATCTTACTTTATTTATATAAAATTAAACTAAGTCTAAGAGAAGGAGAGACAGAGTGCGCGAGAGAGAGAGAATGCCAGTAGTGGGGAGATGACCACCCAAGAGCACGCGTAACGTTGACGTAATGTGTTGACCTGCGGCAAGTGAGGACAGTGACCGGGGACGGCACGCTTCCTCTGATGGCTTGATTGATGAGCAACGACCGGGGACGGCACGTTACTGTAATTATCTTCGGGAGGACGACTACCGGGGACGGCACGCTTCCTCTGTTGGCTGCGAGATGGGGAACGACCGGGGACGGCACGTTACGGTGAATATCTTCGGGAGGATCTTCGCAGGGTACTCGAAGGATTTTCCACAGGACCTTCGCAGAATACTCGAAGGATGTTCAAGGACCTTCGCAGGATACTCGAAGGATGTGCAAGGACCTTCGCAGGATGCTCGAAGGATGTTCAAGGATGGAAGTGACCTAGGACGGCACGCTTCCTTTGTAGGCTAAGTCCTTGGGAGCTAGAAGAAGAAGAAGGGTTAGTTACGCTACCTTGTGTTCATGATGACGGCTGCAGACAACTCATCCTGATTTCTGTTTCGTCGGCCTTTATATACTCTCTGGGGTAACGAGGGTTGCTTGATAATTTTCGACAAGGTACAATAATAATGACAACTAATATTCAATCAATTTTCTTTAATAATTTTTTATTCAATTTCAATAACATTAATTCATTTTCAAATTACTTATGAACTACGGGTGTTGGCAGAAACGAGCCCTGCGACTTCTGTCATTACACATGCTCCCCCCCTGGGAGTGCAACGGAACGTTGTTTCCATTAGTGGGAATAACGGGGATTCCCCTGCTGGCGGCTCACTTGGCCTAGCCGCTTTACCACAGCACAGTGCTGACGGGTAATATGTATTCGATAACGGTGGTTATCGATCTTAAAAATCTGATTCCCCCGGTCTCCCAGCGGGGTAGTGTCCCAACATGTAGTGGACGTGGGGCAGTAGTTTCATTCGGACTTCTTCCGACAGTTTATCCGTGGTGATTATTGGGTGAAAACGGTATCTGAGGTTGTGGTATCGTAGGCCCGACGTTTCGGTTATTCCGAGGGGGCGTGCTTGGCGGAGTGTACGTCGGTGTACGTGGTAGCGTTGATAAATCACGGGTACTTGTCAACCGTGGATTGACCCTGGTGCCCTTGTCTTCGTCAGTCTCCGACTTGAAGGCGGCTGACGGTGGTAATAACGACCTGGATGATGCTGATGGTGGTTTCGAGACTGTTGACGAGGAGCCTGATGATGACGAGGATGTCGAAGATGAGGAGGACGATGTCGATGACCTGGAGGCTGTTGAAGGCGTCGGTGACGCTACTAAGCGAGGTGTAGGTGGCCGTGTCGGTGTGGTTGAGCCTTCCAGCTGGGAACCATATATCGGTTCGGTATATTCGGGAGTGTTGGCCCGAGACATACGTTCATCGCCGGCCGGTATATACGGGATCCTTGGAGTAGGTGGCCTCTCCATAGTTTCATGGACATTATCGGGTTCCCGCTGGCTTAAGCTGATTCCCGGCTGAACCGTCTGGTCAATTGTTGGTGTTGGCAAGGATACGGCCATTGGTGGCGACGGTAACGAGCACGATGTGGAGGTTACTGTAGTAAAGGATGTTGATGACGTGACCGACGTGTCAGATCTTTGTGACGACGAGATCTCTTGGCTTTGTAGTGGAAAGGGATTCCCCGAAACTACGTCCTGATTGTCGACGCTTAAGGTGGGTATCTCTGGTGCGCCTGTGTTTCCTGGTTCCGGTGAGCCCAATGGGGAAACCTGGGGTGATGGTTGTCCTGTCGGAGTGTCCTCACCGCTAGACAGCTCAATGATGTCCTCAACATCACTGCTTATTCTTATCGGGTGACTTCGCTTCGACCGTGGCTTCATCAATACGTCATCGTCGGACATCGGTTCCTCTATGTTAGGCCTGAGTATCTGGTTTCGGCGGCTGGACTGGTCCACGGCCCTCTTCTTCACTGGTAGACTCTTCAATTTTCCGTCGCATGCCTGACGGATTTCATCACGTGTAAGCCGCGGGATTGAAACCGCGCACCGCTTTAATGGTTTACTAGCCGGTGGGATTGGTAGTTGTTGGTCCTTGGGTCCCACCCGTATCTCTGTGTTCCACCAGGGCCGCAACGCTTCTTGAATTACCTTGCATAAGTGTTGATTCGTTGCTTGTGACGTACCGGCCTTCGTCTCTTGTTCCAAACGACTCGCAAGGGAACGGCTGGGTACGACATCGGGGTTCCGGGTATGGCGGCGACCACGGGTTAACACAGGAGGGGGATCAGGCAGGTAGATCGTGCGGCGACCGTTAGCGGGTCGCTTGGCCATTTTCTTGTTGCGAACTTTAACACGACTTTCCTCAATCGGGTTTCCTCTTTTATCTCTAACTCTATGGGTTTGGATGTCAGTGGGTATGGGATTCAAAGACCTGGCGTGTTTGGATTTATAAAGTAAGGGTGATGCGTGAATGGAATGTTTGTGATTTATGAGTGTGAGTGGATGATCTAGGGGTGAGACGGAGAACAATACATGAATCGTTTATTTTTATGACGTGATTGTTAGTGTGGTTTGTTTATGAACGGAGTGAGAGTGTGAGTGATTAATGGTTTAAAACAAAAAAAAAGAAAGCGAAAAAATAAGGGTACGACAAGATAGGTCGCAAGTTCCTCCCTCTTCAAAATGTATGTCCATGATGAATGAAGCATGGTGGGTTGGCCTGTGTTTGGCATGACTGTTTCTCTTGTGGCTGGGTATGATCTAATTCCCTCGTTTCTCGTTCGACTCTTTTCACTTTATATAACGAAACCTTAAACTCTCAGGTCCCTGCTCGGGCGCCACTGTAACGACGAGTTTTCCTCCGTTAGCTGGGGTAAGCTCGCGGGGGTAGGGATCGTCACAGAAATTTATTTGTGTCAGTGACCGAGAGTAAAAGGCAAGGTTTAAACGTTATAAATCTTACTTTATTTATATAAAATTAAACTAAGTCTAAGAGAGAGAAGGAGAGACAGAGTGCGCGAGAGAGAGAGAATGCCAGTAGTGGGGAGATGACCACCCAAGAGCACGCGTAACGTTGACGTAATGTGTTGACCTGCGGCAAGTGAGGACAGTGACCGGGGACGGCACGCTTCCTCTGATGGCTTGATTGATGAGCAACGACCGGGGACGGCACGTTACTGTAATTATCTTCGGGAGGACGACGACCGGGGACGGCACGCTTCCTCTGTTGGCTGCGAGATGGGGAACGACCGGGGACGGCACGTTACGGTGAATATCTTCGGGAGGATCTTCGCAGGGTACTCGAAGGATTTTCCACAGGACCTTCGCAGAATATTCGAAGGATGTTCAAGGACCTTCGCAGGATACTCGAAGGATGTGCAAGGACCTTCGCAGGATACTCGAAGGATGTTCAAGGATGGAAGTGACCTAGGACGGCACGCTTCCTTTGTAGGCTAAGTCCTTGGGAGCTAGAAGAAGAAGAAGGGTTAGTTACGCTACCTTGTGTTCATGATGACGGCTGCAGACAACTCATCCTGATTTCTGTTTCGTCGGCCTTTATATACTCTCTGGGGTAACAAGGGTTGCTTGATCATTTTCGACAAGGTACAATAATAATGACAACTAATATTCAATCAATTTTCTTTAATAATTTTTAATTCAATTTCAATAACATTAATTCATTTTCAAATTACTTATGAACTACGGGTGTTGGCAGAAACGAGCCCTGCGACTTCTGTCATTACAGGCTTCAAAGTCTATTTTGGTATCAAGCTCTATTGACTCATTGGAGCTTCGTCGGAATGTGGGTTGTGTAACATTGTTCTATCGATATTACCATGGAAATTGTTCTGCTGAGATAAGTGAACTTATCCCCAGGGCCCGTATTTTCATTCGAAACACTCGCTTATCTAGCAGGGCTCATCCGTTTGTAGTCGATTGTCCAGTGCAGTGAACCGCACAACGCATTACAGGGAAAATTCGTTCATCAGCCGTACTAGCCGTATGTGGAATAAACTCCCCGCGGAGGTCTTCCCTGTCACTTACAATGTAGCGAAATTCAAATCAAATATTCACAAACACTACTCCCTCTTTCCTCCTCCCCAAACCTAATTTCCTGATATCAACACAATGTATTGCATTATAGGGGGCATCCCCTGAGTGTAGGTCATATCCGAATTAACATATATTGAGCATTTCAGCTTTCTAACCAAACGAGCTTTGGTAGGCCGTCAAGGGGGAAACTTTTCCCCTTATTGCCCAATCCCCGTTAGAATTTTCAAATTTCCGTCTTAGCGGACGTCTACGCTGGAGAATGGACCACCAAATTTAAAGTTCGTAGCTCCTGGGCGATGTTGAGTGAGTGAGTGAGTCAGTCAGTAACGATATTCTTTTATAAATAACCTCCAAATAGTTTGTAGTTTAAATTAACGGAAAATGTAATTTACCATAAATGATAAATCACTTAAATGCCGGTTTACTTACTTTTCATTTAAATCAAAGGTTACTTGTTATTTATTTTTAAATATCGTTTAAATAACTAACAATTTCGTAAAAACAAAAGAATAGTAGTAAGTTAAAAATAATGTTAAAATTTTTACTACAGATCAGTAAAAATAAAAGTTATATTAAGTTTTTTTAAATTATTACAGTTTTTTTTTTCAACAAAATGTATACAGACACACATTTGTATAAACTGTTTTCAATTTCTTGTAATTTGAATTGAAATAATTTTTAAATAATAACAACTTTTTTGTATAAAAAAACAGACAGGAATTTTTGAATATTTTTTTTTTTTTAAATAATTTAAATTTATAATAACTGTAACAGAAACAGAAACAATGAACTACAATATTAAATCTTTCGTTGGCAAAAACCAATACATAATATGTCTTAAAATAGATTTTGCAATAATATTAATAAAGTCAATTCATGTTTTTATTGGTATATAATGAGACATATAATATTCAAAAGCTTAGACCCTGTTTCTATGTGACATTTTTTCTTCAGGAAACAATAACAAAATAAAGGGTGTTTTTTATACAGGCATATAACTTTAAGTTGGCAACACTTTTTTAACTAGGGGCCATTTTGTCAGCTGTCAAGTGATTTATGCTTAGTTTGGTTTGGCATTTCAACATGAATAGACTGACGCCTGGTTCATGGTTCTGTTCGAAATACGTATCGCGCACGAATTTTGAGAATTTTTGTTTAGCGATGAAGCTCACTTTTGGTTAAATGGATACGTCAATAAACAAAACTGCCGTATTTGGAGTGATAATAAAATAAAAAACCGTTACATCCAGAAAAACTGACTGTTTGGTGTGCTTTATGGGCTGGTGAAATCATTGGTCCGTACTTCTTTAAAAACAATGTTGGTCAGAACGTTACAGTCAATGGTGACCGCTATAGAGCCATGATTACTGACTTTTTCGTTCATCAATTGGACAACCATGATGTGCAGGAGCTGTGCTTTCAACAAGACTGCGCAACATGTCACACAGCTCGTGCCACAATTGATTTATTGAAGGAAACGTTTGGTAATGGTATAGCTTCACGTTTTGAACCCGTGAATTGTCCTTCAAAATCGTGCGATTTAACGCCGCTGTACTATTATCTATGGGGATATGTGAAGTCGCTAGTGTACGCCGATAATCCCGAAACGATTGACCACTTCGAGGACAACATTCGCCGCGTTATTGCCAATATACGGCCACAAATGTTGGAAAAACTCATCGAAAATTGGACCTCCAGATTAGACTACGTCCTAGCCAGCCGTGGCGGTCATTTGCCAGAAGTCATATTTAAATTATAATGCCAGAATATTATCTTTCGAATAAAGTGAATTTCATGTCAATTTAAAAATGCATCTTTGTTTTATTCCATTTCAAAGTTAAATACCTCTATAAAAACACCCTTTATATGCAATACAAAAACAGATAATTCATGTAGTCACTAATGCGTGTAGCGGCGAACGTCCTGAAAAACACCATCTTAAAAAATAAATGGATGTTCCCAATAATAATTTAATTTAGAAAAGTGCTGTGATTTTTTTGTTACAATATAAATTTGAAATTAATTTATTCTTTTAAAAGCATGTATATGTTTTTAACAAGTTTTTCTACTTCGTTTTCTTCTTCATCTTTGACTCAAGTTCTGTACCATCTTATAAGTAAACCCTTTTCAAATCTAAAACATTAAGCTTAGCTTTTATCGCATTGTATGGCTTGTAAAATTTTTGTTTAAACAAACTGTTTGCGAAAAGGCCTCCAAAAAAACTCAAGGTTCAAGAAAAGATAAAGCATCTCTATGGTTTACCTGTGCGCAAAATTCACAGAATCTTCGCGCATGCGCCAATGTTAATCAAACCTTTTCTTATACGGTTTGACTATACGACAAACTTTTAAACTGTCTGTTGGTTTCGGGCAATTTATTCTACATTTTTCGGGTTTTTCTACAACTTCTACTACTTATGAATTGTGAAGTGTATTGTACAAGGTTTTTTTTCTGTTAAGTTTCTTGTTTTTTTTTTATATGAAAAAGAGTTTGTAGAGCTCTTCTTATATACAACTTTTTTTTTGAATGAATTGAAAATTCTTTACAAAATTGAAATTGTATTGAAAATCACGTTTTGCCCTTAAAGCGTTTCTCTTTTTTTTTTTTTTGCTTTATTTTTTATTTTATTTTTGATTTAATTTTTATTTGCCATTTCATTGGAAATCATTTAGACCCATAGTCTAATATGGCAAAAACAAAAATAAAATAACAAAATTCATCTTTATAGTCTAACGAATGACCCACTTATAATCTGTACAAAACTAAACAGATATAACAAAGCCCCAGATGTAATTAGGAATTTTTATATATGTTTTTAGAAATATAATAGATAGTCCCAGCAAAAAATTTCCGAAAAGGTAAGGGGGTTTGTAATCAAACATTTTGGGAAGAACGCATTCCTTACTAGATTACCTACTCGATTCTTTTAACAGGGCGTGAGACTAAAATAATTGATGCTTTAGAATTGATTATTTTTTTAGGCCGAAGAACTATTTACTTTATATTTTTAAGAACTACACACATTTTTTAATAAAGAAATAGTTCCATGTTAAAACTACGAACTACTTACACAAAGAAGAAAAAAAATAGTTTAATAGAAAAAATAAGACGTACTTTCATTTACAATTTACAACTAAAACATTAAAGAAACTACTAAATAACGAGGGAAAATCGTTATCACGCACACTCAGGACGTTTTTCCACTAACTCAAGCTCACTTGAGTAAATTTAACTTTTACTCACACGTGATTCTCCTGAGTCACCCAAATAAAACGATCAAACCTCATCCGGAAAAAATAAAATCCTAAAATGTGAAACATCGAATTGTTATGATAACATGGGTTTGCCATAATTTTGGAGCTATAAACCACGAAAATATAAATTTTTCACAAAAAAGAACAATAAAAAATGGAAATTTAAAACAAAAATATGACTAACACACAATTACCCTCGAACATTTTTTTTACACACACTCACGATAACGTCAGTAATTTCTACTTTCACTCACAATTTTATGCTAATGTGCGCATCCCCAATTTGTACCTATCCACAGTTTAACAAAATTTTGGCAACATGCAATTTTTGCTTTTAGTATTATATTCATGCAAATAAAAATTTGTTTGAAAAAATATATAAAATAAATTCGTTAAAACTGCATTACTTTTTATTTTCTAAATTAGGAACTACTTCCAATAACGTCCTTTTATTAAGAAAAAGTATATGATTACTTCTTGAGTACAAAAAGTTATACATATAAGTTGATAACATTGTTATTTTCTTTTAAGTAAATAATTACTTTCTTATTGAGTTCATGCTTTCTGGTTTAAATTTAAAGAATTGATTACAATACTTCTTGCTTTTTTGACTCTATCTTTGGAATGTGTTTGGTATTGCAGTTACTCAATTTGGCAATGGGATATGTAAGCAAGTGTGGGCATCACCTTCTTTTTGGAATGTGTAATTTTTTCCTGGGGTACTTACACCAATTCCCAAGACATTCGGTTAAGAACTACAGAAAATGCAAGGAATAAACAAAATATGAAAACCGAAAAAGTTCCACAATAACGGAATTTTTCCATGGGAGTGGTTAATGTACCAAACAGAAATGTCTTTTAGGATTGCGGAGTTGTTCACTAGAATTTGAAGAATGGCTACAAAAAAATGTTCTTTTAAAATTATTGGTATGATGGGAAAATCAATACTGCTCAAAACGCCTCTATATGGTTTGACACTCGCTTCAGAATTTTTATTTTTCGGAAGATTCTGCCAACGCCATTTTGTGTTTTTCCACAAAATGGACGATCAATAAAAAATCTTATCCTGACCACAGTTTTTTCTATTTCAAATGCACAAAAACACAAATCAATTTGTTTTAATTTACGCAAAGGGAAAGTTATTAAGCTGAAATAAAAATTTTATGAAATACAGATTGATGTTTAACAAAATCCAAAACGTCTTAAACCAGTATAATACTATTATTAAATATTATTCACCAAGATATAGTTTGCAAAATTTTTACGATGCGCTCCGCAAAATATGCCAATAATTTATATTTTTATAAAGATATTAAAGTTTTTATATTTTTTCTTAAAGCTGAATAAATTACTTTGAATTTGATATATTATGTGCCACTTTTTCTTAAAAAGTTATTAAATCATTTGTTAGTCCAGATAATAAGTGGGCCATTATTTATAAAAAACGCCGACTTTTGTTTTCTTATAAATATTCCACATAATTTTGATTGTGTACGAAAAAAAATAATCTTCAGAATTAGATCGGATTAAAGATCACATATTTTTTTTATGGTAAAAAGGGGTTTGAAACAAGGTTTTATATCAAACATTAATGTATTTGTTATTAGTATGGTATTGATTAATGGTGAGAATATCAATATAACTTTCTAATATGCCAACTAAAGTTTTGCTATTATATGTTGCATTCTTATCATGAAATAATAGTTAAATTTTGATAAAAAAAAAACCACCATATAAAACTAAAAAATAAAATATGACAAGTTTTTATGAATTAATAAGTCGACTTTTGTTTTCTTATAAATATTCCACATAATTTTGATTGTGTACGAAAAAAAATAATCTTCAGAATTAGATCGGATTAAAGATCACATATTTTTTTTATGGTAAAAAGGGGTTTGAAACAAGGTTTTATATCAAACATTAATGTATTTGTTATTAGTATGGTATTGATTAATGGTGAGAATATCAATATAACTTTCTAATATGCCAACTAAAGTTTTGCTATTTATTATATGTTGCATTCTTATCATGAAATAATAGTTAAATTTTGATAAAAAAAAAACCACCATATAAAACTAAAAAATAAAATATGACAAGTTTTTATGAATTAATAAGCCGACTTTTGTTTTCTTATAAATATTCCACATAATTTTGATTGTGTACGAAAAAAAATAATCTTCAGAATTAGATCGGATTAAAGATCACATATTTTTTTTATGGTAAAAAGGGGTTTGAAACAAGGTTTTATATCAAACATTAATGTATTTGTTATTAGTATGGTATTGATTAATGGTGAGAATATCAATATAACTTTCTAATATGCCAACTAAAGTTTTGCTATTATATGTTGCATTCTTATCATGAAATAATAGTTAAATTTTGATAAAAAAAAAACCACCATATAAAACTAAAAAATAAAATATGACAAGTTTTTATGAATTAATAAGTCTTATTTTTAGTGTCCGCCTAAGACTTCGTCCGGAAAATGCTTTTTGTCGGTATGTAAAGCATTATGAACAAATTTCAGAAATGTAAATTGAATGTTTTTGACCTTATTAGATAAATTCAATAATCGGCCGCCAAACAATGGGCCAAATCGGAAAATTTCGGCGGGCAATTATTTAACTTTACAGCTAAACTTTGGCTTTTTTCTTAAATTTTTTACTCAAAATCGAATGAAAACGGCTCAACAAATATGTTTTCAATATCAAAATTTATCCTCATTGTCTCCAAATACCAAAAAAATTTATTAAATATAGTTTTTTGGCCGAAGTCTTCGGTCGGACACTACTTATTATTTTTGAGCATATTTTAGTACTCCCATCTGAAAATGATCTTATATTATCATGTATGAGGTATCATATATGTTCGTATCCGAAAATTAAGGGTATATGGGCCGTATATGGCTCATACATGACCATATATTTTAGGTCATATACGAGGATCAATAAGTCCGTGACTTTTCGAACTTCCCTCGTAGTTATATGAAATGCAACACTGCTCCCATCAAGTACCACCTGTTAATAGACTACTGTCAAATTTTGAGCAAGTTCCGTCATTTACTTTGCGTTTAACAGCTGTTCAAAACATACAACCTGGTGGATTTTTTTTTAAATGTAAAAAAGTGAATTTGGAGTGCTCATTAAACATTATTTTTTGCGAAAAAAAACCGTCAATCAAACCAAGGAAAAGCTTGATAAATACTATGGGGACTCTGCACCATCAATTTCAATGGTAAAAAACTGGTTTACTGACTTTCGTTGTGGTCGCACAAGTACAAATGACGCTGAACGTTCTGGACGGCCAATTAAGGTCGGATGTCGAAAAAATCCACGATATGGTGTTGGCCGATCGAAGAGTAAAAGTGCGTAAGATTGTTGATGCCATAGGCATTTCATATGACAGTGAGGTTTCGAATTTAAATGATCAGTTGGATTTAAGAAAGCTGTCTGCAAGATGGGTGCCGCGTTTGCTCTCAATTGACCATAAACGTAATCGTGTGAAGACTTATTTCAAAGGATTGTTTGGAGTTATTTAACCGCAATTCGAATGAGTTTTTGCGGCGTTTTGTAACTGTGGATGAAACAAGGATCCATTACAACACTCCAGAGACAAATCAGCAGTCTAAACAATGGGTTTCTCCGGGTGAACCGGCTCCGAAGAAGGCCAAGGTTAGTTTTTCGGCCAATAAGGCGATAGCAACAGTTTTTTGGGATGCACGCGAGATAATCCACATCGATTACATTCAAAAGGAAAAAACAATAATCGGCGAATATTATGCCAACTTATTGGACCGATTTAACTAGGATTTAAAAAAAACCGACCCCATATATTTTTTTTTTTTTAAGAGAAGCAACATTCAGGAAATTCTTTCTATTAATTAATGTGTTGCTTTCTTTGGAAAGGGGATAGTGGAGGGATGAAAGGTGGTGAAAGATGAAGGCATTCAAACATGGCAACACTGTAATTGCGCGAGTAGATAAGTCTTAGAACAGTTGTTGCTCGCCACCTGATGTAGAGTTGGCGAATTTATTGAAGCTTTTTATTTCATAGCCCTGATTCATTATTTTACTTCGGTGGGGTTAAGTGATATGGGAACACCGAAGGTGGGCGCAGTGATATGGCCAAGAAAAAGTTCTTTTTCATCAAGATAATGTACGGGTGCACACGTGCGCAGTCTCAATGGCAAAATTCCATGAATTGGTCTACGAATTGGTACCTCATCCGCCATAATCTCCGGATTTAGCCCCCAGTGACTATTTTGTATTTCCAAACCTAAAGAAATGGCTCGGTGGAAAGCGATTTAGCTCCAACGATGAAATTATTGATCAAATCAATGCATATTTTATGGACCTCGAAAAATCCTATTTTTGGAATTGATACAAAAATTGGAGAATCGTTGGACTAAGTGTATTGAGCTAAAGGAGACTATGTTGAAAAATAAATTTTTTTTTTTGCTAAAAAAAACTGTGTTTCATTCAAAAATTCACGGACTTAGTTATCCGCCCTCGTATGTTCATATTTCGAATATTTTTCATATATTTATATGATTTTTGTTATTTGTCTCTAATGTCCGATTAAATTTAAAACCACTAAATGATTTTTTCTCTATTTTATTACTTAAAAAAATATAAGTTAATTATTTTTTATTTAATAGGACCTCAGGGACAAACAACAATAATTGAAAACCATTCCTTATACAAAATGGTGGATATTAAAGACTAGTTTTCATACAAAAAGAAATTAATTTTTAACCTTTGCTCCTTTTTTAACTTTTGCTCCTTTACAGCATATTCAAAGTTTATTAAAATCTTCGAGTTCGGGTCGGGATATATCCCTTGTAAGTTAGGTTTGTCCAGTAAAAAAAAATTTTGACATTTAAAAGTACGGGGTCAAAAATGGAATAGTAGGTTCGTAATGAGTTCAAAGCAAAAAATAGGTCTGTAAAATTCGACTGCCACAATTAGGTTTCACCAATAAATATTATCCCGCCTTTTTCAATTTTCAAATACTAAATATTTACAGATTTTCATAAATTTAGTTTACAAAAAAAAAAAAAAAAAACGGAAATCACAATAAACCAAAAAACGTCCCATATACCTTGAAAATTGTATGTGACACAGTCTCTATGCACAATTTACAAACAATCATACAAACAGCTAAACAACATTTAAAACTGTGTCAAACTGCGCAGACTCAACCAACCATATAAACATTTTTTAGTAGTATGCTGTTAGTACAAACAAGTCTATCATTGAGACCAAACTGTCAGTCAAGTCAAATTATTCATTCATATACTCACGATTTTTTTTGTTGATTGCTTACAGCAGCAGCACTTGCAGTTACAACAACAGAAATAACAATTGCAAGTGAACAACAACAATAACTACATCAACAATTATTGTTTGTTTATAAAATGTTTCACATTCTTTTGTAAATGAATTCAAACCAAGTTTATGCGAAAAAAAAAAATCATGAATGAAAACTAAAAAAAATTTAAAAAATTTTTAAAATTGCATGAATTTAATTAAAACCAAAAAGTGCAACAAATTTATTATGAATGAATATGTACTACAATAGAAGCAAATAAAATTATTATTGCTTAACATTCAATAAACATGCCGACTTATCATTAACTGCTTAAAATGCTGGACAGATGTTTTAAATTAAAGTACAGTAGTCACCGCTTAAAAGCGCATACAAAAATGCAGAGTTTTTGTAACGCATTTAAGCGGGAATTCATTTATCCGAAAACTCGGATAAATGCACAGTAATGTATTTAAAATCATATTTCATAAATGCGTAAAAAAAATTCGTAATGTATTTAAAATAATATTTCATAAATGCGTAAAAAACTCATTTTGTTAAATTATTTGTCTTTAAGTAAACCTTTTTTACACGTTTTGCTTAAAAAAATAGTTTTCTTTAATTTAAGGAAATTTTTAAGTCGTTTTTTAAGTTTTAGTTAAAAATAAGTTTTTAACATAATTTTGTATTTAAAAAAAATTTTAAAAAATTTAAGTATGTTATGGACAATTTTTTATGCAAAAAAATCTCATATTTTCACAAACGCCTTTAAGCAATCAATATTGTTCTGACTTTACTAATTTAAGTCAGCTTGAGGGAATTATTTAAGCGGGAACGCATTTAAACAGGACGTATTTAAACGGAGTTATTTCCATGTATTTTGTATAAAATATACTTTTGCCAGCACTTTTCAAGCATTTAAACGGGGAACACACTAAAGCGGGTCGCATTTAAGCGGGAACTACCCAGCAAAACTTTGGTAATGGGTGCGATAAAGTAATGCATTACCTTGTAATGTGTACTCCTCACGTGTATCATTATTTTCCAACAAGAAGTAATGAGTTACCGATAATTGAACACTCATGGATTACCTTCTAATGATACCTCATTACATTTTACATTACTTCAAAACATAACATAATGACTTACCGATCATCAATTACATAATGCATGAATTATAAACGTAAAGTATTATTAATATATATTTTTGAAAATCTATATATAGACACATTACTTTGTGATTTTATGTAAGCATGGGGGGTAAGGTGTATATTTTTGATATCACGAACGAAAACACGAAACACAACAACTCATTTACATTTTAAGCAATGAAATATTATATGTATCGATAGCTCAGTTGGTAGAGTTCTCGCCTTACTACTTGTTTAATACCAGAGACTCCAGGTTCGAATCCCAACATGACCACGTAATTTATTTAATAAAAAAAAAAGTTATTTATTTAATTAAAAAAAAATTATCTGTAAAAAAATTTGTTTATGCATTTTTTTTATGAAAACCTATTTATAGACACATTACTTTTTCCCACCATGTAACCATATAAGTAACCAGTTACTTTACCCCCTACAAGATAATGAGTTAAACCCATTACTTTGAGGCTCATCGCCTGTAAAATTCATCAGTGAAGTAAGGTGTAATGTAATGCGTGAAGCCCTATGGCGATACATTACTTTACCCATGATTTGGTAATGTGTGGTTTTGCTGGGTACTCTAACACACTCCGTTTTGCAGTTGGATATGATAAGTTGGTATTCAGGTTGGTAGATGCCCCAAACGAAATTAAATATGTCGAATGGTCACAACTGTTTCAACGGAAAATTAGTTAAGACAACAGTAATTTGACTGTGATAACTCGTTAATCACAACCAAACTCGTTAATCACGAAAAAATACACCCAGGACACTACTATGCACAGTGGGGTGTTTCGTAATTATTTCGAAACTAATTCATTCATTTCTTACCTGCTTTTCTGATTGTCAAGAAACTTAACACAGCCATAGTCAACGCAATTTTCTAGATCAAGAGAGTTCACTAGATGTATCAGGGGCTGAACATT
Organism: Delia radicum; assembly: GCA_021234595.1. Classification (NCBI taxonomy): domain Eukaryota; kingdom Metazoa; phylum Arthropoda; class Insecta; order Diptera; family Anthomyiidae; genus Delia; species Delia radicum. The sequence continues at coordinate 116,924,080 of CM037852.1, forward strand.
AAGACTCCAAAGTTTACAGCAAAAAAATATGACAAACATGCGACTATTTTCTTATTATGTAAAAAAATCTTATTTTTATGGAGTAGTTTTTGAAATCATTATTTTTTTTTTTTATTTTTTTTTTTTTATTTTTGAGTAATTTATCGATATCTCGATTTAAGATCAGGCCACTTTGGCCAGTCAAATTGGGAGACAATAAGCGCAACATATCTTTTGAATACTTCTTTTAAATCGGTTCAGTAGTTTTGGACCTAGGGGTCGAAATTACATGGAAAAATATATTTGTTTGACAATAAATAAAAATTAAAAATTTTAAAAGAAATTTGTCTTGCAAGTAAAATATTTTTTATTAAACGTAGTAACTCAACAACCGAATAAGTCATTCTCAAAGCAAATCTATGAATAAATATTAAAGTTATGACTATTTATGTAAATGTATCCAAATTCATATTTTCTCTATATTAATCGCATGTATTTGGTGTTCGCACGCTACATGACTTATATTACCCCAAGGGGTTAATTTAAGTAATTTTTTGGGTGGGACGGTTACATGCGCACTAAGTCTTTACGTGGACCGATTCTAACCAAAGTGAAAATGCATTGTCCTTGGGCCAATGTAGGTCAGTGTACCAAATTTTATCAAAATATCTTAATATTTGTGAAATGTAGCGTCCGAATAAAAATTACATCGTACATCATAGAAAAACCTTAAAATTTGGGTACTTTTACATAAATGGCCATAACTCTGGTAATTATCTATAGATTTGCTTCGAAATTTACTCTTTTTCTTTGCTGAAGTATTAGGTTTAACTCTCTAACCGGCAAGCCCGCCTTCAGGCGGAGTATTTTAAATTGGATATAAATGCCCCAAAAGAGTGAAGGTTAAGCTTTTAACAAATGGGATACCTCTAACTTGAAAACGTATGGACTGATTTTTATGAAATATGGCAGAAAGAAACTTTTTCATTAGTTTGGAAATTTTAATACATATTTTTTATTTGAATTTATTTGAATTGCTCCATACACAAGACTAAAAGTTTTATTTTGCAGTATGGAACTGATGATTTGAAAAATTATAAGATCATTAATTAATAACTTAATAACTAATTACAATGTTTATATGGAAAACAAAAAACAATTTAAATTAAACAAGATGAACAAAACAAAAAAAACTAATTAAAAAATTTAAATAAATTTAAATAATTTAATTTATCAAATAATTATGTTTGATTTTCTTATGCCGAAAACAGTTTTAAAAATATTTTCTTTAAATTTTCGTGCGTTACTTAAAAGTTGAGAGCTGTGGGGTATAGAATTCCAGAGAGATACTGCGAATATGTAGAAATACAATTAAACAAGTTTGATATAATTTTTATTAAAATTATATCGGGAGACTTCCCTTTTAAGTAGATGGCAACATGATGGTCCTTATTGTATATTTTACGGGTTAAGGGGATTAAAATGGCCACGCTCCTTATGTACAAATTCCCTCCAACTTAGAATTTGTACATACTAAATAAAAGATGGCGGGTTTTTTAGTTTTTATAAATTATATATTTACTAACCGTTTAGCTAGTATATAGGTTTTAAATAATGTAAATTTAGTTTTAAAGTTAGGGTAGTTTTTAACAATTGCAAATTTAAATTTTTAATATTATTTTTAACAAGTTTGTTATAATTTTTATTAAAAATAAAAATTATGTTTTTTTTTTTGACCTTTAATTGTGCAATGAAAATGAAAATTATTCAAGTTCGAGGCCATACTCTATATTTCTTCATTAGGATATTGTCCTAACAAATAATCTATAGAGTTTTTTGTTTTCAAATTTATTCTTTGACCCTTTCAGGAATGTGTTGATAGATCTATTTCGGGAATTTTCTAGGTTCCCATCATCAGAACACGTTTTGAAAGCGGTAACAATCCCATGCCAAACATCAAACATTCATATAAACTAGTTTACTCACTACATGAGAACTAATATACATATGAGCTTGAAGTTAAATATTATAACCATTGATCAAAAAATAAATTGAAAACTTGTTTGTTATGTGCAAGGTCCACCTCTGGTGGATATTCAATACACGTTTTTTGTTTTTCTCTCCTTTTCATATTTTGTTTAGTTTAGAAACAACACAGGGGGAGTAAACTGGACGGTACTTTGTCTTTTATACAAGTTTGATATAATTTATAAACTCTATAGATTAGAGTATTTATAAACTTTGATATAATTTATAAACTCTATCTATAGAGTATGGCCTCGAACTTTCATTTTCAATAAATTTCATTTTCAATAAAATTAAACTTTTGATAAGTTTTGCTCGGCTCAAGGTCATGGGTTTAAATAATAAAACTCAAATTTTTAAATTTTGTTTTAAATAATTAATTTTATTTTCGATATTTCGAACAATCCTCGTTGTTCCTCCTCAGGAAAATATTCAGTTATCTGACTAATAACCGCGGAGGTGAAAGCGCCTTTCTTTGTTTACAAACTTTTAATAAAATTTTGTGAAAAACTGCATAATTTATAAAAAAGTTTCAATGGATGAGTTCCATTGACAATTCATTGATCTAATGGAAAAATTCATTAATATAATGCAGATAATTTTCTCAGTATAGGGTATCATTAGATCGATAACGATCGCCACAGTTTTAGCATTCATCTAACAATGTTTGATTGAAAGACATGACTGTTGTATATATTTTCGATACCCAAGTAAAAAAATGTATGGGGCATCATCAAATTATATATATATATTTTTTTTTATTTTATTAATTAATAATCATATAATAACAAATTATATCCTATTACTCGAACCGAGCACTAGCTGCTATGGTCTTCGGCGCGTTGTAGCGAAAACAGACCAGTGCCTATGTTGGGAATCGAACCCACGACCCCCGCACTGATAAGCCAGCACGCTACCATCGAATTCGATCTAATTAGATGCAATTAAATAGAATTTTGTACAATTTGTACCAAACTTCGAATAAATCTAGTAGACAGTATGTCAGATCGAATTTTCGAGTTGATTCACAAAAAGAAGGCCTTATGCATTATTAAACCTGCTGCTTTAAAGTATTATTCTTAAATTTTTGTAAATTTTGTTATATTAAGTTAAGTGTATATATACACCCAGAAAAATAAACATTTAAATTCGGTGTTGGCAACCGAATTTGTCCCAATTGAATGATTCAGTTGTGGTAACCGAATATTTTAGTTGTGAGAACCGTAAATTTGTCGATGCATGAGTAAGTTGACTGCGACAACCAAATTTCGGTTGCCTCAACGAAAATTATGTGGTCACAACTGTAACATTTGGTTACCACAACCGAATAATTCGATTGGCAACAAATTCGGTTGTCAATTAGTTATGAAACACTAATTGATTTTGTTATTCCATTTTAAATAGTAAAATAAAAATAAATGAATTGTTTTTTTGTTAAATATTGTTAATTTTCCACTGGTTTAACATTTATGTCGGTTAAACTCTTCTAATTTTTTTTTAAAACTTTCGAAATTATGTGGAATTAATGTGTAATTATAGTTTTGCAACGCAGTACCCACATATACAATTTTTCTTAACAACACAAAGCTATATACAATTAGATACAAATATGTATGGTTTAACATATATGCATATATATATGACTATATAAATTTATACATTGAAATATTTAACTGTTTTAAATTATATCCGAATATATATAAACTTTTTTACTTGGGGATCTACGACTTCATAAGAGGAATTTTTGTGGTTAGTTAATTATTTTCTTAAAATTGCATAAATTAATGTAAAATTGAAATAATTTTTACGATGTTTTTTTGTTTAAATTTAATTAAATCAAATTAAAAGACTTTGTACCTACATATTTCTGAGAAATTAATCAAAATTTGCAAAAAGTCTTGATTTATTCAATTTCATTTAGTATCATTGTACTGAAGAATTATCTTAATGTTTAAATCTTTAAACGTTTTTTTTTTTTTTGTTCAACACTTATTTTCTTGTTACGTCATTTCCTCTTTTTGAGTAGTAGTACATGTGTCGGCTACAAATATTATGTTTTACTGCCTGCAAAACATAAATATGCCTTCAAATTTTAGCATTTTTGTGTCTATAATTATTTTAAATGCTTGTGGCAAAACGACATTTTATATATGAGACTGTATTATACGATTTGTAAATATACACTCACATTACAAATTCGGTTGTCTCAACAGAATTTCATAAAACCGAACTGATTCGGTTGCTGCAACCTCGTAAATTCGGTTGTCACAATTGAATTCGGTTGTTGTAACCGAATCGGGGGTTGTGACAATAGAATTCGGTTGTGACAACTGAATTCATTTGTGACAACCGAATTTACGAGGTTGCAGCAACCGAATCGATTCCGTTGAATGAAATTTTAGAATTTTTATAAGAGTGTACAATACGCCTAAATAGTAAATGCTCAACATTGTTTTTGAACTGATTAAGTTGTTACAAAAGTACATTTTTTAGTTCTTTGTCAATTGAAAATTGGGGCTTTTCAAATACTTTCGATTTTTTTTAAATTTTGGCTATTTTGTTTACAATTTTGATGATTTTTTTAAAATTTTGTAATTTGTCGATTCCTTTTTAATTTAAACAATTCTTTCCCCAATTGTTGGTTATTTTTTTTTTTTCTTTTTTATATTTATTTTCATCGGGATAAACATTAATTGCATTTATAGTAATTAAATGTGATAAAATCCCAAAACTTATTTAACAAATTGTGAAAAGCAATCTGATGTAGGCGTGTCGCTATCCGGATTTCATTCCTGCCTAAGGAAATCTTCAGGGGACTTTGTTATTAGAATTTCTAGAGATATTTGTTATGTTAAATCACAAACTCAATGAGAATTTCTTGTCCTCGTCTAGGAGCGAGATTCAAAATTTAAAATATCAAAGAAAAACCAAAACAACAACAAAAAATTGTCACAATTGGCTTTGTCATCTTCCAAATACTACTCTGTTTTTTTGACAGACCTAGCAATGTAGTGACGTTTATTCAACTAAATCAACAATAGAAAATCATATGTTTTCTATTAGTGTCAGTTACATTTAAATTTGCACAAGCACCTGCATATTTGTTATTTAAATTTATTTTCATCGGGATAAACATTAATTGCATTTATAGTAATTAAATGTGCTAAAATCCCAAAACTTATTTAACAAATTGTGAAAAGCAATCTGATGTAGTATTTGGAAGATGACAAAGCCAATTGTGACAATTTTTTGTTGTTGTTTTGGTTTTTCTTTGATATTTTAAATTTTGAATCTCGCTCCTAGACGAGGACAAGAAATTCTCATTGAGTTTGTGATTTAACATAACAAATATCTCTAGAAATTCTAATAACAAAGTCCCCTGAAGATTTCCTTAGGCAGGAATGAAATCCGGATAGGGACACGCCTACATCAGATTGCTTTTCACAATTTGTTAAATAAGTTTTGGGATTTTAGCACATTTAATTACTATAAATGCAATTAATGTTTATCCCGATGAAAATAAATTTAAATAACAAATATGCAGGTGCTTGTGCAAATTTAAATGTAACTGACACTAATAGAAAACATGATTTTCTATTGTTGATTTACTTGAATAAACGTCACTACATTGCTAGGTCTGTCAAAAAAACAGAGTAGTATTTGGAAGATGACAAAACCAATTGTGACAATTTTTTGTTGTTGTTTTGGTTTTTCTTTGATATTTTAAATTTTGAATCTCGCTCCTAGACGAGGACAAGAAATTCTCATTGAGTTTGTGATTTAACATAACAAATATCTCTAGAAATTCTAATAACAAAGTCCCCTGAAGATTTCCTTAGGCAGGAATGAAATCCGGATAGGGACACGCCTACATCAGATTGCTTTTCACAATTTGTTAAATAATTTTTTTTTTAATTTTAACTAAAGTTTTAATACTATCTACTAAAATCTGAAATAAAAAACAATATTCAATTAAATTTTTAATAGATATGAATAAAACTATAATTGAAAATAATATCAATTAAATAGTTACAAATTATTTTAAATTGTTACTACAATTTCCTCAATAGGGCCGAATTCAATTAAAATTTTAACTGAATCAACTACTATTTAACCGTACTTTGGATATACCAGTTAGCCCTTTAGCGACCACATGCAAGTATGCTTACCCAAAAGTTTTTGGAACTTATAATTGTCCAGGTAAAAAATTATGCAAATATATCCAAAGTACAGTTAAATAGTAGTTGATTCAGTTAAAATTTTAATTGAATTCGGCCCTATTGAGGAAATTGTAGTTTCTGCCTTATAGAACATAGGTAAAAGTTTTTCATCACAACTCACTGAAAATTAAGATTTTGAATTTTTTTTATCTCAATTTAAAGGTTATATCTTGTAAATAACATGTGGTTTTTTGAGATTTTTTGTATTTTTTTTTTTAATATTTTGAGGCTGTTTTAAACCACAAAATTGGTAAATTTATGCCTACTTTCTTGCATTTTTGGTTGAATTCCGAAGTTTTTTTTTGACTTAAGCTTGCATTATTCATAAATTTTTTTATATTACTAATAAAAGCATTTATTAATAAATGATACATTAAGCAAAATTTACACTTGCAAATATTGAAAACTTCAATTGGCTTGCGCTAGATGGATAATTTTTTTTAGCTGGCTCAAATTTTCAGCATATACATTTTTAACTTTTAAACTTTTGAACCTGTTGCCATTTGAAATTCAGAAAAGGCATTCAAAATTAACCACCCAGTTAAAAATGAACATATATGTATCCATTGATGGACACTTATGAACTCATTCATGCTCATATATAAAGGCATTCGAGTTCACACATGTACATATACTACTCTCAGGGAACTTCTGCTTTAAAAATATGTAGTTGTTTGGGTTGTAATATAGTTTCTTTATTTTTAATGTAAATGTCACTCATTTGTAGAAAAAATTTAATTTTTTACTAACCTTGTAGTTTCTTGAAAAAACAAACCACATCAAATGACTGTTTTATGATTTTACATTAATTTTTTACTGTCGTTTTTTGTTATTTAAAAAATAAAACAAGTAAATGTTTGTTTATTATTTACTAACATATGTGGTTCATTTTTACTACAATTGTTAGTAATTTTGTGAACAGTAAAAACAAACGACAAATGTTAGTTGAATTTAATGAAATAGTCGTCCTTTCTTCAAGTGACAATTCATTTGTTTTTGACTACATTCGCTGTCGTCTTTACGAACATAATATCCTTAATGTACCATATAGGTTTCGTGTGTGTTCGTAAGTGTTAATATGTGATCATTAGGATGTCCCTTACAATTACTATTTGTCCATTTGCGTTCATTACACAATCTAAATATAAAATTTTTTCCAAAAAAAAAAAAAAAAAATTCTTACCGAAAACCGGTAAGTAGTTTTTTTTTTAATGGTAAAATAAGTTTAAAAAATATATTTCTTTGTAGTTTAAATGTATATTCCTTAAAAAGCATAGTTTACTTACTTCTTTTTAAATAAACTACAATCAGTTACTGTTAAAATATTGTGAGTGTAGTTAGTTCATCACTGATACTTTTCACTTTGACCATATATGTGAACATTTTTACTATAAAACACCCACTTACTTAAAAAAAAATTTCATGAATGAACTTATATTTTAATACTATTACGAGTAATTTTGTTTTTATTATTTGTATATTAATTTTGCACGTAATTTTTTTTTGTATCTATGATATTTACAAACTTAAATGGCAATTTTATTTACATACACACACGTACGATTTGTTTTTTTTTTTTTTGCTACAGAATACATTGTTTACATGCAATTTAATTGATTATTTTGTTGTTTTGTTTGCAATGGCTTCAAAACGATTTATAATGATTTTTATCAATGACACTCTCGGTTGTTGCATTTTGTAAAGTACAAAATTACAAAATTTTTGAAATTACTAAAATTAACATGCAATATATGTTAATTTTAGTAATTTCAAAACTTTTGTAATTTTTTTTAATCAATTTACTATTTTTATATTCTACTTTAATTTGTGATGCAGCTGATATGGTGTTTAACATATTTGCATGTCAAAGCTATTTTACACAGTAACTGATTTCGGGACCGATTACTTTAACATGGCCTTGAACTAGGAGTGGATTTATAGGCCCTTGTAACATGTTCTAAATCAGTTTTGTGTTATATCTTAATCGATTGGTCAATATTAGAATGTCCCTTAAAAAACTATTTGTCGATTTTCTTTCATTACACAGCCAGTTTTAGCGCAAATGGTTCCAATTGGAGGAAATCATTTTGTTTTTTTGGAAAACGTTAACCAGTGCCGAATTTCTGATGAAAGTGGACCATTTTTTAAAAAGTGTAGTTTTATTAAAAATCCATAAAATTCGAAATCTTGCAAAATTTTATTTTATATTTTTTAATACACTTATAAGGGAGGTATCCCCGCGCGGATCACCTAACCCCATATAAAATTCTGGAATGTGATAGAGGTGGCAAAAGTAAGAAATATTTGCTAAGAAACATGCCTTCCCAATCGAATTTTTAGGGGCTAAAAATTGGTTTGAAGTTTGTTTGAAACTTTTTTGTTTAAGAACTTTTTAATATTTTTGTATTCCACTTGATAGGTTTTCAAAATACCTCTAATTTGATGACCAATTTGCATATATTTTGTTGGAACCACTATAAATAAAACAAAAAAACTAAATTTGGTTTCACATTTGACTCCACATTTTAACCCCTTAATAGGGGTTGGGCAGCTAAAAAAATATATAGGTGTTACTTATTTTGTTGTCTTTATAATAAAGCCAAGACTAGCCACGTCGGGCTACCTTCCTTATTTGAAAAATTGTACAGTAGAATCTACTGAAAATTACTGTTAGAACAGCTGTAATTTCGGTCAAAAAGGTGATAAAGATAATTACCGTTAAAATAACTAAAAATGTAGTTGTATTTAACTGTTGAACAACAATTAACAAATGTAGTTAAAACAACTAACAATCCCGTAAAACAACTGAAAACTTTCTACTACACAAATTTTAAAACAACTGTTTCTACAGTTACTTTTTCGGTATTTTAAAAATATTTTTTTAATCAAAAAAATGTTTTTTTCTTTCAATTACAATAAAAATGTGTATTTCCTACTTAAAATGCAAAGTCAAAATTCCAAACGGGACTCCAGTTATATAGTTTTTATGCTTTGAAGATAAAATGAAAACTTCTAATTTTTATTTGCAAACTATGCGCATATCAATAATAACAAATATAAACTAAACAAAAATGTTTAAAAAGTCGACATAATTTTTTTTATTAGATTAAAAAATATTAAATTACTGGTTTGGTAGTTGTTTACTAAAATACCAACATAACTGCTTCAAACAAGTGTTAACAAATGCAGTGATTATCTTGGGTTGTTTTTTAAAATAGCTGTCATAATAGTTGTTAAAAACAACTAATACTGATTACTACACAACCAACTGCCCATGTAGTAGCTGTAAAACTTTTTTGAGTGTAAACTTAGATATGTAATTCTGACTTTATCGGATACACATAAGTAAGCGACTTTAGCCTGGAATCGGAAATGACCCAAGAATTTGATAAAAATGCAAAAACGTTTTTTTTTTAATTAATCGACCGAACTTAAACCGCTAACGATTTTTTGACGAAACTTTGTGGAGACTTGGGACTATGACTTGGCACTTCACTGCTCCGGCTATCGGAAAAATATAGTACAAAAGCTAAATCATTAATGGGCTTTTGCTCCTTAATTGGTTAAGATATTGTCTGAGTTTTGTTTTGTATTTTGCTTTAGCCACATCTGTCTATTGTTGTTCACAAAAAGTTTTTTTAAAATCCTGCAGGTTTCCTAAAATGGCAAAATGCTAAAATTGGACATATATCAACCATTCGTCGTCAAAGAGTTAATTCTTGTTTGTGTGGGGAGCAATTTTCCAGAACATTTTATGAACATTGAAAAAAAGTTGAACAAAATTTTAATATTTTTATCAAAGTTTGCAGAATTTTCGAAAAAATATCGCCTATATTTGACTAAACTATAATTATCTTTACTTTTACGAGTATTTAAAAAATCTTTAACTCCTGTGAAACGTAATTTTGATTATGACTACAAGATTGCAAAGATGTTAAATTTAGCAAAATCAATTTCCACATAGTCTTAATGATTCCACTAACACCCACTAGGAAATTTACAGAATATTTTCTTTCAGATTTTCATTACAATTAGGATATGTTATAAAGGCTACTAAACTAACGAAAAGCGCAATTCTTTATCGTAAGGGTTAAAAAAAGGTGGGGTCCAACAGTGCCCCAGGAAAAACAAATAAACATATACCCTTTAAATTTTTTTTTTTTTTTGTAAATCATTAGATGTGTCTTAAAAATAACTTTAATTTTATATCCCTTTTTGTAGAGTCTGGAATAAATGTGAAGTAATTTTTTACGTCACCGTTTTAAACCTTAAAAGTAAGATTGGTACGTTAGATTAGTGTGCTTTATCGCTAGTTTAGTATTCTTTATCACGTATCCAAATTTAATCAGAATCTGAAAGAAGTTATTCTGTAAATTGTCTAGTGGGTCGTTTTTGTTTAAAAGTGAAAACGTTAACCCTATGTGGATCGAATTACATAAAATTATTATTTGTATCGAGTGGATTTTTTTTTTATATCAATTTAAAAGCTATACACTCTTGTGGTCATAATATAAATTACGTTATTTGGGTCTTTTTCCACCGGGTCACTAATAATTAAAGATTTTTTCAAGATAACACTGTAAAAACAAATTCAACTTTTTACTTAACACATCAAAATCCCAGTATACATAAACTTAATTTTGGGTCATAGAAGAAAAAGACATCGAAATCTCTTTCGAAAAACTGTATTTATTGTTTATTTATCAAAACTCAACTCGAACAATGGTGGCCGTCCATTTTTAGGCGATGTTTTCTAATCAAAGATGACAGTATAAGTCTAAGGTTATCACCTTGAAATTTTGAATTGAATACACTCATAAAAAAAAGTTAGTTCAAAAGTCTATTAAACTGGTTCTAATTAAGTAGGTCTAATTTATTCTGTTGATTTCGTTTAAATCAGTTATTTAGCTAAAGTTACTAGTTATCTCATTTGACCTCAAGAACAAATTTCATCCGTATATGATCTAATTTTTCTACCTAAAATTTAGTAATTCTTGACTCTCAAATTTACAAATTTTGCAAGTTAATTTAAACCATTATTTTTTGTGTCTCCGTTATCAGTTTCCCTGGTAGATTGCATTATTTTCTCATATTTTTTATTTTATGATCATAAAATAGACTATATCTCGGAAACTAAGCGAGATAGAGCAAACAGGACCATAAGTAGTAACTAACTATTAAATGCACCCAGAGAAATAAAGTGCTAACCAAATTGAAAAGTGTATATTAACAGTAACAGCTGATAAATTCAGGTAGTACGATATTTACATTCGATTTCTGAATGGTTTGGGTGTTGAAACTAAAATTCAGTTGAATTAACGGTATTTTGTTGTGAAAACTAATGTTAAGTTGCTTCAACTGTCTGAAGTTCGTAATAATCTTTGTTGAGTCGTGGTAACCGAATTTGGCAAATAGCAAAATATTTTTCTGTGTGTATTCTTTATAACTTCACTCAGGAAATAAAGAAGCTAGTTTAAATGTCTACAAATGTAGTCAAAAAGGCGATGGACTGTATTTGTCATAAAATGGCTAACCATGTAGTCATTTGTAACTATTGAAAACTATTGTAAAAACGACTATCGAAGCGGTCAGAAGCAACTAACCTGAATGCATAAACCATAAAAACGAGCAACAAAATCAATGAACATAAAACGACTAGATATGTTGTAAAAACTACTGTTTTTAACAGTTATTTTGAAAATATGTTTTAATAAAAAAATATTTTTTGTTTTAATTACAATAAAAATTTGTATTTCCTACATCCTATTTAAAAGTAAAAATTCCATACATTATTTCAGTTATGATGTTTTTATGGAGATACAATGAAATTTTCTAACTTTTATTTGCAAACTATGATCATATCAATAATAAGAAATATAAACTAAACAAAAATATTTAAAAACTCAACATAATCTTCTATTTTTAAATAACTCACTAAAATTAACTGTTTTCTGCAAAATTACTGCTTTGGTAGTACAATACAATAGTAGTAAAAACGATTAACGAAGCGGTTAAAAACAACTAACCTTAAGCGAATGTATAAACCATAAAAAGCAGAAAAATTAAAAAAACAAAAACAAAACAATAAAAAATTAAAATAAACGACTACATAAGTTGTAAAAACTACTGTTTTTAGGAGTTATTTTTTTCGGTATTTTAAAAGTTGTTTTTAATAATAAAAAATTTGTTTTCCATAAATTACAATAAATATTTGTATTTCATACATCATATTTAAAATGCAAAGTCAAATTTCAAAGCGGTATTCCACTTATGACGTTTTTATGCATTGGAGATACTTTGAAATTTTCTGATTATTATTTGCAAACTATGAACATATCAATAATAACAAATATTAACTAAACGAGAATTTTTTAAAACTTGACATAATCTTCTATTTTTAAATGACTAAAAAAATAACTGTTTACGTCAAAATTTGCTGTTTTTGGTATATGTTTATTAAAATAGTAAATAATATAAAATATAAAATAATAAATATATAAAATAATATACTAAATAAGTACTAAAAAGCACTACTCAAAACAATTGTTACAGGAGTACAGTATTTTTGGTTAGTTATTTTTTGAAATGGCTGTCTAAAATATTCGTTTTCCATTTTCTCATTGGAAAATTACTACAATAACAGTTAAAACAACTACTACTGTTCACTACCCGAATGACATACATGTAATTACTGTAAGAATATTCTGTGTTAACTAATATTCCCGGTAATAAATATGGACCTGCCTCTGGTCAGATACGAAAAGACATTTTAAGCAGAACTTATTTGTTTATTCAGCTTCAAAACTCTGTTGAGTTAGCTAATTTTTTTAGCTGATTTGACTACAACTGTCAACTCAAATTAAGTTATTCCAAAATGTTGGTCACCTAAGTTTAGCAGAATGTGATTCTCAACTTTATTGAAAATTCTGATGCTCAAATTCATTTACTGTATTTTATTTTCAACTATTTGTGCGGGCTTTAATTTATGAGTGTATAACTTAAATTTTTTCGCCTAAAAATAGACGGCCACCATTTTTTGAGTTAAGTTTTGATAAATAAACAATAAATAAAGTCATCTTAAGTAACATTCCGATGACTTTTACTTAAAATATAATAAAAAAAAATCGCTTAACGGAGTTTACCACTGGATTCTACGACCCAAAATTAAGTTTACGTGTTCTGGGTTTTGACGTGTATACACTCATCTGAATAACTTTCAGTATATTAAATGAATAAATGAAATTAAAAATTTAATTTTTCAATATTTACAATTTTTTAAATAAATTTTACAATAAATCTTTGACTTTGTAATGTCAAATCTATTTTTAAGGACACCCTTGTAAATATACATTTTATAGTTTAGTGCATGAAAGGCGAAGCCCTGGTTAATAATTCTTAACGTATTTTATAAATGAGCCGAGTTAATTTAATTTTGAAATGTGATTTACATATTTTTTTTCATTGCATGTCAAAAATATTTCATTACTAAAATGACCACAATAATTACTAAGTTTTATTACAAACTTTACTATTGTGTATTGAAAATTATATGATTTTTTAAGTTATACACTCAGGGAACTTCTGCTTTAAAAATATGTAGTTGTTTGGTTTGTAATAGTTTCTTTATTTTTAATGTAAATGTCAGTCAGTTGTAGAACAAATAAAATTTTTTACTAACCGTGTAGTTTATTTTAAAAAACAAACCACATGAAATAACTGTTCTATGATTTTACATTAATTTTTTACAGTCGTTTTTTGTTCTTTAAAAAAATAAAAAAATGAATGCTTGTTTATTTTTTACTAATATATGTGGTTCCTTTTTACTACAATTGTGGTTCATTTTTTGAACATTAAAAAACAAATGACAATTATAGTTAAATTTAAGGAAATGTAAGTCTTCCTTTCTTCAAGTGAAATTTAATTTTTTTTAACTACATTTGCAGTGGTCTTTACCTAAATAGTATTCTAAGTGTAATATTGTCACTATTTCAACACAATTCAATTTAAAAAATCTCATTGAAATAGAAAAAAAAAAACAATGTTGCATTATCTCTAAATGAATAGTTTATAAATCGATTATAATAGTACACATAAAAATAGTTAGTAAAATCAGCAAAAAAATTTGCTGAGTCAGCACAGTTTTAGTCAGAAGGGTGCTTGCAAAAAAATTGGTAATGTCAGCAAAGCTGATTTTTATCAACAAAATTAGTTGATTCGGCAAAAGTTTTGCTAGCACTTAGTTGATTCAAAATTAAAAAATCATTGCTAAAAGTTAATAAAGTTATTGCTGAATATTAGTAATCGGAAAAAAACTCAAAAAATTTGTACAAAAATTATACTTTAGTATAATAAACAGTTTTTGTTATTCTTTTAAAAGTAATTTACAATACGCTACAAAATAGAAAAATATTCATAATCCCACATTGAGGACACGAATTAATTTAATATCTGAAAATATACACACAGAGAAAAACTTTGCTATTTGCCAACTGAAATCCGGTCACTACGACTCAAATTCGGTTATAACGAATTTCAGTCGGTTGGTACAACTTAACATTAGCCTTCAAAACAAAGTTCGGTTAATTCAACTGAATTTAAGTTGCAATAACCAAAATATTCAGAAATCTAATGTAAATATCATTCTACTAACTGAATTTATAAGTTGTTACCATTAAAATGCACTTTTCAGTTCGGTTGGCACTTTATTTCTCTGTGTGTATATAAATAATTATATATAACATAAACAAATTATTTTTCAACAACCTACATCAATGGTTGTCTAAGTGGTGGCATCTTTCTGGAAAAGAAACAAACCGAAATAACAAAATATGAAATAAACGGGTTCGGGTCGAAATCCTGTGTATAACAAAATCCTGTTTTCAAAATCCTGCTTTTGGTAATACTGTTTTACAAAATACTGTATAACACAATACTGTTTTGCAAAATCCTGTTTTACTAGGCGGCAAAAGTTTTTGTGAAAATAAAGCAAAAAAGCACGCGCTTTTTTGCTTTATTTTTACACGCCCACTGTCGTTGGGCGTAGAAAGTTATTGTTATATCACCTTATCAGGCAGTTGGGTTATGAGGTCGTGGTAGCTGTAAATACCATTTCAAAACGGGCGAATGGAGTAAGACGTTACATAAATTAAAAGAAAAGAAAAGCGTACGCAAACATTAAAAGAGTTATAAGAAAAAGCTGTGAATTAAGCCAAACAGGCTACCTAAATCGAATTGCAAAAAATCTTGTACTAATTTAAGTATATAAAATGCATTGAAAGTGAATTGCAAAAAATCTTGTACTAATTTCAGTTTATAAAATGCATTAAAATTAATTTTTTGTTAAATATTTTTGTTAATTTTTGAAAAGTATATGCTTTTGTTGAAGTTATTTTTAATAAAATAAATTTCGTAAACCAGTATTTTTACTTCACAGTATTTTGCAAAACAGTATTGTGAAATCCAGTATTTTGTAAAACAGTTTTATGAAACACAGTATTTTGTAAAACAGTATTATGAAAAGCCGGATTTTTAAAATTTTTTTGACCAGTATTTTGTCTGAACAGTATTTTGCATAACAGTATTATATACGTATCCCGAAATATACAACCCGTTTTTGCAATAAGAAAAAGGAAACATACAAAATTTCGTAAAATGTGTGTCCTTGTCTTTCGATTTATTCTGTCTACTTGTACATATATTTGTTTGCAATATGACCACACTACATTAATAGTCACTATAATCATTTAGTTTACAAATAACCATTTAATCTTTATTAAATTCAAATATATTATTTTGTCTTTAATTTAATTAATTACTTTCCCAAGCGGGTGACAACACAAAATTTAAGTTTTTTCAATCCACAATTTGGCGTCTTTTGGTTTTATTATGTATGAAAAACAGATACAAAAATCTTAAATGGTTGTTTTGTTTTTATATGTATATCTTACAAGAGTTGTACTTTTTATTATAATTTTGCTCTTCTGTACTGCATCTTGACATGCCGCGACATCTACTTCATTCTGAGTATATTTTTCAATCTGGTTGTCGTACACACTTTTATTGTGTGCTTATCAGCACAATTTTTTTAGCAAAATAAATTATCAAAACATTAGTAGAATATTAGTAAAACATTAGTTCAACACAGTTAAGTATAAATAAAATTTTAGCTGAGAACACAATTTCAGCAAAAAAATTTGCTGAAAAATAGTATACTTGATTTTAAAGACGTTTTACTAACTTTTCTAGTAACCTATTTTTTTGAGTGCAGATATTAATATATAACATTTCATCAAATTTTTTCTATTCTACACCAATAATTTTTAACAGTGTACACGTGTTTTATAAAGATTTCCTTTTCGATTGCAACAACTAAAGTATAAGAAGAAGAAAAACTCTATTACACATACGTAAAACTGACTATTTTATATCAAAAAACGCGCTTTAAATGAAAGTGAAACCCGATAGGTGCGCCAATCATCATCATGACACCAATACATATTTTTTAATAGTCGCTGCACAATTTAAGCGCATGCGCGCAATTCAATAGGTTTTTTTTATAGTTTAATTTACTTTGATACACATTCTAAATACAAAATGCATTACTGCAATATCTAAAACCAGTTCTATTAGTTTTCATATCCTCCCAAAGATACAGACTGTGAGCATAGTGTTACATATGTTAAAAGCTCTTTATACACTCAAAAAAAAAAAAAAAGCTAGTTGAAAATTTTTTAAAATATTATATACCCCAATTAATAGTTTTTATACTAAGTTTTTTTTTTTACAAATTTTATTTCACTCTATTTACCAATTACAATTTTTTTTACTAATTTTTGTTACTGAATTTAGCAAAAAAGTTTACTTATTTTTTAAATTCGAGTTGCTGAAATAAGCAAAAAAAATAATTTCCTTTTTTTATAATTGAGAGCAAAGTTCGCAGTAATTTTTATAGTCTAAAATATAAAGTAAATATCAAAGTATAGTTTAAATAAATTTTAATTTAAAAAATTTACTAATTTAATATAAGAATGTAAAAATTAGTTGATTTTAGCAAACACTTTTCTTTAAATGGTATACATATTAAAATTTTACTAAATTTTAGTAAAGTTTACTTATTTTCCTACTACTTTCACTTTACTAAATATTAAATGTGCGTTTTACTAAAATTACCTAAACGGTCTTCTTGCCCAAGAATAGATAACTTTTCTTTAAAATTACAGTTTTTTCTGTATCTTTAACAGACTTTTTTCTTTGAGTGTACTAAAATTTAATAAGCAGTTTTTTCTGCTAAATATTAGTAAGATAAGTTAATTGTACCAACTTACTCTGCCCAAATTAGCAAAAATATTTGTAGACATAAAACAACAATTATGTCTATACATCTAAATAAAAAAGTTTGTACAAGTTAAAGAAAAACCTGTAATTACCATTTTTATTTGAGTGTACGTCTAGAAGAAAAAGAGGAGAGCAGTGATGAAAGAAAATTGTTACAAAGCAACAACAAAACTTAATGCACAATAGGAATGGAAAAGTTGGTACTTTTTTTGGTACGTTTTGGATTTTAAATCACTTTCCAATTTGCACATTCATTAAAAAAAAATAACTAACCAAAAATACCGTACCCCAGTAACAGTTGTTTTGATTAGTTATTTTAGTATTTTAATAAACAACTACCAAATCAGTAATTTTGCAGTAAACAGTTAATAATAGGTTTTTTGTTAAAGTTCTGCCTATTATGGAGGCTCTAACTTTTCTAAAACTTCGGGTTCTGATGAGATCTTTAGCCAGATCGAAATACTAGTATCAACCTAGCTAATATGTTTGATTTGCTTTATTTTTGTAAATATATGGAGGTTGAAAGCTCGTTATAAATTGAAAATAACATAAAAATAATCTCGATGTATATAAAAACAAAAAACTAATATAACTGTAAAAAATATTACTTGAGCCAGAGTACAAACTAAAATTTTTTTATATAAATAGAACATTTTTGGTCTTCAAAGTTTAGTAACGTCATGATGCTTGTTAGGAAAAGACCTAACCACGTGCATGATTACTAAGAAGACAAGAATGCAGCAAAATTGATTATTAATAGGTTTTTTGTTAAAGTTCTGCCTATTATGGAGGCTCTAACTTTTCTAAAACTTCGGGTTCTGATGAGATCTTTAGCCATATCGAAATACTAGTATCAACCTAGCTAATATGTCTGATTTGCTTTATTTTTGTAAATATACGGAGGTTGAAAGCTCGTTATAAATTGAAAATAACATAAAAATAACCTCGATGTATATAAAAACAAAAAACTAATATAACTGTAAAAAATATTACTTGAGCCAGAGTACAAAATAAAATTTTTTTATATAAATAGAACATTTTTGGTCTTCAAAGTTTAGTAACTTCATGATGCTTGTTAGGAAAAGACCTAACCACGTGCTTGATTACTAAGAAGACAAGAATGCAGCAAAATTGATTATTAATAGGTTTTTTGTTAAAGTTCTGCCTATTATGGAGGCTCTAACTTTTCTAAAACTTCGGGTTCTGATGAGATCTTTAGCCAGATCGAAATACTAGTATCAACCTAGCTAATATGTTTGATTTGCTTTATTTTTGTAAATATACTCGTTATAAATTGAAAAAAACAGTTAATTTTAGTTATTTAAAAATAGAAGATTATGTCGAGTTTTTAAAAACTCTCATTTAGTTTATATTTGTTATTATTAATACACGCAGAAGAACTTTTCCATAAAAAATCAACAGTTATTTAAAAGTTTAATCGGTAAAGTTGTTTCAATGGAATATACAGTTAAATTACCAAAGAAATATATTTTTTTAACGTTCTGTCTGTTATTCAACAAAAAAACGGACTTTCCGTAATAGTTAAAATATTCAGTTAAAATTTGCTATTCAAAACAAAAAGTTGTTATATTATTTTGAGTATTGAAATAAACGAAAACAATCTATTGTTTTTATGGATTTTGTCAATTAATTTTTCAACAGCTGAAAATTAACTAAAAAATACAATTGTTTTAAATGAAAAGTAAGTAGTCCTGTTTTTAACTGATTTTCAGTTAATTTAATGTGTATATTCAGTAGTCTTTACGGAAAAAATATTGTGTTGTGTGTGTATGATCTTGCAAATAAAAATTAGAAAATTTCATTGTATCTCCATAAAAATATCATAACTGAAATACTGTTTGGAATTTTTACTTTTAAATAGGATGTAGGAAATACACATTTTTATTGTAATTAAAACAAAAATTGTTTTTTTATTAAAACATATTTTCAAAATAACTGTTAAAAACAGTAGTTCTTACAACATATGTAGTCGTTTTATGTTCATTGATTTTGTTGTTTTGTTGCTTGTTTTTATGGTTTATGCATTCAGGTTAGTTGTTTCTGACCGCTTCGATAGTCGTTTTTACCACCATTGTAGTTGTTTTATCAATAGTTACAAATGACTACATGGTTAGCCATTTTATGACAAATACAGTCATCGCTTTTTTGATTATATTTGTAGTCGTTTTAACTGACATTTCTACCTTCTTAATTTCCTGACTTAAGAGTTGTCATTTGTTCGGGTTTTTATTTTGATCGAATAAACGATCAATAAATTTTTCATAAAACGATCAAGCGATTAATTTTTCAAAATTATTCGATTATTCATATAGGGTTCTATAGGGTTGTCATTTATTGGGGTTTTTATTTTGTTCGAATAAACGATCAAACAATTTCTGATCAAACGATCAGAAGATTAATTTATAACAATTATTCGATCAATGAAACAATTAAAAATAATATTAAAAATACATAACTAACACTACTCTACAAATTCCACTTTTTTGCAGAACTTTTCTTTTCTATTTTTAATAGACTTAGGTACACTGAATCCACATCTGTCTCAATTATTTTTTAGACTCAGGTACACTGAATCCACATCTGTCTCAATTATTTTTTTTTCGTTTGCAGTTTTTGAAATATCGCGGTTTTTATGTTTACATTGTTTACCCCATTTTTTTTTTGTATATTTTGCTTAATTTTTCGAAATTTAAATCTACAAAAAATTATCTTCAACTTGAGTATAATCATGTCGGCCTTTGTATCAGGAGATCGCGCTAGTATTGCAAAGAGATTGAAAATTTAGCATGTCTAGTTTTATCCTTATAAATTTCATGTATATATATATATATATAATGTCCTATGGTTCCCTAAGAGGAACAAAGGGCCACAAATTTCATGTATTCTACAACAATTTTAAATTTTATCACTATGTGTACACTAAATATTCCAATTAATTAATTTTTGTATTAAAAATCCAAATTCATTGAAAATATCGTGAACTATTAAGGAAAGAAGACAATTTTTTGTATTTAAAAATTGATTTACATAATGCATAAAATTTAAATATATGGATAAAACTTAAAATTACAATTTTAAATTTTCGTCCAATATCAGTGCTATATCCTGATTAGGTGTGCCGCTGCCGAAAATACCGGTATTTTTAGGATTTTTAAATTTTCAACTTTTTATTTTGCCTATTTTGTTACATTTTTGTATATATGACACCCTGTTAAACAACGAAAACAATAAATGGAACATAAAATGTTTATTAACCTTTCAAATTTTCAAAAAATCATAATGCGGGTTTTTTAATATTTTACAAATGTACTAGGTCGGATCAATAAGTCCGTGACTTTTTGAATGAAACACAGTTTTTTGCACAAAAAAAAAAATTATTTTTCAACATAATCTAATTTTAGCTCAATACACTTAGTTCAACGTTTCTTAAATTTTTGTATCCCTGCCCAAAAATATGATTTTTCGGATCCATGAAATAGGCATTTGTTTGATCAATAATTTCATCGTTGGATGAAAAGAAAATGGCTCTTTCCACCGAGCCATTTCTTTAGGTTTGGAAATAGGAACTTCCCTGGGATATTCAACGCACTAGCGACGCAATACATTTTAGGAAATTATTGTTTCAGCATTTTTCGTAATTTTTTGTATTAATTTTTTTTCTTTTTTTTTAAATACCGACATCTTAAATTAAATTAATTTACCATCAATTTTAGTATGTTTTAAAATTGTTTAAAGTTTTGAAATTCTGTTATATGTAATTTAGTTTTAGGTATAATTAATTTATTTATATACAATGTCCTGTTTAACTTGTCTGATTCTAATACTGTAATTCAGTAGTGCCCAAAAGTTCCTTATGGAAGAGCAAACACCAATACATTTAAAGAAAAACTAATTTTTATTCAACATTTTTTGTTGTAAAAACCAATACATACAAAGAAAAAAATATTTCAATGTTTACCAGCAAAGCATACGAAAGTGTTGTTGCTTTGCGCTTGCGTGTATAAAGTGAAGAACGACAAAAAAAACTAATAAGACAAAGTTGTTTGTGTATTTCGTATTGCTAGTGCTGAGCGCTCTATATGTGTATTAAAACACACAGCCTATAGCTAAGTGTTTTTACAAAAACAAATGAGTACCAAGCGCATAGGCCGTGGGCACCCCTGCTGTAATTTATAAGATATTGTATCTTGTTGTATTAGATATTCAAATTTAATAAATACAAATACAAATAGTTACTCGGGGCTAAATCCGGGGAATATGGCGGATGAGGTACCAATTCGTAGTCCAATTCATGGAATTTTGCCATTGAGACTTTTTTTTTTTAAATCCTCGTTAAATCGGTCTAATAAGTTGGCATAATATTCGACGATTATTGTTTTTCCCTTTTAAAGGTAATCGATGTGGATTATCCCGCGTGCATCACAACAAACAGTTGCCATCACCTTGGCCTTCTTCGGAGCCGGTTCACCCGGACACTCTCCGGAGTGTTGTAAAGTGTCCATGTTTCATCCACAGTTACAAAACGCAGCAAAAACTCATTCGAATTGCGGTTTAAACAACTCCAAACCATACTTTGAAGTTGTCACACTATTACGTTTATGGTCAATTGAGAGCAAACGCGGCACCGATCTTGCAGACCGTTTTCTTAAACCCAACTAATCATTTAAAATCGAAGCCACACTGCCATATGAAATGCCTAATGCATAAACAATCTCACTTTACTCTTCGATCGGCCAAAACCATGTCGTGGATTTTTTCGACATTTTCGGGTGTATTGACCTCAATAGGCCGTCCAGAACGTTCAGCGTCATTTGTACTTGTGCGACCACAACGAAAGTCAGTAAACCACTTTTTTACCATTGAAATCGATGGTGCAGATAGTATTTTTCAAGCTTTTCCTTGGTTTGATTGACGGTTTTTTTCGCAAAAAATAATGCACTCGAAATTCACTTTTTTCCATTTAAAAAAAAAAAAATCCACGAGGTTGTATGTTTTGAACTGCTGTTAAACGCAAAGTAAATGACGGAACTTGCTCAAAATTTGACAGTAGTCTATTGACAAGTGGTACTTGATGGGAGCAGTGTTGCATTTCATATAACTACGAGGGAAGTTCGAAAAGTCATGGCCTTATTGATCCGCCCTTGTATATAAGTCTACTTTAATCAATTTAATTGATCGAAATAAAATTAAATAACTAAATATTTAATATGCCATGACTTCCATTTTAGAGAAATATTCATCTAATTTTTCTTAACCATCCGAAATAACTTAATTAAAATACTTTTGAATTAATGGACTGATAAGTTTTAGGATTTATTTTTTTATTTTTTAATATCATTATTAAATTTATTTTTTACATCGTAAACATATTAAAGACATGTCAAAAATCCACTGGGCATTTTTCAACCATACTTCACAGATATAAAGAAGAATGCTTTATTAAGTAATTTGTGTAATTTGTCTGCCTTAAAGCGCTCTCCATTGGAAATATTTGCAAATAAAGTTTAAACTTTGACAGAATATAAATAATAGACGGTTGAAGATATTTAACAAATTTTCATTTTGTGTAAATTTGTGAACAAATCTTTATTCAAATATATATGAAATATTGGTAGCGATTCCTATTCTCACTTTCACCATTCACCTCAGTTTTCGAACCTTATTTTCTCTTAAATAATACAAATTTATAAATTTTTTATTGTCCAATCGTCTTTACAATAAACAAATATTTAAAAACCTGAAATCAAAATGGGACTAATTATTAACACTCGGGAAATAATGAGATTCGAAAATTGAGGTGAATGGTGAAAGTGAGAATAGGAATCGCTACCATTAATTTTTGTAAATTAACCGATTTTTAATATTTTTTGGAAAAAATACTGTATTTTGAACAATTTTTTAAAAGTGTCTTATGGTAACCCTGACATTATAATTTTTATAAGTATTTTAGTATTTTAATAAAAACCTTAGTTTGACATAAACATTTTTGATTGTTAAGCATTAAAAATTTAAATTCAACTGTACGTTTTCGGATCACATTGTATTTCAGTTAGATATAAGGCTATATCACATTTGATACATGTCGTTGCTGCATCATATTATTTTTTTTTTTAATCGGGTACTTATCTTTTTTTCATATTTTTGTAAAAATTTAAATATTTTTAATAAAAATTTTGTTCAATTTTTTATGTAGTATTCTTAGCGTTTTATCGTGTTTTTTAAGCAAACAAAATTATCTATTGTTCGGTTATAAACTGGTTTTATAAAGTTTGAAATATTTAGCAATTTATTGCAAAATTGCTGAACGTTTTTATAACTTATTATCTAGCGATTTTTTAGTTTGCTATAGCGATATTTCCTAAAATTAGTTAATTTTCTAAAAAGATTAAAGGAAAAATGTTTTTATTTCGTTTTATTGGATTAATCGGAAAGATATATTCAAATTATTCGCTATTCGAAAAATCATGATTTTTAAATGATTCTTTCGAAATTTGTTTTTATTTGTTCGATTAAACGAATAATTTTTATTCTAGCGACAATTGTTCAACTTCTACTCTTCATCTCAAAATCGACATTCCCATCCCTGATGCTTCAACAACTTCAAGACCAAAAAATTGGTGTAGGTTTGGTTTTAGATTTGTGAATTGAATTTTTCTAGGTTTTCAAAAAGATAAAGAAAAAGATATGAGTATAAATGTAAAACAATTTGTAACAAATTATTATATTTAGCTTAAAGGGAAGTTGGCCACATTGTTGTTTTTGTTGTTGTGATATTAACTACAATGAACCACCCATGAATGAAGTTTTTCAGTATGATTTTCATAAAATATATATGTAGATAAAATGCAACAAGGTGCAGCATTGAAAAATAAATTTTATACATACCACAAATAAAAAACGTTAACATAGTGACCTATTTTTGTACTAACATATAAAGGTATCGTCACCTAAAATCCAAATTGGCGTAACTAACATTTTTTTTTATATTTTTTTTTTTTTGGAAGAAAAGAAAAAAAACGTCCACAGACATTTAAACAATTTCATTAAAAAGGTAATACTTTTAATCATGAAACAAAAACACTTTGTGGAGAAATGTATTTCGATGCAGTGCTTCATAATCGCTCAACTAACTATATGGCAACCAAAAACGAGAGAACATGATAACTGCACTGAGAGAATTTTCTGCATGATATTAAAGAATTTTTGCATAGGATGCAATGCAATTGCGCTGGAACTCGTCCATTGAAACTTTTCAGTAAACGAATGCAAGTTTTCATAATATGAAGTTTCATTAGTTTATTGAAAATATTCGTTATTATCTCCATGTTTTTTATGGTATTTGCCATTAAATGCTACTTTTGCCATTTTCCATTTGCCTTGCCATAAAAAGCCATTTTTGTGTGTTTTTTAGACTTTTTTTAAAAAAAAATTCTGTAAAATATAGTCGAAACCCAAACTTTGTTAATTTTTAGAAAAATAATAAAAAATCAAAAAATATTTTTCTTTCAATGTTTGTAGAAATAAATTTTCGGAAGGTATATTTTGTTCTACGAAAACGAAATTTTTTTAAAAGTTGTCACTTTTTTAAATATGGAATTGCCATAACATTTTTTCCCTTTTTTTGTAGAATTTTGCATACCGTTTTTAATTTTTTTTGTGCCATTATAAATTTGACACGAATTTTACTTATAAGACTGTTTTTATCAGAGAAGTGCAAAACTTTAGTTACGCTCTTTCGATTTTTAGGCGACGGTATGTATTTAAAAAGTGAATATTTAATGTAGACTAAACTATTTCTAGACCAAACAGTTTATGAAAGGATTAAAGTTCAAAGACTAAATTATAAAGAACACACACATACCAGATTCGATTAGTCGTGACGCCGAATTTGTCGCAAACCGAATTTTAATTGCCACATGTACCATCACATTATTCGGCAATAGCTATAGACATTTTCTGTTATATGTACACTTAAAAAATAAAGTTAGTAGAAAAATTAGTAAAACTTTTTATATCCTAATTTACAATATAATATCAACTTTTTATTAACAACTTTTCCTAATCTCAATTTACAAATTACAAAATTTTTTACTAATTTTCGTTGATGATTTTGGCAAAACATTTTACTATATTTTTAACATTAGTTGCTAAAATTCTCAAAAAAAATACAATTTTTTTCTTAATTAAGAGCAATGTTTGTTTCAAATTAAAATTTTCAAGAACTTAAATAATCCAAGAATAATAAAAAGTCAGTTTTAATAAAAAAAATTTCTAAGTTTTAGTAAAAGAAATAGGCTTATTTTAGCAATTCGGTTTCCATTAAGGGTTTACTAAAATTACAAATTTTTCCTTCTTTTTTTACTTTACCAATAATTACATACACAAACTGTCTGCAAGCCTAAAAATCCGGGACCATAGTTATTATTCCTTTTAGCATAAATTCAGATGCAAAAAGTATTTTTTAGTTTTTATTTTTTAGAGCAAAAATAAAAATAAATTTTTTAATTCTATTTCTTTGAGCAAAAATACAAGTTATTTTTTACTTTTATTTTATTTTATTTAAGGAGAAATTAAAGTTATTTTTTGATTTTTATTTCTTTGGTCAAAAAATTTTTTATTTATTTTTTTTAAGGTACATACTTTTTTCTCTTCTTTTTTATAAATTTATAACAATTTAAAATTTCCATTAAGGTAATTTTTATTGGGATTCCTCGCATGCGTTTGTTATGAGTAGGGCAACCAAAAAAACAGCTCTAAAAACAATGTTTTAAGCGCCTAAAAAACAGTAAAATAAGCCGCTTAAATATAAAAAAAAGCCGTCATTACTTTTTGTTGTAATTGTTACAACAAATAAAAGTTGTTGCTTGGAACTTCGCCAGTCAAACAACAATGCAATAGAGAAATTAAATTGCTTTTCCTAAGCTTCAAGGTTCAAATTGGTTTATAAAAATATTTTTTGATATACCAACAACATAACATGTAACATTAAATTTTCATAAAAAAAACTTATAAATACCGGTTGCTAAAAAATTGCGAAAAAATCTCTCTTTCAAAAGGAAATGAGCCTACTTTTTAAAGAAAAAAGTTAAAACGTTTCTTATTTTTACAAAATAATCTAAAATAAGCAAATATAAAAAAGTGAGTTAAAAAGGCTCTAACAAATATATCTTAAAATGTTAATAATTTCATGATCAAAGTTGTATTTAGTCTAATTTAGTCCATACTTTCAAATAAAAAACAAGCTCCAGCTGATTTGGTTGCTTCAGTTATGAGCTTTTCAAAAATATTTTTAATGCATTTTTGTAAATAAATGTTTTATTTTTGCTCGAAAAATAAAAATAAAATTATAAATTGCACCAACGAGGTAAAGACTAATGAGGACTCAAATTTCACCTTTAGGAAAGAGAAGGTGATGGAAAATGAAAAAATATAAAAACAGTGTTTTTCATAAAATTTAATCAAAAATGTCAAGTTTAAGAAATTATTCATTCACATTGAGAAGAAAGCTTTATCAGTTTAGTAAAAAAAAATCATTAAAACTCGTCCAAGAAATTCTCTCTGTGCAGGTTTTTGTGGTATCTTAAGCTAAAGTTTTAATAAACCCTGCTCTTCAATATATTCGGGACGTTATAATATCGCTAATTAAGATTACGTCATCTGATTGCTTTCAATCTGTTGCTTATCAAATTAAGGTTTACCCTTTCCAATATCCTATTCCTTTTGGGATAAATCGTCCATTGATATTCGTTGGTATGGCATTTTCGCTATTAATGCTATACACCATATTAAAATGCGCACACAGAGAGAATATGAATTGGACGAGTTTTAATGAAATTGTTTCACTAAACTGATGAAGCTTTCTTCACAATGTGAATGAAAAATTTCTTTAACTTTATGAAAAAGCTTCATAGTTTTAATGAAACTATTTTTAATGATACTACATTTAATGAAACTAAATAATAAGAAAATTTTCATTAACTTCTATGAAAAACTGCATTAATTTAATGAAAAGTTTCAATGGAAGAGTTCCAATGACATTTCATAGATCTAATGCAAAAATTCATTGATATCATACAGAGAATTCTCTCAGTGCACATCATATTAATTAATTTCATAGAATGCTATCTAACATAATAAATGAGACATTCGAAAAATTAAAAAAGCTTTTGAAGCACAAAAGTAAGTAGTACTATCAAACACTAACAAATTTGCGATGTTACATGTTTCCCGTTTTTTCATATATTGCAAAAATACCGATTTGTTTTATTTATACGAGTTTGTTACATATATGTAACGAATCGTTATCCTTCAATAAAATCTTTATAAATGAAAACATATGAAAACGCAGAAATAGTTATAATTTTTTAGCTTCTTCTACCAAAATATATACATTTTTTTTTAATCGAAAGTGTCATGCAGTAAAGAGTTAAAAAATTTTTAAGAAAGCTTTTGATTTGTTCATAATCAATAAAGGAAGAAGATCCGCAGCATATTATTTCACAAATATAGTCCACAGAAAGGTCAAGTCTTTCATTTTCGGATGTTGTTAGCCAATATCAAAAATTTCGTGGCATGAGGTGTTTTCACTCATTATAGATTTTTAATAAGATCGGCAAAATATCGACAGACAATTTAACTTGTCCCTTAACGTGGACACTTTAGCTATTTGTTTAAAATAAATTTCGTGCTGATCCGTTATGTTCTCTAAAACTTGTCTGTTAGAGAAGTTTTTTTTTAATTTAAAGAAAAAGTTGCTTCTTTAATTGAATAACACTAAAAATACTTTCAAAGTTTTAGAAACGTATTTACGCGATATAAAGTGTGTATTTTAAAGAGGTATAGAACTTTGAATGGAATAAAACAAAGATGAGAAATAATAAAAAAAAAGATTTAGGAACAGGAGAAACTAAGTTTTTAAATAAAAAAAGAAATGTGTAACTAACAAGTTGATTCTCCCGATGGGTTCTCACCGATCTTAATGAAATTTGGATATGTGAAAAAGAAAACAAAAAAAAGGTAATCCGCAATTTTTTTTAGTGGCCCAACCTCAAGTTTAAGGGTTAAACAGTGCAGCCAAAATTAATACATTTTAGTATGGAAACGTGTTTGAGACTAACACAGTACAACACATAATTTTGGGACTCAATTCAGAGAATTGCACGTGAAAGTAGCCCCAAAAATAAGAACTTCTACATAATTCGTTTTGTCAAGTTGGCTACAGTAATAATTTAAGGGCCATACGAATTTTTTGGCTCAAGGCGGATTTTTAGCACTCTTTCTATATTTTAACACGGGTATATCTCGGTATACCGTACGGAATATCTCTTTTGTGTCTGAAGTAAAGTTATAGATATTTAATAAGAGAAAAACAATGCGGAACAATCCTACCCGAAAAAAGTGCATCCGGTGCCTTAAAAATCGCAAAAATGCCCATTTTTCACATTTTTTGCTCAATAACTGGATTACAAATCCACAAATATGCTGTTTTTTTTTTTTTTTTCTTTATAAACTTTATTTTGCATGAAAATAAAAATTTCGATTCATATTACAGCTATTCTTACACAGAAAATATGAGATTTTTATATGTTATCTATGCATGGAAACAAAATTTAGAACATTTTCAATTTTGTTTCTTAAAAAATGTTTATTAATATTGAATACAAAGACAAAATGGACAGGAATCTACTGCAATAGAAATAAAAAAAATATATGTCCAATAGTACGAAAATGAAGAACTTCAAACATGGCAACACTGTAAGTTCGCGAGATGAGAAGTCTTAAAACAGTTAAAGCACACCATCTGATGAAGGATTTGCGAACTTGTTGAAGCTTTTTGTTTCATAGCCCTGATTGATTATTTGTATAGCACTTTTTGAAATGCATATCATTTCACCCAGCTCACGCACCTTCAGCCGACGATCATCCAATACAATTTTTGGGATTTTTTTAATAATTGGTCTACCACTACGGTGGGCGTCTTGGCAGCTCCTACGGCCTCGTTTAAACTCAGTCACCCAATATTGTATAGTCGTAAATGAAAGATCAGGCTCCCCAGAGTAGAATCTAGCTCTGCTTTAATATTGGTTGGACTGAGCCTTTTCAAATGAAAGCATTGGATTACATAACGGTAACCAATTTTTTTCATGTTTAAAAATTCACTGAAATTGTTTATTTTTTATGGCTCCAAAAAAAAAAAAAATACTAGACAACGTGTCGCCTTGAAATTTAAAACATGTATTTTGAAAGGTTGCCCCTTTTCACCAAATTATTTTTTTTTTTTAAACTACTGCCGCCATCTATACGTCAGGTCGGCTAATTTTGGGACCCCCTCGTATAAAAGCTGGCCGCTATTCTAGCACATTTTAAGTTAACAGCTCTCTTGCAAGTGTTGCAGTTCACTGAATTGTAAAAATATAATTTCAGGGACATTTCATTAAAAAAAAATTATGAAAAATCGCAGCAAGGACACGCATACCTGTCATATATTCTGAAAGTTAGAAATGCAATAAAAGCTACAGATATTATCGGAATCCGACGAAATTTAGTGTGTTTCTTAGATATGTAGCCAAAATTATATTGATATCCGAGCAAGCTACAATATATCCTTGAACTAAAAAATTACATAAATTTTTAAGCAATGATTTTAATGTTACGAAAATAGGTATGTATATGTATTATGTAAGTGACAAAAATACGGGTGCGGATTTTTATTAAGCACATGCCCACCCCCAATATATCCTGGAGTATAATTATATTTATTTCCCATAAACAAATTAAGATTTATTTTTTAAAAAAGCACTAAAAACTAATTGAAAACCAGTGAAAATATATATTTAGTATTTAGCGGTTAATATGTGAGCAATTTCATTCAGTTGGATGCAAGGATATGTCTACCTTCCATATATCCTTTTGGGTAATAATAAGTATTTTATATGTCCAGGAAATTAGCACTTCGACCTCCCATATATCCTTAAATATTAAAAACATAAAAATGAAAATTGTTCTGATAATTAACAATCATTTTTTTGAGAATATTATTAAGGTGTTATTTATAACTCAGTTTTGAGCTTAAAGTCAGCTTTTGGAAATTTTTTGATATTGCACAAAAATGTAAAATAAATGTTTGTGAAAATTTGGTACTATTGTTTTGTGTTAATAAGAACGAAATATATACTTGTAACAATAAAATAAAACGTATAAAAAATATCATAAAAGGGCGTTGTGGTGTAATGGTTATCGCGTTGGACTGTTACACAGATGGTCCCGGGTTCGATTACCGGTGACGACATCATCAATTTAGAAAAATAATATGTATGAGTTTTCTATCACTTATATGTATCGCTGCGCCCACCTTCGCTCTTCCCATAGCACTTAACCCCACCGAAGTAAAATAATGAATCAGGGCTATGAAACAAAAAGCTTCAATAAATTCGCCAACTCTACATCAGGTGGCGACGAACAACTGTTCTAAGACTTATCATCTCGTGCAATTACAATGTTGCCATGTTTGAAAACCTTCATTTTTCCCTTCATCTCTCCTCTATCCAATTTCCAAAGAAAGCAACACATTACTAAATAGGAAGAATATCCTAAGTGTTGCTTCTCTTAAAAAAAAGGAATTAAAAAAAATATTGTTTTTTTAATTGTTGCAATACATTATTTTGCTTAATCCCATATATTAATTTAATTCTGACAATCCTAGTATATATTGCCTGTCTAATAATGTATGGTACAACATATTGTGAGATACAATTAAATATGCCGTTTTACAAAAAATTACAGTGCAAGTAAAATTGTATCTTACTATACACATGCGCGACTCCAGCAATTAATACTCGTATACACGGAAATTTTATACGACGTGACACAGTGAAATAAAAAATAATGGTAATAAATATAGAACTTCTATCGGTGCGAATCAAATTCGAAAGATGTGTTAATATTTTGTAATATTGTAATTAAGTTACCCTGTTTTAGTACAGGGTGTACTTACAGGTTGTCAAAGTTGACTACCTCTTGTATGAAAAATCTTTTGGAGTGTGTAACTTTTGTAAATGTGGACCGATTTCTAAAATGTTTACCCTGGAACATCTCGCCGAACGTTACAACAGTCCTTCCTCCTTTACATATGCCTTTGATAAACAAGCTCGATGTTATTAACAAATTAAAAGCATACATTTTTTGTTTTAAACCCGATCTATTTAGATCAAATTTATGTTACCTAATATATTTTTATTTAAAGATATTTGATTTATTATGTATGAATTTGTATCTAATTATATCAAATTAAAAATAATTAGATGTACTCAGATCGGGACAAAACTCGTATAAAATTGGATACATTTTTATTAAATTGTATGTAATCAAATCTTAATATATCTAAAGTGAGACAATTTAATACAACCATTTTTCGGATCATATTATATAATATTGTATGTGAGGAAAATATCTCCTCATATATATAGTTTTATATACATTTTTTTACTCGGGTATATGCAATTAAATACAAATATTTATGCTTTAGGATATATCTTTATAGGATTATATAAATGTATGCATTGAAACATTTAATTGTATAAACTTTTTTACTTGGGTTTATAATAATTGTTGGAGCCGCGCCTGCTATACATGATGTCATACTTAACTATATCAAATTTTGCAAAACTGGATCACATTATATAAGATTATATAATATTATTTTTACTCTGGTATTTACATTCTAAATATTTTGTCATAAAATGTTTTTTTTTTCTTTTTTCAGCTTAACGGAAAAAATGTTAGTTTTCTTTTTTCAAAGAATGAGAAAATTGATTTTGTTTTTAAATTTATTTTTACGTTAATTGTGAAATTTTAAAATAAATATTTGAAAGAAACAAAAATATACAGCTAAATTTATGTATCTTTAATGATATTTTTTTATTTTGTCTATTTATTTTATGTAAAAATATGTCACGTTATTTATTCCATAACAAAATATTCATTATTTTGACATTCTTGTTTTTTTTTTTGTTTGCTGAAACATATTTCAGTGGATAGCACACACTTGTCAACTAATTAATTAATATGTTTTACTCAATTTCCAATCCATCAGAATACTAAATAAAGTGTTTTTTCAAAAACCATATTATTTTAATTTCTTTATTTGTTTTAGGGCCATTGAATTCTATCAACAAAGTGGAAAAACATTAAGTTCAAAATTAAAAGAACAACGCGAACAACCGGGTGGCAATCGCTTAGGAGGTCCCCTTCGTTATCCACATACCATCTTATTGTGGTTGAGATGCAATCAGGTAAGTGTAGATATTTTAATTATAACGAGATATGAGCAATTTCAAAAATTTTCGACAACTGTTGAAACTGACTTTAATGTTTAATGTTTTTTTAATTCCACGTTGAAAAGTCATCACCTACAGGATTGATGGCCATTTAAAGGTCTAAAAATTAAAAAAATTACAATTTTGATATAATTTTTATTAAAAATAAAAATTATGTTTTTTTCGACCTTTAATTGTGCAATGAAAATGAAAATTACTCAAGTTTCTTTATTAGGATAGTCTTAACAAATAATCTATAGAGTTTTTGTTTTCAAATTTATTCTTTGACCCTTTCAGGAATGTGTTGATAGATCTATTTCGGGAATTTTCTAGGTTCCCATCATCAGAACACGTTTTGAAAGAGGTAACAATCCCATGCAAAACATCAAGTATTCATATAAACTAGTTTCCTCACTAAATGAGAACTAATATATATATGATCTCGAAGTTAAAGATTATCGCCATTGATCAGAAAATTAATTGAAAACTTGTTTTTTGTGTGTATGTCTACCTTTGGAAAATATTCAATACACGTTTTTTGTTTTTTCTCGTTTTTATTTGTACATTTGTTTTTAAAAAGTATATAAATCCTAGGCGGTTGAAGATATTGTTAAAAAATATATATAAAAAAATTTTAGGTTAGCCTATTTTTTAATTGTGTGGGAAATATTGTGGTTTTTTACCATTTTTTTAAATTGTCATCTGGCAGTATTTAAGACTTTGTGTCTTTGACAATCCGAATTTCAAAAATTACATGCTTTAGATGCACTTATTTTAGCAAAGAAATAAGCACATTGTCATACTTTCTAATCAACATAACAATACAAAATATAAAGGGGTTAGGCTTCATTACTCTAGCGGATATGTTACGCAAACGGACTATAACTCCACACAATGTGTAAAAATAGTATATGGGCAACTTCAAAAATTTACGGCACCTAGACATTTTTTTTAAAGTTTTTGTTTTTTGTCTGACATCAAAGTCGATTTGCGTGTGTATAAACCGTTATTTAAGCATGTGAAATCCGTTTGCGTTAATCATTTTTATTAAACGGCGCAAATTTTACGGCGGTTTTAAGATAAAAATTAAAAAATGAAAATTACAGTTTTTGTTAAAATTGAAAAATGATAACGCGTGTGGATAATACCCCTTAAGGACTTTCTTAGCACACTAAAATATTTGTAAAAGCTTTACTACTTTTTAAAATACACTGAAAAAAAATAAAAAAAATTTTTTTTTGATCGTGTATGCATATAAAAATTTATTTAAAATTGTTAAACATTTTACAAAATTACGGCTAGTATAAGACATAACTTGCAATATTTTGGGAAAAAACTATTTGCCTATCGCTAATGGTTTAAGAGATATAACCATTTAAACTTTACCACTCATGATTTTTTGTTATTTTGATTTGTTGCCTTTGATTTTGTTACCTTCAAACATTCACAAGATTTTCCACATTCTTTGCAATTAAAATTGTTCTGCAAATTGGAAGCTGTAACTAACGTTTCGTTAGTTAAATCTTGGGTTTCAGTGATAGATTATAAGCCGTTTTCAATTTTTTTTAATTCCGCAATTTTTTGTTTTGATGGCATTGTTTTTATTATTATAATTATTGTTATTTAAAACCGAATACCTAACTGACTTTCTTACACCAATTTGCGATTTGTTTGTTTTTTTGTTACTTTTTATTCTTTCAGATTCGCGATATTCGCGTCTTTTGTCGGTTAATTTGTTTCGCTTCTCAGTTTTCTTTTTACGAATTTCACGTTTTTTTTAACGTATAATCTGAAACCATTTTACTAATTTTTGTTCACAACTGTTCACGCACATAACTAAAATAAACTGAATTGAAACTCAAATATTTATTCTTAGAAGCATTTAGCAAAGGCTACTATGATCATATAGTTTGTATAATAAAGAAAGATTCTTAAAGATGTCTTTGCATCGGCGGTAATTTGGCGGTGTTCGCGGTAGTATGTTTCAATTGTTTTGTTGTTAAAAATATAGTCTCACTTTCTAGGGGTTCAAAAAAAACGCGTTTTTTTTTGCAAATATTATTACTGGACCGATTATAAAATACTTGTTGGGATTCTGGGTTACTTATTAACCCGAATTCAAGAATAATTCTTATAAATTTTCAAAATCAAATATTTCATACAAGGATGATTTTTGAGGTTAGAAACATTTTGTTTCCTCCATAAGATTTTAAATCCTTAAAATTTTTTGGTGCGTTTTCGATTTTAGTATCAAGTTCAATAAAGTCTTCCATTCGATGTACGTTTGAGCGGAATTGATACAGCGCTTTAGTTGTCACAAAGCGAAATGTGTTTGGAAAAAACTGCCGCTGCACGCGACAGGATTGAAAAAAATTATTTTTTTGTGCACTTTCTCAGTTTAGTCCGTCGCGAAGAATCTATTTAGATACCTAAACATGTTCCCATGCCAACTTTTGATATAAAAAAAACCTTAAAAAAAATTTGTTTTTTTTCAAAAATTTTCAAAAGTTCATAAAATTTTTGCGTTTAAAAATTTTAAAGTGCGTTTTCGCCTCGGAGGTGCACTTTACGAAGTTACTCACATCACGCAATACACTAGTTAACTTAAAAGATAATTCAGATTGTCAGACGCAAAAAAGATACATTTTCAAAAAATTTACGCTAATTTCTTTTAAGTTTGTAATGTCCGTGATACGTTATTGGTGCGCTGACATCAACTTGATATACCTCAAACTTTATAAAATTACGCCGTTTTATTAATTCTGCGCTTAAAACACATTTTTATTAAACGGCGCAAAAACCCTATTAAAAATCTTCAAAAAGTTCAAAATTTGGAAAATTTTGGTTTCACTTGTAAACCACCATGCAACTTTTCACCCAGCAGCGATATCAAATATTTCTTTTTTGTGGATATATCCTCCAAGTCTAGTGACTATATTTTGTATTGGTTTGGATCTGCAAGCTAAAAAATATTACAAAGAAATCGGAATGAATGAAAATCCTCTTGCAAGTTTCAAGTCGTTTTTTTAATTTTTCGAATTTTAGATGACCACTTATTCTTAAGGTGAAGACTTTTTAACGTTAAACTTTGCACGTCATATCCTTCAAGTATAGTCATCCAAACCCTGTACAACGTTTTTTTTCAATTCATAAAACTTAACGAAATAAGAGCCATAGTATGTCGGTTTCAGCAGGTGCTCAAAAAATTCGAAATAGCCCATATACATACAATATGTTATCTCTATTTTATATACTAAACAATAGGTGACGCCTTTGGGAAAAGTGAATTCTGTTGAATATGGAGTTACAATCCGTTTACGAAACATTTTCGCTCGAATAATGAAGCCTTTAGGATTTTCTATGTTTTTAAATAAAGATAAAGATCAAACATTGATTTTTTCAAATAATTGCTTGTCTACTCTGGATAACAATCTTCCAAAAAATAATTATTCCCTGTTATAGTGAAAGTGTTGAGTAATTTTAAAGTTTTTAAATCACTTTGTTATCTAAATCCAGTAAAATATAGCAGTTTAAAATTACTGTGTCGAAAAAAAACGCAGTGTAAATAATGAGTTAATTTTGCCATTCATGATCTCACTGACAGAATTTTGTTGGACGAAAAATAATGAAAATTTTCAGTTAATCTAGAAAACTTTTATTCCCCAAAAAAAAAAAAAATTAATAAAACTCTTCATATTTTGTGTGAAGTTTTTTAATAAATTTTTTTTTCTTTGAGTGAACGAAAATGTTTATAAATAAAATTATATTTCTTCGTACAATTTAAAGAAAACTTTCATCAACTTAATAAAAAGTTTCAATATACGAATTCCAGTAAAAATATAAAAAAATATATATAGTTTTGCCAAACATTTAGGTAGGATAATAAAGGGTCCGCCAAATAACTTTTTTTTTTTTGAAAATGCTATAAGAAAAAAACTACTGAATATTTTCTCAAATTTCATTTTTTATTTGAAAGTACAATCCTTCCGGTTAATAATGGAAAATAATTTCATGCCTCGGCTGGCCATGCAGTAGCCTGCACGATCCACCAATCTTCGGCTGATAATGCGATCTTCAAAAACAGGGCGCAAAACATCGAGTGTAGCTTCGGCTGTGTGGCACGTAGCGCCGTCCTGTTGAAACCAAATGTTGCCAATATCCTCCTCTTCAATTTTTGTGAACAAAAATTCGTTCAACATGGCCCGATAACGATCGCCATTGACTGTAACGGCCACTCCTTGCTCATTTTCGAAGAAAAATGGCCCGTGGTGTAATGGTTAGCGCGTTGGACTTTTACACAGAAAGTCCCGGGTTCGATCCCCGGTGCCGGCAACATCAAAATAATATGTATGAGTTTTTTCTATCCCTCATACGTATCGCAATGTCCACCTTCGGTGTTTCCATAGCAATTAACCCCACCGAAGTAAAATAATGAATCAGGGCTATGAACCAAAAAGCTTCAATAAGTTCGCCAACTCTCCATCAGGTGGCGAGCAACAACTGTTCTAAGACTTATCATCTCGCGCAATTACAGTGTTGCCATGTATGCCTCTGGACCAAAATCCACACCAAACAGTGACTCGTTTTGGGTGTATCGGCTTTTCAATGTATGCGTGCGGGTTGTCTGTGCCCCAAATTCGACAATTTTGCTAACGAACATACGGAGCTGACGGTGCTTCTCTTCTTCCAAAATCCGCACACAATTTTCGCACACATTATGCAACATTACCATGATTTTCAAAGTAATGTCGCAATATTTCCCAGCGTTGTTCAAGCGTATACACAACCATATTCGTTCAGCGGAAGGATAAAATTAATTGTTTGTCAAATCAGACATGAGCTAAGTGTTACCATTCACGAAATAAGCACTAGTTGAAAAAAAAACGTTAGATGGCGGACCCTTTACATGGACAGAGTTATATGATATTAATGAATTTTTGCATATAAGCATCTGGAACTCGTCCTAATGGAAGTTTCATAAAATTTTATGAAGAATTAATTTTTTTAATTAAGTTTTTTTAATAAACTAGTTTCGTTAAAAGAAATAATCTTTTCTTTAATTTTAAGAAATTTTTAGTTCAGTTTATAAAGAAAAGTTACATAAGTTTTCTAACCATTTTCATTATTTTTCGGCTACTAAAATTTTCTCTGTTGAAAAACTATCTTCATCGAGCATACTTTTATTGATTGATGTGTTAACATAAATCGCTGAAATCATTCTTCAAAACATTTCAAAGTAAAATAAATTTTCTAGATGTTTTTTTTTTTAGCAAAAATAAAGATTTTTTCATATTTATCCATTAACCAATAAATTTGGACAAATAATGATTTTATAAGATTTTAAGCTTATTTAATAGTCGAAGCTTGACAAATAGAAGAAGCATGCCTGTTATGCAGAATATCGACTAAAGACCATATATTCTTGACATACACAGTACAATATTTTTCAGCTGATTGATTCGGGACTCAATTCTGATAATGTTTTGTGAAAGTAGCCCCAAAAATAAGAACTTCTGCATCATTCGTTTGGTCAAGTTACATCAAATAAAATTTTAATA
This sequence comes from Delia radicum, assembly GCA_021234595.1. Classification (NCBI taxonomy): domain Eukaryota; kingdom Metazoa; phylum Arthropoda; class Insecta; order Diptera; family Anthomyiidae; genus Delia; species Delia radicum. Next base: position 116,962,531 of record CM037852.1, read on the forward strand.
ATTTTTTGAAGTTAGTATGTATTGTATAGGCGAATTTGTCACGTTTTAGGCTCTTTTGTTTGACATAACTCCAGAACCACTAGTCGGATTTTGCTGAAACAAATTTAGAAAAATCAAGAAAAGTGCCAAGTCCTATTACATTCACGTAAAGTCACATAATCTATGAACAAAATGAGATATAAACCATGAAAATCGATGAACGCGTTTCGCTTTTATTCACAATTAAGGTATGAATTTTAAAAATTTGCTCGAGATATGCACAAAATTCTTTGGAAAAAACATTGATGACTTTTTTTATGATTCTCAGAATTAAAAAAAAACTAACAAAAAAAGGTTATTTGATTTTTATGATTGCGGTAGCAAAGTAATAAGCGCTAATAAATGAGAGTGGACAAAAATGAAAAAAAAGAAAGTGCACTTTTTTAATTATGTGTTTTTCCGTTGTATGATTTTTTTACAGAAATTCCACCCACATTTATTAGTGCTCATGTTTTGGAACGTTTCGAAAAATTTAAAATGCACACGTACTGATTCAGGTATATAGCCACCCTAAAAAATATGCGCCCATTCATAAATTCCCATTTTTTACCCATTCATATTAAAGCTATTTTTACAAAATTTAAAACATTTTCAATTATTGTCACTATTCATCCTCGTTGATACTTACTAACTTCAAAAAATTATAAAAATTTTATTTGATGTAACTTGATCAAACGAATGATGCAGAAGTTCTTATTTTTGGGGCTACTTTCACGAAAAATTATCAGAATTGAGTCCCGAAATCATGTGTTGTACTATGATATGCAAAAAGCAAATTTTTGAAGTAAACTATTTTAGAAAGTGTGGAATCAACGCGTGTGTCAAACAAATCTTTAATTCTAGGGGGGTGACTGGTAAAACTTTTTTGTATGGGTAGCGGCGACCCGCTATAATCTACGTTATTTAATTATTTTAAAACTTAACATAAACTTTTGAAAATTTGAAAATTTTAACAATTGTGCTTATAAGAATTTGAAACAATTTTGAGTTTGCATTCTATCACGACTATTTGTGCATCTTATAAAGCGTCCTCATATGTAGCAACATTTTAATCATACAAATTTAAATAAAGTTATAGGGAGTTTAGACCGAAGAGTTTATCAAGTAAAAGGTGAATTAATGATATATGTTTCCACTGAAATTAGGCTATTATCTACTTTTTACAAGATTAACTTTTTAGTCCAAACTCCATAAACATAAACTTTGTTTTAATAATTTTGGCTTAATCATTAAAAAAAGCATACAAAGTGAAAGGAGTTCTACCACTCTAAAGTTCTTTTTTTTTATTTTTAACTTGTTGGGTTTTTTTGCGTTGCCGTAATAATTAAAAAAAGTTTAAGCATTCTTTAAAAGACTTGTTTTGGATGGAATTCATGTTTATTTTTTTCGTGATCTTTTACAAATAAAAGCATACAATGAATGAAATTTAACTAAAGTCCAAATGAAATATTGACGGTTTGATTTTAAGTTTTAATTCTTATGATGTTGCTGGTGGTAGATGAGGAATTAGTGATAAGTTAGCGAAACGATTTTTGTTTTTGTTAGTTTCGTTATGTTTCTTAAAAATTCTAGATCAGGGACTCTCAATATTTTGTGTTCATTGACCAAAATAAATGCAACTATAATTTTAATAAAAACAACATGTTTGGAAAATTTATTTCAACACTGAGGAGATTATGTAGATAGAATTACTACAAATGACAGTTAAAATAACTGAATGTTTAGTTGAAAATGTGTTTATCACATTTGCAATTAAATCAACTGTTATAATTAAACTGTTAAAAGCCAACCTTCGAATATACACTTAGAATACTATGTAGGTAAAGATCACTGCAAATGTAGTTAAAAACAAATGAAATTTCACTTAAAGAAAGGACGACTTACATTTCAGTAAATTCAACTAACATTGTCATTTGATTTTTAATGTTCAAAAAATGACTAACAATTGTAGTAAAAATGAACCACATATTAGTAAAAAATAAACAAACGTATATTTTTTTGAATAGCAAAAAACTACTGTAAAAAATTTATGTAAAATCATAAAACAGTCATTTAATGTGGTTTGTTTTTTTAAATGAACTACAAGGTTAGTAAAAAACTTAATTTGTTCTACAAATGACTGACATTTACATTAAAAATAAAGAAACTATATTACAACACAAACAACTACATATTTTTAAGCAGAAGTTCCCTGAGTGTAATAAAAATTTCACTAGCTAACAAATTTTAAAAAACTTTTGTTGATATTACAGTTTTTGTTTGCTGTTTTTTGTCTATTTTGCAAAAGTTTTTGCGTATTTTAGAGGAATGAAATGCTATTTTCAATTAACAAAAATTCAACTCGATTGTATCAAAAACTGTTGCTTTTTCTGCCTTCATCTTCTGATATTTAGCAAGAAAGAAATCTACTAATTTTAGCAGTTTTTTCTGCTAACTAACTAATTTTTAGAAGCTTTTTCTGCTATTTTTACGGGTTTATTTCAATGAGTTTAGACAAAATCTTAAATTTGGATACTCTTACATACACTGTGTTTAAAATAAAAAAAGTATGTGTGTTTTTTTAATGGTGTTTATCAAATAAATTAAAAACTTTTCTAAAGCTAAAATATTAGTTCTTAAAAAATTAACAAAAACATTTGTTTCTATTCAATTGGCACACTTTTGTCCGAATGTTTTTTTTTGTCTAAATTTTTTAATCTATCCAATATCACTTTGCATTTTTCAACTGATCGATTCTATTTGGCATGGATTGGTACAGTTTTTATATATAATAAACTGGAATTTTTTGCCATTTAGCCTATACTCTTTCCCAAAGCTCATTTATGCTATTTGGTGCATATTTGGTGCCAGCCGACGTTTTAAATAAGCCCACATTTGCGGTGGCCACTCCATGACCCCAAATTCCTGCGAACTAAGCTATTGTTTGACTATTTACGCAGAATGTTTGGGGTCGTTGTCATGCTGGAAGATGACATTTTCAGGTCTATCTGGCATTTTGGCAATTGCTAAATGCAAATTTTGCTGTAAAATGTAAAGATAGTCTTCCTTTCTCATTATACCTTGGATCCGTATTTTTGGACCCACACCATCTGGGGTTATACATCCCCAAACCATAAGAGAACCGTCTCCGTGCTTAATGGTTTGAGTTACATGGGCTGAGTTTAGAGTGGCTGTTGCTTTGGCCCAGTACCAAACTTTTCCATCTGATTGGCATCTGTTTATTTTGGTTACATCTGGTCATATAATCTACAAAACAAAGAAAAATAGTTATTTGTATGATAAAACAAGCTCACAAAAATAATTGTACCGTATGCCAATCTTGGACTGTTCAAAACTTATATTTTTCAATAAACAATTTTCGCGCTTTTATATTTTTGGCAGATAATTTTGGCTTTTCCTTTTTAATGCTAGCTTTGTATCCAACTTTTTTAAGAGCTCTTTGGACGGTCCAGCTGCTAACATTGACAGAGCAGGCTTTAGTGCTTTTAATTTTGTCCGACGTGAAAAGGCGTCCAAGGGCTCTGGCTTCAGTGTCCGTAATTTTGTTCGATTTTACATTTGGAAATATTTGGGATAAGAGAACAGAGTAAAGTTCAGTTTTTACATAATTAAAGAGAATAGTAGATATGACCTCTAAATATTAAAAAAGTTTTGTTTTTGTAAAACAAATAAAAAATAAAACAGATCTTTAAAAAATAAAAAAATTAACATTGGCACACTTTTGCTCCACAGTGTGTAAATGGTCGTAACTAGAGCAAGGAATTTCATTCAACTAAAAAAGGAAAATAGGCGCTTATAAAATGTAGCTAAAAACTAAAAATATGTATTAAAAACATTTAAAATATGCACTTAAAACAACACTTTTTGAAAAAAATCAAAGCTTTAAAATAATAAACAGTTTTTCAATATGAACACAGTTTTACGCTATTCTTCGGTTCAGTTAGATTTTAAAATGTAAAATGATTTTGCTCAAATCAAAATATAAAACTGTATAAAATTTTTTATTTTATTTTAAATATGCCCAAATATACACTAAAGAGACAAAATATGCATTAAAAAGCACAAAATATGCATTAAAATCAAAATATGCAAAAACTTGAACTTTTACCAAAATATAGAAAAATATGCAACTACAAATTGATGCCATTTAGTTCTAAATTCGATGAAAAAAATCATAATAAAAAGCATGTGCAAATAGTTGAAAACTCAGCTACGACAACAAAAATGGTCCCTGAATTTGAGCCAGCAGAATCTTAAATGAAGTTGAGAAATAACAGTCTGTTAAGTTTAGTTAACCTAAATTTTATAAGATCTAAATTTGAGTTGACAGTTGCAGTTAAATTAACTAGGAATTTAGCTAAATCAACAGAATTTTGAAAGCTGAATCAACTGAAAACTGAGGCAGTTCCATATTTATTACCGGAAATATAAGTAGTTAATAAAGAGTTAAGTATCGTACTTAGTACGGGATAACGATTCATTTTGATCCATTTTGTCGCCTAGTTTCAGAGACTATTGAATAAAAAAATATGAGATAAATAATAACGCCATCTATAAGAAAGACTGATAGCGGAGACACAAACAAATAATGGTTTAAACCAACTAGCTAAATTTGAAAATCTGAGAATCACGAATTAATAAAGTTTTGATCGAAAAATTAGTTCAAATGCGGATGAAATTTGTTCTTAAGGTAAAATGAGATAACTAATAACTAACTTAAATGATAACAACAGAAAAAATTAGCTCAACTGAATTGGAACTTTTGAACGAACTTTTTTATCAGTGAACTTGTCAAAATTCACTATTTAGTTTTAAGGAACAAATCATAATAATCAATTTCTTATATGGCATTTAAGGTTCAGTTTCTTACCATTTCAGAACCTCTGTTATACATTGTTTAAATTTCTTTTTTAATGTTTTTTTTTTCACATTCAAAACGTTGCATAGTGGGGTATATCACAAAGTGTTTGGAAATAATTCGGACATTTCTTACTTAATAAATGTAATCTGCTTTTAGAGACTAACAAATAACATTATTTCACACTCACTTAACAAATTCGGTTGTCCCAACAGAATTTCATACAACCGAATTGATTCGGTTACAATTGTCACAATTGAATGTGGTTGTCACAGCCCCCAATTCGGTTACAACAACCGAATTCATTTGTGACAACCGAACTTTCGAGGTTGCAGCAACCGACTCGATTCGATTGGATGCAATTTTGGAATTTTTATGAGAGTGCTTGTGGGGGTTATCTCCAATAGATCCCGAGATATTCGCATTTGAAAATGTGAAATTTGCGAATAGCGTGACGAATTCCGGGCCAATTTAATTTTTAAATACTGGTTATTTAACTAAACAAGTTCTTGATTAAATAAAAATTAAATTGAATGCAATATCTTGTTCCACTCAAAACCTACATTCGTTTAAAGTAGAAATAAAAAAAATTGTATTTTTGCCATTTTTTCTCCAAAAGCACCATTAGTCTTTTACCCTCAGATAAATATTTTAAATATTGCGTACTATTCTGAAAGGTCTTTTTACGTAAAAGCGAGTTGTGTTGAACAATTTTTTGATTTGCATTTACTTTACCCCCCCCCCCCCCCCCACCCGCTTCTAAAGATGCCACATTTTTAAGGCAAATATCAAATTTTTAACCACTAAAATTTAACCACTGAAATTTGTGCACGCCTCTAAATAGGTGGCGGAAGCGGCTGTAGGTACTCCAACTTATATCTAAGTTATTGGGTTTCCAATTACCACATTAAATGTAGGCATGGCAGCCAAAATGTAAAACAAGCCCATTTTTGGAAATTTTTTGTTTATTTTTGGCACAGCAAACCATAAATTTCCCATTGTTGACTTCAAATTCTACTTAAGCCCAAAAAATCATTGGATCGTGTCTATTAATAAATATTTTATTAAATAGTGAAAATTTTCATTTTAGTAAAAACTAAAATTTTTACCTTCCTATAAGTTTTGGGATTCCTTTTAAAATTCCTTAAAATTCCTTTTAAAAATGTTGTAATCTACATTTAATTTCCTTTCCAATGAAACGAAACACCTATATGGCAGGGTTTATAACCCCTTAACAGAAAATCTTAAAAAACTTCTTTTACAAATATTTCTTATTATGATAATGTTTTCATATCTTGCATTATGGAAGACAGTTTAAAAATGAATACACTCATAATAAGAAATATAATAAATATTTTCATACTGGTGTGGGGTAACTTTTGAAGATTCATGTTAACAAGCTATAAGCATATCTTGGTATCGTTGGAAAGAAAATTAACTGTAGATTACGGTATTTTTAAAAAGAATCGCATATAGCACACTTGGTAGAACAAAAACTTGGGTAATCTAAATAGGAATGTACAAATTTCAGTTTTTATTAAAATTTAAATTTTCACTAATCAATATAATATTTATTAATAGACATGATTTTTGGACTTCGGGAACTATTAGAGTCCACACATGTAAACGTGTTTTTTGTTAGTCTCTACTACCAGATTACAAAAATGTTAAGTTTTTAAAACTCGGATTAGAAACCAAAAAATGGCGGGCACTAAAATTGTATATGCAAAAAGTTCCCTGTTTTGAGTGGTCATATTGTCGCCCCCGACGGGTTTAGATATTTCAAAATCAATACTTCAGCTCGATATTACGTCACTTATGCATGTTCGAAATTTCATTGCGGTCAGGCAACTAAGTAAGAAATGGTCGAATTATTCCAAAAATGTTGTGATATATCCCACTGTGCGTTGGTGAATGCTTTAAGGCTTTAAAACAAAATTGTTCGAACATTAAAATTGTATGCTGGAAAAATGACGTTGAAGACGACGATAATTTTGGCAACAAAAGATAAAAATGTTAGTGGCATTGTGAATGAGTTGAGAGGCTAAAGCACTACACCAGCATTTAAAACATTGTACGTATTTTATGGTGTCCCCGCATAGTGAGTCTTTTTTAATTTGGCTCCACCAATAGCACTAATTTTTAGCTCTTCAAACCATGGATGGTAACCGATTCAATGCGGGTATCGGCAAGGGTAACGCTATTTTCCTTATTTCGGTAAAGATATTTAGGGGGTAACGATATTTCAGTTATTTCGGTAACGCTTTTTTTGCGATAACGGTATTTAAGCTGCTACTTCGGTTTCGGTAGCTTAGCGGTAACGGTATTTTATTTATTTTAGTAACGACACTTTAAGGCTAACGGTTTTTCAGTTATTTCGGTAACGGTATTAAAAGGGTAACTGCATTTTACATGAGAAACTATAACTATTTATCATGTATTGATATAAAACGGGTAAGAAAAGTTAACAATACTTAAGTCGTATTACTAGAACAATAAATTGCTGTTTTAAACAAAACGCTTTTCAGATTATTTTGGTAACGGTATTTTAAGGATAACGCTGTGTCATTTATTTCGGTAATGGTATTTTAGCGATAACGCTATTTTAGTGATTTCGGTTACAGTATTTTAAGGATATCGGTATTTCAGTTATATCGGTAACGGTATTTTTCTGATAACGATTTTTAATTTTCAGTACAGTGTTATTTTAACGACATATAGACAGTCGCAATTCATTTTTAATTAATATGCATTTGACAAATTTAATTTAGAAATGTTGAGGTTAAGAAGAAGAATAAACGTTTTTCTCTAAAAATTATAAACACTATTAATTTTTTTTTTAAACCAGACTAGACTAGTTTCTGACTTTTTATGGACAGGCATCATCATTGATTTTCCATTTAAATTTTATTATTATTTGTGTCTTATAATTGTCAGATTGTCTCTATATGATACATTTCTCAACAACCTGCTGCTGTAAGAATCAGAATAAATTATTTCGGTAACGGTATTTTTAAGATAGCGATAGTTGTCAGTTGAAAGGTTTTTGAATCGATAACGGTATTTGAGCGATATTGCCTGCCAACCATGCTTCAAACTCATCGTTTGAGTGATATTATTAGATTTCTGTTTTTATCGGGATACTCTAATATACCTTTTGTTGTTAAAATGAAAAATAATTTAAGAAAGTTAAGTTGTTGAATGCTAATTTTGTTTTCATGGTGGCAAATTGATGATAAAATTAACATCATTGCTAAGAACATAATAAAGGAACAATTCAAAGGTCCTTAGTATATGGATATTTTAATTATTGAATAGAAAAGTAACAACCCAAAAATTATAAAATTTAATTTATTATAAAATTTCACTTCCCGATTAAAAAAGTGTCTCCGCAATCAGTCTCACTTGTAGATGCCGGTATTTTCTCATATTTTGTATTTTACATTCATAAAATAGGTTATGTATCGATAGCGATTTTAACCCGGGAATTCCGGCGAATATATAAAATTCAAAATATGTGTGTTGGAAAGCTTATAATTTTTTCTTCATATCTAATTAATTTGTTTAATAACTTTTTAGTTATTTTTTCATAAAATTAAAGTTGTTAGTAGACTATCTGAAACTATCATATTTATAACAATTTGTGTAAATGAGTCTTAAAATTAAGTTTATAGAAACAATTGTTTTGTTGAAAAATTCTACGATTATGCTTAGTATTTTTACTTCGACACTAAAGATATCTTTCGAAAAACTAAAAAAAACTCTCAAATTCTGAAATACTTCAGCTATTACTTCAAGTTCTATTTCAATTATAAAAGCCCTACACAGAGAGTATTTCTTGGAAGAGTTTTAACTAAATTTGTTCACTATACTGATGAAGTTTTCTTCACAATGTGAATGAAAAACTTCTTAAAACTTTATGAAAAAGCTTCATAGTTTAAATGAAACTGTATTTAATGAAGCCTTTTCATTGGTTCTATGCAATTTTTAATAAATTAGATTAAAGTTTTCATTAAATTTTATGAGAAATTGCATTTATTCAATGAAAAGTTTCAAAGGACGAGTTTCCAGTGACACTTCAGAGATCAAATGCAAAAATTCATTGATATCATGCTGAGAATTTTCTAAGTGTACATTTCTAAAACTTGAACACACCATCGATATCCAACCTTTTGAAAAACCTTTATAATTTTTAATGATTGTATAAAATACTCGTATGTAAAAGTGCGATTTAGCTTTAAAAGGTGGAAAAAATCTGTCGTTTAAAAGCGCGATAATCTCGCGAAAAGTGGGAAGGTTGGCCACGTTTCTCTTAATATTATAAACGATGATATATATGTTCGCTAACTACGCATTTGCATCTGAAGAGATATATCTGAGAGCGGCCGTATAGGACTAGTTTTTAAGAAATAAAGTACATTCACTATATAAAAACCAGTTTTTTAAAAGTTTTGAAAAAAAATATTTAGAGTTTTTCGTAAAACAAATGTTAAAAATATTACTAAATTAACAATGATCCTTAAATTTAATTATATATTTCCTTTTTCCTACGAAAAATTATATTTTACTATTGAAAAATGAATGACTATTTATTTTGAATATCCCAGGAATTCCGGTGAATGTACGAAAAATTTCCCGATTCCCGGGTGTTGAAAAAAGTCTCGAATTTTAAAACCCTAGTGATAGAGCAAAATGTACTAGAATCGTTGCTCCGTGCATATTAAGTAGTCTTTATTAACTACGTATACTCCTGGTAATATATAAGAACCTGCCTCTGGTCAGATCCGGAAGGACATTTTTAGCAGAAATTCTTAATGTTAAGTCATTTTAAAAATTCTGTTGATTTAGCTAAATTCTTAGATAATTTAACTACTACACTGGGTCCACTATAAATTAAGTTATTTGAAAATTTGTGTCACCTAAATTTAGCAGACTGTGATTTGCAAATTCATTGAAAATTCTGCTGGTGCTGGTGCTAATGTCGTAGCTTAATTCTCAATTATTTGTACCGGTAAATAATTTCTAAAATTAAAATTTTTCTGTGAGCTCTTAATGTCAACGGATTTAGATGAAACTTAGCACATAGAGTTTTTAGACATTAAGGAATAGGGAAAAATTGTGGAGATCTCAAAATCAAAATCAAACTTTCAACTTTTTTTGGAAAACCTTAAATTCAGTTAAATGCAAACAAAAGTATGTTTTGCTTAAATGAACAGAAATATTTGCTAAAAAATTGTGACGGCTCAGTTCGCATAAAAAACTTTTAAAGAATTACATTTTTTATGATTATTTTGTCTGCTAATATTTAACAAATTTTTTGCTGACTTTAGCATATTTATTGTTACTTTCAATTAACTAAAATTGAGCTCAAAATAACTAAATTTTTGTGAATTCAACTGATTTATTTTCGCCATTCTTATCTTACTTTAATATTTAAAGAAACATCGTCTTATTTTAGCAGTTTTTCCTGCAACGTAATTTTTAGTAGTTTTAGCAAAAATGTTCACTATTTTTTTTTTATTATTCGGTTCCTCAAAGATTTTTGGCAATTACAGATAAAGTAAATATGTTCAAATGTAATGTATAATAGGTTTACAGAGCGCCAGAAGTCGGTTTTTAGAATCGGGCAAATCAATAATACCAGTGTGTTTGGCAGTTATTAAAGCAGTTCCAATAACATTTTCGTAACGAACAATTGACTACTGTTAAATTGTCGGAGTCCCAAAGTGGAAAACTGTAATTAAATATTATGTAGAAGTGTCAGTACTTTTTTGACTTTTTTGGAACTAACAAGGGAGGCATCCTGACCCGAACTCGCGGATTTTTAATAAACTTTGGACATGTTGTAAACGAGCAAAAAAGAGAGACAGTGTCAAAAAATGATGTTGAAAATTCATTTGTTTTTGTATTAAAACTTGACTTTAATTTACGAAAACTAAATTTATTTTGTAAAGTACGCAAGAAAACAAAAATGTTGATCCCCCTATTGCCTATATAGTGTACCCAGTGTTGACACATTTTTTAATTATTTAAAATATGGATGAAAAACGTTCTTCGGGAAAAGCCGCATAAAACCGAACGGTTTCGAAGACCGGAAAAATATCAGACAGCCCATCTATTAAATTAAATAGTCATTGTTATGCCTTATTTTTAACTTAATACAACTAAAATTCTTTAATAAAACGTCAGATTTGAAAATCTAATCAAAATAGAATTTTGTTGTCCATTTACGTTTTCTATATGTTTAATGCATATGAATGAAACAACAAGATATACAAAATATTTTCTATTTTTATTTTATCTATTAAATATCATTTATCGAAATACGTTTACGTTTACGTTTACCATAAAAATAATATTTTTGTAAAAGTAACGTACTGAGAATAATAAAATGTACTTCGTAATATAATTAGAAATATGTTTTATAATGAAGCCAACGTCAAAAATTGATTTTTTATCCGCAAAGAAAGTAAAAACACCGTTTTTTCTGTGACAATATACTAGAAAAAATAAGCATTTTTTTATCTAATTTTTGATGATTTTTTCATGTTAGACAGCATTCCAAAATCACCAACTTTAAAAGCGTATAAAAAAATATTTCGCACTAAACTAAAAAAAAACCCTTAAGAATTGTGTTATAGAAAGTGTCAACTTTCATTTGCTTTTGGTTTCGTCAAATTGCGATTAGGAAAGTTCGATTTTGTATTTTCAAAACATGTATTTTTATATATAAAAATCGTAATTCATTTGCAATTACAAAGAAAAAGCTTTCGGAGAATGCAGATACATACTGGGATGAAGCATGAAGTCGAATTGTCAATTTTGAAATGTTGTTAATAGTTTTAAAACTACAGGACATACAAAATACACTGAAAATGGGCCGTCCTTATAGAGTAAGAGAATGAAAACAAGCTCTAATTTCGAGACAAATTGCGTCAAGCCCAACAATTTTCTGCAGATATTGTAGCAAATGTCTGATGATGATGATATTTATTGCACTAGGCGCGAAATTATTAACATATGAGCACTTCTTCAGGCCTGTTAAATTATGTTTCTTTCAGTAACAAATTTTAAGGTTAACGAAAGATATCAGAAAAAATGTATGAGCTTAAGTCATCCACACGAAAACAATAAATAGTAGTGCTTCAGAATGAAAGAAAATTCAAAGTGTTCCACTTCAGTAGACGTATGTCAGTTGTACAAAAACTCAATACTAAATTAGAAAAAAATATGTGAAATGTTATAAGTTTTTACTTTTAAAAGACAATCATGCCACGAAAACGACCGCAAGCTTTAAAGTCTAGACATTTTGCAACAACCCACATATATCTGTGATCTCTTCGCTACCCATAGACTTTTGTTAGATCTAACAATAAGCGAAGGAATGCTCAACATATGCAATTAAAATTTAATAAAAAATATTATTTGACGTATTAGTTGTGTATATATCACCTAAATTTACCAAACTATAATGTTGGGTCAATGCTTCATTACTTGTATGATGAACTACAAGAAAAAAATACCAAATTAACTCCTTATTAACTTTTAACCGAAGGATGAATATTGTACCAAAACTTTTGTCCCCAAATATCACAAATGTGTTCTTCTAATTTCGAGAACATTGAGATAAGATAATATTTGAAAAATATATAATAAATAATATGATTTTAAAAAAAAAAAATGCGTTTGTGTTTCATAGCAAGAAGGATTGGCGCTGTGAAATACCTCTCAATGAAATGACTTCCAATGAAATAAGTCCCAAGAAAAATTAAATAACTTCAAAACAGAAAAAATTAAATAATTTCCAAAAAAAAAAAAAATAATAACTTTCAAGAAATACGTGAAATAAGTTCCAATGAAATAGAAACCAAGAAAAATTAAAGAACTCCCAATTAATATGTAACTTTAATTGTGTCATTAACATCCACAGAAGTTTAAAAAATTTGTTTAACAAAAAATGGCTTTCCATTTATTTAACTTTAATGCATTTATTTCTTTATGAAAAATTTTAACAAAAAATCTCACCATTTTTGTTAAAATTTTTTATAAAGAAATAAATACATAAAAGTTTTACCTGCAGCGCTTTTTCAAAACTTCTATGTTTTTATTTTTTGTAACATTTTTATCAAAAAATAACATTTGCCTTCAACATCTTAATTACCTTTTGAATTTTGTCACCATGTAATATTTTAGACATTTTTATTACTAATATTACTAATCTTAAATGGCCCTTTTCACTGTGTGATCATTTGATTAGCTCGTTCAATTATTTAGCGATAGAATTCGCAAAAATCGAAAATATTAGAAAAAACGTTTAACAGCGAGTTCGATTTTAAGCTTTAGGAATCAAATATACACCATAAACATTAATACTGGCCTTGTCCTTAAATTTCAACAGAAAGATATCAGATTTGTTGCAGTTGCAAATTTTTGTATATAAAAACCAGCGCTAAGATGCGTCAAACTTTAAAGTCATTTTGCGGGAAAGCTGTACCATAGATCAAAAATTAAGTACGCCATTGGAATCTGCATGCCCGAAATATATAGAATTGATGGTCAGAACCTTATTTGTTTGATGGCAAGCCGTGTTATCAATAGAGAATAAAAATAACTTTCAATTGAGATACATTTCTAATTTCTGAAGGTATTTTCCATAAGCTAATCAGGCCTAAATTATTAAACATTTCGTTTAAGTATTTTTTAATAAAAAAGAACTCGAAATTTGAATGATTTTGGCAATTTATTGAAAACATTAAAACAAATTATTATTAAAGCTTCAAAGTAAGATTGGAAAACGAGTATCTACAACAGGCGCGGATAAAGGAAAATGTTTTGGGGAGGGAAGTTAGAGTATTTTTGATTAACTTTTTTCACATTTTTGTACTGAAAAGTTCATTAAATTTTGCGGGTCAGAAAATTAACGCGTTGCTCAGCTTCTTTTTGGGGAAAATATTCTTTGAATATTGTATATCGTAAATATTTAAGAATAATTAAAATATGTGTTCTACGTATAACGTATACGTTAGGGTGTTGCGCCAAAGTGCATTTTTGCAAATTGGCTTGAGTAATAGCACACAAACGATGAGTATTAGAGAGCTGCATAGGAAAAAAAAATATTTTTTGTTGATTGTACCTTTAGGTCCCGACACGCGATTTAACATTTAAAAAATGACACGTTATGCTAAAAAAAAAGTTGACTTATTTTTCGTTAAAAAGGGCTCCAAAGTTTTGTTATGTAGATGCTATTATGGGAATAATATTCATATTTTTTTTAGAATACTTTTGGTACACCACAGCATTTTTTAGTTTTAAGTAAGTACATACTAATTATATACATTTTTTTTGTAAATTGTTAATAAAAACACTCAAATAACACTTTGCTAATGTTAACATTTCACGAAAAATGATAACAAATTGTTTGGCAGAATTTTGTAATCCGCAAATTGCGAAATAAATGAAAATTGAGATCAAGATTTTTGCAAATAAAAGAAAAAGGAAAAATTTTTAAAAAAATTTTTTTTTGCTAGTCAGTTGCAAGGCTACTTTAATAAACCTTATACATTTATTTTTACTGATTATCTCAAACTGAAAATTTGCGTTGGCGAAATAGCTTTTCGATTTTATTTAAAATACTTTTACCTTAAACTAGCGTTGCATTGCAAAAATTTTAAGCCATATTTTTTTAAAATGGAATTTTTTTTTAATTATTTCGCGAATATCGGATTAAAAAATTATTTAAAAAATTTTCAATAATTTTTGTTTTTAATGTTGACGAAGTGTCTGTCATACAAGTGTTTTTATAGGAAAAATAAAAAAAAAATAAAAAATAATACTACATACATGTAATAAGCTTATGACATTATCCTCAACTTGATTTACTTATAATTAGTTATAAAAGTGTACCAGAATTTTGATTAAAATAGACAAAATTTTTACAGTTGTAAGTAAACGTTTTCACTTTTTAAGTATGTTATTATACTCATCGTGAGTACATTCACAATGCTGTTTTCTTTTTAGCAAAACTTTTGCTTTTTTCTGCCCTTTTTCCAAAATTTCGTTTTTTGAATAGTACTAATATTGACAAATTTGATATCAAATTAAATGTATTTTAAAGATCTATCTAAAGTGTCACAGTTTTATGCAAGTTACGCAGTTATATAGATCTTGAAAATAACTTTAATTTGATACTAAATTTGTCTATATTTACTCTTTATTACTATCCAAAAATCTAGTTTTTGTAAAAAAGGCCAGAAAAAATTACAAATTTTTTGCTGAAAAGAAAATTTTTTATGTATGTACTCTTGTTAAGTATAAATATATACTTATACCGTGAAAACATATACTAACAACTGTAAAAAGTTTGTATATTTAATTCAAATTCTTCATTAGTTTTGATACACATTTATTAAAAATAATGAAATTATTTACTCAACTTAAGTACAGCAATGTACTGAAGTTGTGGATAATATCTTAAAGCTTATTATAATTTATACTGAATTTAAGTAAACATTTTGTTATTCATTATAAATTGTTTACTATTACACAGTAAATACATACTAAATTTTAGTATATATTTAGTAAAAATTCATCAATTGGAGTATATAATTACATTAAACGAAGGAAACGTTTGTATATTTACAGAAAAACTTTTAGTAGTATATAGTAAAATATGCTCAATTAGAGTATGTTATTTCCATAAAATTAGGAAACGTTTACGTATTGTTAGGAACTTTTTTTCTCTTATAACGTAAAATTTACTCAGTTGGAGTGTATTTTTTCCTTAAAACTTGGAAACATTTGCTTATTAATAGGAAGTATTTTCGTCTTGGTTGATAAAAATATACTCAATTGAAGTATAAAACTTCCTTAAAACAAAGAAAGATTTACATATTTTGAAGAAATGTTTATTTTAATTTCGAAAAAATATACTTCCTTTGAAGAAATTTTACACTTTATTACAAAAAAATACAAAATTTTTAAATATATTAAAGACAATTTTACTTAAAATAAAGAAAAATACATTCCGTTTTACTGACAATTTTACTATGCCCAAATATATTTATACTTATTTTTGGTAAAAATAAATACAATTTTATATCCTAAATTTAAGGAAAAAAGTATAGATTTTTTAAGAAAATTTGGCCTTGGAGCTAAATCATTCCTATTTTTTTACTCAATTTAAGTAAAATTTCTTTAATCCGAAACAAGTTTCTTTTTGAGTGCACTTATAATACTATGTAAACCCAATGCAAATGTAGTTATAAACAAATGAAATTTCTCTTAATGAAAGGATGACTTACAATTCAGTAAATTCAACTTACATTATCATTTGTTTTTTAATGTTCAAAAAAGTACTAACAATTGTAGTACTCGTTATATTGAACCACATATGGTAGTAAAAATAAACAAACATTTATTTTTATTTTTTTTTTTTTAATAAAAATGACTGTAAAAAATGAATGTAAAATCATAAAACAGCCATTTGATGTGGTTTGTTTTTTAAATAAACTACAAGGTTAGTAAAAAATTTAATTTGTTTCTACAAATGACTGACATTTACATTAAGAATAAAGAAACTGTATTACAACCGAAACAACTACATATTTTAAAAGCCGAAATTGTTAGCCCTATTTTTTTAAAATGGGAATTTTTTTAATTATTTCGCGAATATCGAATTGAAAAATTATTTAAAAAATTTTCAAAAAAAAAATAATATTATTTACATAAATGCTGTGGTATAGTAAGAGTATTTTAACAAAAAAATTATGAATTTGTTTCCATAATAAGCATTATAAAAAGAAACTTTTGGCTCTATTTTCGACAAAAAGTGAGTCAACGTTTTTTTGAGCAAAATGTACCATTTTAGAAATTTTAAATCACATGTCGGGACCTAAAAGTAGTCTCCAAAATTTTTTCTTTAAATGCCCTTGTATTCAAATCTTTAATACTCATCCTTTGAGTGCTATTACTTAAATTTTTTTCTAACGGGACACCGTAGTATAGGGGTTATTTTATGAATTATTCGTTTATTTTATAAATTTTTATAACAAAATTTTTCTTTCATCAATACATTTACTAAGATATCTGGTTATATAATTTCTACCAAATTATGTTGCTTTTTCCTATGTCCGTGATTAGCTTTAAACTACAAAATGTTTAAGATCTTTTTTTTCGTTACCCATTTAAATTTATCCATAAGTAAATACTTATTTACCCTTTTCTATTTATTCCAGGATGTATTGAATAATCGTTTAGATAAGCGTGTTGATGCCATGTTAGAACAGGGTTTGCTACGTGAAATACGAGCTTTTCATAACGAACATAATGTGAACAAAAGGTGAGTACTACACTACATATACGTCGTCTGACTATACAAAATGAAATCTTTAAAATATACAAAAACAAAAAGCTATTAATCATATTGGTTTTCTATGTATAATATAATAATTTTTTTTTTTGTTTGGGCTAATAATTTTCCATAAATCATCATTTATTTAAAACAAAACTATAAAATACTCTACTGGATGCTGCTGCCGTAATTTTGGATATTGCTGCCTTATTTTGCAATGTTGCTGATGAACACTGTAGTGAGTCTACCAATACTGTTAGTAGCAACACTTTAGCATTATCGTCATCATCGTCATCGTATACTAAGGGCGTATTGCAAACAATTGGTTTCAAAGAATTTATACCCTATTTAGAGCAATTTAATGCGGCAAATGATCAAAAAATTGAAAACTACTTACAAGCGAATGCGTATAATATGCCAACAGAAGGTAAGTTTTTTTGTCTTCTATTGTTATAAATAAGCATCACAAAATTCGGCTGTTTTTTGGAAATGTTTTGAGGAAAACACTTCAAATCATGGTTGGCAGGCAATACCGCTAAAATACCGTTATCAATTGAAAACTGAATCGAAACTTATAACCCGTTATCCGTAATATACCGTTACCGATATGACTGAAATACCGATATCCTTAAAATACCGTTACCAAAATAACTAAAATACCGTTATCGCTAAAATACCGTTATCGCTAAAATATCGTTACCGAAATAGTTGAAATACCGTTACCGAAATGATCTAAAAAGCGTTTTGTTTAAAACAGCAAAACCTTTATGTTTTTATTAATTTATGTAGTATTGTAGGTAAAGACCCGTTTTATATCGTTACATGATAAATAATTAAAAAATAATATAAATAATTAAAAAAAAATTGTCTGTATGTACAATAACGTTACAGTTTTTGATACCGTCACCAAAATAACTGAAAACCCGTTATCCTTAAAATATCGTTGCCGAAATAACTAAAATACCGTTGCCGCTTAAAAACCGATACCGAAATAACTTAAATACTGTTATCGCTAAAAAAAAAACCGTTACCGAAATAACTAAAATATCGTTGCCTCTAAAATGCCGTTACCGAAATAAAAGATACCCGCATCGAATTGATTACCATACATGCCTCAAACCGTTTCCACTAGCCATGTTTTGTACATTACATATATTTTTATTATGTTCATTGCATTTGTTTTCGAAGTTAAAAAAATTCTTTTTGTCTGAATTGCCACTCACTATGACATGTAGTTTTTGCTACTTCCAGACACAAATTCAGTGTTGCACAGATCATTTTCGATATGTTTTGCAGATATTTTGTTCACATGAAAATATATGGGAAAACACATACCCAAAACACTTAATTTGGGCAAAACATGTAATTCCACTCAAATCACGTATGATGAATTTCATACCAAAATCTTTGAAATCGGTTCAGCCATTCCGTAGTAATCTCAGATTGAAAGTACATGTTATCGTGATTTTTCAAAAACTTCTATACCTTGAAACGCCCACATATTTTCAAAAATGCAATTTCTAAATATGAGGTTGTGTTTGTATAGGTAAAATGTAGCTGTATGCAAAATTCCATCAAATTCTGAGGGGGGTAGTATTCAACTTTTGTTTTACTACCCTTACAACTTGAATTTCGTACGGGTAATAAATATTCATGTGCCTAATTTTCAATTTGTTATATACGCAGTCGTTGAAAATTAATCGGATTTTGCGTTGAGCGAAAAATTTGACCACTTAAGTTCCGTACTTTTAAAGAAATTTTTATATTTGAATTGTTATACAAAAAATAATGATTTTTTTAACCCTTTCTCTACCCTTGTACACTACAGTGTACACTAGGGTGATAACTTTTTGCATTTTTTGCAAATATCAAATCTCCCCAGACAAAATCGTGTAGGGCATGTATGCGTAGCGCATACTTTAGGGACATGGCCAAAATTGTCGCCGGAATATGCGGTGTATAGAAAAAATTGTCCTCATCTTAAACGCTAGATGTATGAAAAGGCGCGAAAATTTTGGGGACAGTCCCCAAAGTAAGGAAATGTCCCTAAACTATGCGGGGGAACGAATAAATGTCTCTGGACTTTGCGCTGTGCATACATATATATATATATGTATGCGTAGCGCATACTTTAGGGACATGGCCAAAATTGTACCCGAAATATGCGGTGTATCGAAAAAATTGTCCTCGTCTTAAACGCTAGATGTATGAAAAGGCGCGAAAACTTTGGGGACAGTCCCCAAAGTAAGCAAATGTCCCTAAACTATGCGTGGGAACGAATAAATGTCTCTAGAGTATGCGCTGTGCATACATATATATATATATATATATGTCCCTAAACTATGCGTGGGAACGAATAAATGTCTCTAGAGTATGCGCTGTGCATACATATATATATATATATATATATATATATATGTATGCACAGCGCATAGTTTAGAGACATTTATTCGTTCCCACGCATAGTTTAGGGACATTTGCTTACTTGGGGACTGTCCCCAAATTTTTCGCGCCTTTTCATACATCTAGCGTTTAAGATGAGGACAATTTTTTCGATATACCGCATATTTCGGGTACAATTTTGGCCATGTCCCTAAAGTATGCGCTACGCATACATATATATATGTATGCACAGCGCATACTCTAGAGACATTTATTCATTCCCCCGCATAGTTTAGGGACATTTGCTTACTTTGGGGACTGTCCCCAAAGTTTTCGCGCCTTTTCATATATCTAGCGTATTAGATGAGGACAATTATTTCTATACACCTCATATTTAGCGGACAATTTTGGGCTTGTCCCTAAAGTATGCGCTGTGCATACATATATATATGTAAAGGGTCCGCCATCTAACTTTTTTTTCAACTTGTGCTTATTTCGTGAATGGTTAAGTGTTACCATGTCTGATTTGACAGATAATTAGTTTTATCCTTCCGCTGAACGAATATGGTTGTGTATACGCTTGAATAACGCAGGGAAATATTGCGACATTACTTTGAAAATCATGGTAATGTTGCAGAATGTGTGCCGATACACCCAAAACGAGTCACTGTTTGGTGCGGATTTTGATCCAGAGGCATAATTGGGCCATTTTTCTTCGAAAATGAGCAAGGAGTGGCCGTTACAGTCAATGGCGATCGTTATCGGGCCATGTTGAACGAATTTTTGTTCACAAAAATTGAAGAGGAGGAAATACAGCTGCACACAATCGATAATGTGCTTAAAATTTGTACCGATCGTGTAGGCTACTGCATGGCCAGCCGAGGCAGCCATTTGAATGAAATTATTTTCCATTATTAACCGGAAGGATTGTACTTTCAAATAAAAAAAGAAATTTGAGAAAATATTCAGTAGTTTTTTTTTGATAGCATTATCAAAAACAAAAAGTTATTTGGCGGACCCTTTATATATATATTATATTTATTATTTGAATATATTTTGTTTAAATAATAAACAGGTTATTGGCCATTGAAAGGGCAATATAGTCGCGATATATGTTAACAAACTCCAATTTGTTTAATCCAGGGATGGCAGGCAACACCGCTAAAATACCGTTATCGATTCAAACCCTTTCAACTGACTATCGTTATCCGTAAAATACAGTTACCGAAATAGCTAAAATACCAATATCCTTAAAATACCGTTAACAAAATAATTGTAATACTATTATCACTAAAATACCGTTATCGAAATAATCGAAATAGCGTTATCCTTAAAATACCATTACCGAAATAATCTGACAGAATCAGAAAAAAATTTCGCTGTAAATAGAAATATGTTTTCCCAAAGCTTGATCATAAACTAGCTAGTCATTAGAATTCATACATAATAGGGCTAAAGTTATCGATGTGCACTAACACTAAACTAGCTAGTCATTAGAATTCATACATAATAGGGCTAAAGTTATCGATGTGCATTAACGCTACCATTTTGACACTATGTCGTGGACCCAGGCTGCCACTTGTTTGAATTATTTTAAATATTGGTGAACAAATTATTCACTATTTTTTCTCCTTTTTTATATATTCGACTTTTTTTAAGATCGGAGGGAGCCCATCGGTACTATACTCCATGTCTTGTATTAACAAAATCGTAATTTTTCAAGGAAACGTTTAAGCTCACTAGTGTGACTGTAGTCTGAAAGAAATTGGTCTTATTTAAACTAAATTATGTATTTCCAATTCACTTTTCAAGCGTACTTTGTGCTAGGTTGGTGTGAATCGGTCATTAATTTAGGAATGCGAGTTCAAAACTGTTGACAGAAACCCTATTTTCCTTTTGCCTATTTTATCGATAAATTATATCCATGTTTCAATCTCAAATTATTTCTGTACATAGTCTCTCAGTACATATTAATTTGATGAGTAGATTATAATTTTGTCTAAAGAAAAAAAAAAGGTTAGCTTGCTTGACAACTTAAAACCACATGTCATATAGTAAAAACGTTTTGAAGTGAGATGATCTAAAGCGATCTCTGATAATTACAATTTTGAAAGTGGAAAGTTTTTTTTTAAATTGAACCTGTATAATAATTCGTTTGCAAAATCAAATTATTTTAAATTCATTACATTGAATTTCAACCTAAAATTATTATACTCAAGAAAATCAACTGCCTAATTTTCCTGGTATTGGCCAATTTTCCTTCAGAAATAATTTTTCGGGAACGGCCATTTTGGATTTTGGATTATATAATTGCCGTCACCCACGTGTGACCAAATACCATTTTTTTTCCTTTTAAGGTAAGAAATTGCTTCGTAATTGATCAGGGAAGTTTTATAATGGCAATTATTTAAAATTTTTATAGATTAAATTGATTTGATACCTATTTTGGACGTTTTGGCGACAGACCACGTGAAGACTCACGTGGCCACAGGCCACTTGAAGATTTCATCAGCCACTTTAGTATTACCTAACTGGACACGTAATTCTAGGATTTTACGGTGACACCTAAACACCTAATCTACAAATTTCATCCGAATCAACAAAAGTTGGCGAAATTAGTGTCATCTTATTGTAGAGTAATTTTGTAGGAGTAATTTTCCATCAAACGCGAAATTTCCTAGTTTTCATTTTTCTAAGAAAAAAAAAAGAAAAGGTTTTTTTTTGAAGCCACCAATTAGTATAGCACGTAGATACTAATTTCCTATCACCCTCAATCTTAGTTTTTTTTTACAACTTGCTCAATTGAAAAAAAATACTATTAATTACTATTTCATTCATAAAAATTCCATTTTTTCTCATTTAAAAACTTTTATTAATTCATTCATAAAATTTTCATTCATTAACATTCTCAATTTCAAATTCTTTCTATTAACTTTCATTCATAAAAAAAAACCCACAAATTTCTGTTTTTTTTCCATTCCATAGAAAGTGAAAGAATAGAATAAAAAAAAAAAAAATTTGAAATTTAATAAAATCAAAATTTAAAAATTAATAATATAAAACCTAAAATTGTGAAAAATTAAAACAAAGTTTGATATGTAGTAAAACGAAATCTAAATATAAAATCTAGTAAGTCAAATTTAAAATCTAGAGAAAAAATTTAAAGTTTAAAAATTATAAAAATAATCGAAAATTAAAATTTAGTGTGTAAGTGATTACAAGAAAAAAAAAATTTTTACATATTTTTCCTTTTGAAGATTTAATATAGTGTAAATTTAGAAAAAAAATAGGAAAGTTTTTAAAAAATTAACTCAGCAATAAGATCATAAATAATTTTTTTAATCAATTGTGGATAACCCGATGCAGAAGGCCTTCAACATCAACGTTACTCCAGCAACCATTTTTGCAACAACAATTAAAACTGTAAGTAATAATTGCATATTTTTTTTATTGATCTTTCTTTACAACTGAGTTCGTTTTTTTTTTGATTTGTTGGAGTACGAAGGGGAGCTATAGTGTGTAAATATTTTAAGCCCAAGTTTGTTGGTGTTGTAATTTTTTTTTATAAAAACAAAATTCGTTTTGTTTTATCCCTCTTCTTACTCCAAGCTAATTATTAGTTGCTTTAAAATTCTTATTATCATTTTTGTTATTATTATTTAGTTTTTTTTAGTTTTCGGAGTTAATATTTTTTTTTGTTCACTATTTCCAATTTTTTTTATGTATTTCTTTAAGTAAATTTTTTTTTCCTATTGTTTTTTTTACACCCAAAGAAAAATTCCTCTCATAAATGAACTTTGGCAATATTTTGTTAGTATATTTATTTTCATTAATATGAAAAGTAAATTTAATATGTTAAAGGGTATAAAAACTAATTACTTTTGAGAATAAAATCAACATGAATTTCTAAATTTAACGCTATGGTCTGAAATTATTTAAGATGATTTTGTAGTTCAATTTTAATGGGTCTTCATCAACACCTGAAGACAAAGGTTGGGTTAGGGTACAGTGCAGGCTATAAAAATGAGTCCTGTGATTACTAAAGTTTATTAAATTTCCTTCAACATCGTCTGATAGTACAATTTGCTTTTATTGTCTGGCTTTAAAAATAGTGTGTACAATTTTCTCGTTATGACTGCCTAAACGGGTATTTGTTGCCTTTCTAGATTTGATAATGAACCCACGGTGACTGAATCTGCCGGTAGAATATCTAGGTACACACATAGTAAGGTTAACTAAAATTCATCAACCCGGGTAAAAATTCAATTATAGGGCAGATAACATAACAGAAATGGCGCCCAACGTGGGGCCTGATGCGTTCAGGCCAAACGAAAAATATAAATTTACCACCAATTCATTTCTATATAAGACGACAATAACATAATTTACTATATTTTTTTTGTGAGTGTAAGCGCAGGAATTTATACAAGATAGTGCTTTGGCTTTGGTCTTTATAACCGCGTTTATAATTATACTCATTTGAAAATGTTAGTCCGTTTACTATTAGAATATTTGGGAATTTTACTCAGATTTATTTATAAGTTTGATAACCCTATTCTAATAGTCAGTAGTTGCTTAATTTTTATTAATATTTTTTTTGCATAAGGGTTAATTCTGCGAATAAAGTTTCAAGATTTTATTTCTTATTCTTTACCAAATTATATGGTCCTTATTAAAATTTTTAGGGAAGGAAATGTTTAAACTTTAGTATCATAAATTTTTTTTTGAACTACACAAATCTATTAAATAAGAGTAAGACCAGTTTGAGAATCGTATTCGAAAAAAAAAGGAAAAAGAGAAAAAAGTTTAAAGTCGTAGTTTAATAGCTTTTTTATTGGCAGGCATACAATTTATTTTATATCGATTTTTTAATTCTCGTTGATTACTAAATTACCAATTTTGACCAAAATATAATTTAAAATGTCACTGCGGCATAGTGGCGACAATCTTTCACCTCAAGTTTGTACAATTTGTAGGGAAAATTTAAATTTTTCTGGTACTGATGAAGTTTTGAGAACTTCATGCAATCACCAATTTCATCGTAACTGCTTATTGACGTGGCTAAAGCGTAATTCTACCTGTCCACAGTGTAGAAGTCATTGCAATGGTCGTGATTTCGGAATAGTACCACCTTCGAATAGGGGTGCTCGTACTAGATCACGCGCGACTAGTCATCCACCGAGTAATCCCAATGTTTCCCAAAATTTAATCCCAATCGTTCCGTCAACTTCAACCCAGGCGTTGAACCAATCACAATCACAAAATGCAGGTCCGGATTCTGCCGCCGTTGAAAGTAATTCTGTTCAGGAACCGGGTTCTAATAATAATAACAATTCAGCCTCGGCTGAAAATAACGATGATAGTAGAATTCGTAGTATTGTTGCAGCAGTTGTTTCTGCAAGACAGGCAACCATTTTTCAAGACTTAGATGAACGTGTTAATCGAATTATTGAGGGTGCATTATCGAATGCTTTAGGCAATCTTAATTTAGTGCCACCGGTTAATCCAGTTCCACCTGAGGGTGCAAATCCATCTCGATATTTCGATACTGAATGGCCTCGTGATATGCCCATTTTTGCGGATAATAACAATAATAGATCGTCCAATATTTTACAAAATAGGCTCGATGAGCGCGTGAGTGACATAACGGTCATGAACAATTATTATAAAGTAGCTAATTTAGTAAACAGCTGGGACATCAAATTTGATGGTTCGTCAAGGCTGTCGGTCGATAACTTCATTTACAGAATAGAGTCCCAAGTTCACGATACCCTAAATGGTAACTTCAATTTGCTTTGCGAGCATGTTCAATGTTTATTTATCAAAGACGCCAAGGATTGGTACTGGCATTTTCGTCGCACGGTTAATAGAGTTACTTGGCCTGTGTTGTGTGAAGCTTTACGCACAAATTTTGAGCAACACCGGTCTGATATTGATATCAAAGAGGATATGCGTGCTCGAAGACAAACTCCCTCTGAATCTTTCGATGACTATAAAAATGCTATTTTTAAAATTTCTGAGGATTTGTCAACCCCTTTGCGTGAACGCGAATTTGTCGATATTTTACAGCGCGGGTTACGTCCCAAAATAAGACAACAGTTACTATATGTTAATATAGGTTCAGTTGCTGATTTACGCCGCCTTTGTATAAAGGGCGAAAATTTATTAAAAGAAATATCGAAAACCGATAGTAGCTTAAACCGAGGCCCCTTTCAACGTAGACCGATAAATGAACTTGGTATTGAGGGTGAAGAGGAATTGGGGAATGATATTTTACCTGATTCTGAGATAAGTGAATTGGCTAGAGGTTCTACCAACACTTTGGTGTGTTGGAACTGCCGAAACGGCGGTCATAGATATTTTGACTGTCTTGAGGACCGAACTATATTTTGTTATGGATGTGGCGCCGTAGGCATTTATAAGCCAAATTGTAGCAAATGTAGTCCGGGAAACTCGAGT
This sequence comes from Delia radicum, assembly GCA_021234595.1. Taxonomy (NCBI): domain Eukaryota; kingdom Metazoa; phylum Arthropoda; class Insecta; order Diptera; family Anthomyiidae; genus Delia; species Delia radicum. The sequence continues at coordinate 116,988,618 of CM037852.1, forward strand.
CGGAGCGAAGGTGTGAGACAAAACCTTCGCCAGGACCACCCGAAAACCAATTAAAAATTTTGAAAATTCAGAAAAACCCTGATCTGACAACCGAATGTGATAAACCTTCGGATACTAAACTTAAACAAATAATTCCATATGATGTTCGCATTAAAATTTATAATGAAAAAAGGAATCAAATTTTTAATGAGACCCCTATTAGCCGTAGAAAACAACGTTCCTCATCGCGTCAGGAAAAATTTTGGAAACATATTAAATCTTCAGTAAAAGCTTTGGCTGCTCTAATTTGTTCGATCAAACATAAAACACACGATCTTAGGCCTTATGGTGAAATAGAAATTTTAGGTGAAAAACGCTTAGGTTTGTTGGATAGTGGGGCGCAAGTTTCATGTTTAGGAGGAAACTTGGCCAAGGATCTTTGTGAAAGGAACAATTTTAGGCAACATAAAACCTACGTCAGTACAGCTGACGGCAAGGAACAGATAGTGTTCGCTAATTTTAAAACCAATGTCAGTTTTAAAGATAAAACTCACACAATTGATTTTTATATTGTCCCGTCTTTGGCCCAGGAAATTATATTAGGTGTAGACTTTTGGAAAAAGTTCTCATTGGCCCCTGATATAATTTCAGAAGTTGATATAGTTAAAGATACAGATATAGTTCAATATGAGGTACATGATATGACACCTAATCAAAAATTACGTTTGGAATCTGTAAAGAATCTTTTCCCTTCTTATGAAATTGATGGGCTGGGTAAAACGCCACTATTAGAACATGAAATCGAATTGGAACCAGGTTCTCGGCCAATGAAACAGAGATATTTTCCAATATCCCCTGCAATTGAAAAGTTGGTCCATGGTGAAATTGACGACATGTTAAAACTAGGTGTAATCGAGGAAGCTCCTCCCAATAGTCCGTGGTCTAGTCCAGTAGTCCTAGTCCGAAAGTCCGATAAAGTCCGTCTGTGTCTTGATTCTAGGAAACTTAACAGTGTTACTGTTAAGGATGCCTACCCCTTACCTCATATCGAGGGAATATTAAGCCGCTTACCCAAAGCTGAATTTATTTCGTCCCTGGATTTGCGTCGTGCTTTTTGGCAAATACCTTTGTCTGTAAAATCTCGCGATTATACTTGTTTCACCGTTCCAAATCGGCCTCTATACCGGTATTGTGTTATGCCTTTTGGCCTAACCAACGCCCCTCAAGCTCTTTGCAGATTGATGGACCGCGTAATTCCATGCCATTTAAAACAAGAAGTTTTCGTCTATCTTGACGATTTACTTATAATTTCAGAGTCTTTTGATCAACATATGTCTGTTTTGTCTGAAGTTGCAAGTAAATTACGTCAAGCCGGCTTAACTATTAACGTCCGAAAAAGTAAATTCTGTATTAAAGAGGTCCAATATCTTGGGTATGTTGTAGGTAATGGTACTTTACGTACCGATCCTGAAAAGATATCGGCTGTGACCGATTATCCGCGCCCTACATCAGTAAAACAATTACGAAGATTCCTCGGCATGGCCGGGTGGTATCGACGATTCGTCGATAATTTTGCGTCAGTTACAGTACCACTCACCAATTTGTTAAAGAAGGGGAAAAACTTTTCATGGAATGATGAGGCTCAATGTGCGTTTGATGATTTGAAGGGAAAACTCTCTGCGGCACCTGTTTTAATAAGTCCGGATTATAATAAGCCATTCATACTCCAGTGTGATGCGAGTAAATTCGGAGTAGGGGCAGTTTTGGCTCAAAGGGATGCAGAAGGTCAAGAGTTGCCGGTTGCCTTCTTTTCTAAAAAGCTCAATAAGGCCCAATCTAATTATAGTGTGACTGAGCTTGAGTGCTTATCGGTCATTCTCGCGTTAAAGAAATTCCGACCCTATGTAGAAGGCCAGGATTTCTTGGTTGTTACGGACCACTCTAGTCTTCAGTGGCTAATGCGCCAAACCGACCTTTCGGGAAGATTGGCGCGCTGGTCTCTGAAGCTACAGGGGTACCGTATGCGAATTGAGCATCGTCGTGGCTCTCAAAATGTGGTGCCTGACAGTTTGTCACGTCAAAATTTTAATCCCGTTGAGGAATTGGAAATCCGCCCCTTGATTGATTTAGCTTCCCCGGAGTTTGTTTCTGAAGCTTATGTTAAATTAAGGGACAATATTTTACTTAATCAATCTAAATTACCGGATATTAAGGTCGTTGAGGATAAGATTTATAAACGTTGCGATTTTTCAAATGGAGATTCAGAGAATGACATTTTTATATGGAAACTCTGGGTTCCAGCCACTTTAGTTAATACTGTCATTGATAATGCACATTCTCCTCCTAATAAGTGTCACGGCGGGGTGGCTAAGACCTTAGAGCGTTTGAAATTGAATTTTTATTGGCCAAGGATGTCAATTGATGTAGGAGAGTTTGTTTCACGTTGTGAAGTTTGCAAACAAGCCAAATCTCCCAATACTTCGCTTAGACCTCCGATGGTAAATCATTTTTCTACCGTTCGTCCCTTTCAAAACGTCTATATTGATCTGCTAGGTCCGTACCCTCGGTCAAAAAGGGGTAATATTGGCATAATCATATTACTTGATCAGTTAACTAAGTTCCCATTTCTTAAACCAATAAGAAAATTTACTTCTTCGGCTATAGTTTCATTTTTAAAAGAGGAAATTTTTCCTATTTTCGGTACACCTGAAATGCTTTTAAGCGATAACGGTAAACAATTTAAATGTTCCCTATTTGAAAATTTGCTCCGAGATCGTGGTGTAAAACATGTTTTTACCGCCCTTTACAGCCCTCAGGCTAACGCCAGCGAACGAGTTAATCGCACGATTATCGCGGGTATAAGATCGTATATTTCCAAAGACCATTCGGAATGGGATGCTCATTTGGGGGACATCGCTGAGGCAATTCGTAGTTCCTTTCATCAAACTATAGGCTGTAGTCCTTTTTATGCTTTATTTGGCCAGAGTATGGTGAATCACGCCTCGGATTATGAGTTACACCGAAAATTAGGATCGTTTGATTGCCAGATTTTAGATCCTAAGGATAAGTTAGATTGTATAAGGAAAAACATTTTCAATCACATTGAAACTGCCTTTCAAAATTCGGCGAAAAGATATAATTTACGAAGTAATATTAGAAGCTTTTAACATAGGAGAAACCGTCTATAGGAGAAACTTTTCTTTGAGTAACGCTAGTAATAAATTTTGTGCGAAGTTTGCTCCCAGATTCATTAAGGCTAAAATAATTGGCATTAAGGGTAACAATATTTATAAATTGGAAGATGATGGCACAGGTAAACGCGAATTTTATCATGGCAAGGCATATACAGAATTTCCCATAGATCTTTCCAAACAATATAGCTGCCAGAATTGACGATTTTTTTTTTTTGACTATTTTTTTTTGTCAAAAATTGCCAAATGACGAATTGTGGTCTTCAAACGAAGATTTTTATTTAAAAAAAAAAAAAAAAAAAAAAAAAAAACAAAAAAGAAAAAAAAAAACATATAAGCATATCTTGTTTTTTTTACAACTCTAATGACTTTCGTATAAAATGATTTGAAAAAAAAAAAATCGTTCAGAACGTAAAAGTAATAAATTGCTAATCAATATACACAGAAGAAAATATTTAACTAGAAAACTTTATTAAATAATTTTGTGAAAAAAAAAGAAAAAAAGAAAAAAAATTGCCAGTTTTTCAATTACTTTTGATTAAACCAAATAAATGTTGATCAAACCTGAAGAACTGAATTTTTTTTGTAAATTTTTTTTTGTAAATATAATTGAGAAAAAAAAAAAATATTCAAGTAAAATGATTGAAGATGTAGTTTCGCCATTGAAATTGACCTTTTTAGATTTATACTTTTAGCCATTGTTTATATACTTTAATATGAATTTATATAAATTCCAAGAAAATATATTCCTTCTAAAATATTTTTAAATACTTGTTTTTCAGACTATAAAGTTTTCATAACGATTGTTAGAGCGATTTTTTTTTTTTTTTTTTTTTTTTTTTACCCAGATCGACGATTTTTCCGAAAAAGAAATATAAAATATAATTTGACGAATTTTTTTTTTACCGCCATCTGACAGTTCTGCTTACCAACCCTTTTTCATGTTTTGACATCTGTGCTGCAAAACATGTTTTGTGCTAGGTTGGTGTGAATCGGTCATTAATTTAGGAATGCGAGTTCAAAACTGTTGACAGAAACCCTATTTTCCTTTTGCCTATTTTATCGATAAATTATATCCATGTTTCAATCTCAAATTATTTCTGTACATAGTCTCTCAGTACATATTAATTTGATGAGTAGATTATAATTTTGTCTAAAGAAAAAAAAAAGGTTAGCTTGCTTGACAACTTAAAACCACATGTCATATAGTAAAAACGTTTTGAAGTGAGATGATCTAAAGCGATCTCTGATAATTACAATTTTGAAAGTGGAAAGTTTTTTTTTTAAATTGAACCTGTATAATAATTCGTTTGCAAAATCAAATTATTTTAAATTCATTACATTGAATTTCAACCTAAAATTATTATACTCAAGAAAATCAACTGCCTAATTTTCCTGGTATTGGCCAATTTTCCTTCAGAAATAATTTTTCGGGAACGGCCATTTTGGATTTTGGATTTATAATTGCCGTCACCCACGTGTGACCAAATACCATTTTTTTCCTTTTAAGGTAAGAAATTGCTTCGTAATTGATCAGGGAAGTTTTATAATGGCAATTATTTAAAATTTTTATAGATTAAATTGATTTGATACCTATTTTTGGACGTTTTGGCGACAGACCACGTGAAGACTCACGTGGCCACAGGCCACTTGAAGATTTCATCAGCCACTTTAGTATTACCTAACTGGACACGTAATTCTAGGATTTTACGGTGACACCTAAACACCTAATCTACAAATTTCATCCGAATCAACAAAAGTTGGCGAAATTAGTGTCATCTTATTGTAGAGTAATTTTGTAGGAGTAATTTTCCATCAAACGCGAAATTTCCTAGTTTTCATTTTTCTAAGAAAAAAAAAGAAAAGGTTTTTTTTTTTGAAGCCACCAATTAGTATAGCACGTAGATACTAATTTCCTATCACCCTCAATCTTAGTTTTTTTTTACAACTTGCTCAATTGAAAAAAAATACTATTAATTACTATTTCATTCATAAAAATTCCATTTTTTCTCATTTAAAAACTTTTATTAATTTCATTCATAAAAATTTTCATTCATTAACATTCTCAATTTCAAATTCTTTCTATTAACTTTCATTCATAAAAAAAAAACCCACAAATTTCTGTTTTTTTTCCATTCCATAGAAAGTGAAAGAATAGAATAAAAAAAAAAAAAAATTTGAAATTTAATAAAATCAAAATTTAAAAATTAATAATATAAAACCTAAAATTGTGAAAAATTAAAACAAAGTTTGATATGTAGTAAAACGAAATCTAAATATAAAATCTAGTAAGTCAAATTTAAAATCTAGAGAAAAAAATTTAAAGTTTAAAAATTATAAAAATAATCGAAAATTAAAATTTAGTGTGTAAGTGATTACAAGAAAAAAAAAATTTTTACATATTTTTCCTTTTGAAGATTTAATATAGTGTAAATTTAGAAAAAAAATAGGAAAGTTTTTAAAAAATTAACTCAGCAATAAGATCATAAATAATTTTTTTTAATCAATTGTGGATAACCCGATGCAGAAGGCCTTCAACATCAACGTTACTCCAGCAACCATTTTTGCAACAACAATTAAAACTGTAAGTAATAATTGCATATTTTTTTTATTGATCTTTCTTTACAACTGAGTTCGTTTTTTTTTTGATTTGTTGGAGTACGAAGGGGAGCTATAGTGTGTAAATATTTTAAGCCCAAGTTTGTTGGTGTTGTAATTTTTTTTTATAAAAACAAAATTCGTTTTGTTTTATCCCTCTTCTTACTCCAAGCTAATTATTAGTTGCTTTAAAATTCTTATTATCATTTTTGTTATTATTATTTAGTTTTTTTTTAGTTTTCGGAGTTAATATTTTTTTTTTGTTCACTATTTCCAATTTTTTTTATGTATTTCTTTAAGTAAATTTTTTTTTCCTATTGTTTTTTTTACACCCAAAGAAAAATTCCTCTCATAAATGAACTTTGGCAATATTTTGTTAGTATATTTATTTTCATTAATATGAAAAGTAAATTTAATATGTTAAAGGGTATAAAAACTAATTACTTTTGAGAATAAAATCAACATGAATTTCTAAATTTAACGCTATGGTCTGAAATTATTTAAGATGATTTTGTAGTTCAATTTTAATGGGTCTTCATCAACACCTGAAGACAAAGGTTGGGTTAGGGTACAGTGCAGGCTATAAAAATGAGTCCTGTGATTACTAAAGTTTATTAAATTTCCTTCAACATCGTCTGATAGTACAATTTGCTTTTATTGTCTGGCTTTAAAAATAGTGTGTACAATTTTCTCGTTATGACTGCCTAAACGGGTATTTGTTGCCTTTCTAGATTTGATAATGAACCCACGGTGACTGAATCTGCCGGTAGAATATCTAGGTACACACATAGTAAGGTTAACTAAAATTCATCAACCCGGGTAAAAATTCAATTATAGGGCAGATAACATAACAACTTGTGTGTTTACTAGGGTATTCAATCGGTTAACCGTTACTCGATTAATCGATGAAATGATGTCGAACAATTGTTCGAGTAATTCGAAGTGGCCAATTTCGAGTAAAGAATAACTCGAACAATTTTGGTCGATTAATCGAGTAACTCGAGTAATTTAAAAATATGAACTATTTTATATTTTTTTAATATTTTGTATAAAATAATGTGACTGTTATAGTGAATATTTAAATGTTAAGTGTATTTTTATATTAAGTGAGCACTGTTAAAGAAATTATATTACGCAAAACGAAGAACTTAATGCGAAAAACTCCGATATCGAAGAAACTTGGATATTTTTTAAAGAAACAAGTTCTAAGACTGGGGTGTTTAAGAATATTGGTGCGGATTTGAGGGTTAAAAGTGGGATCAAACATTATTTTTTTTTTTAATTTAGATGCCATTTGATCTAAAGAAACTACATATAAATACTATATTTTCAAAAAGGAATTTTTAAATGTCATTTACTAAAAACTTTTTGTTGGTCCCTTTTATGTCGTTGTAACAAGCCAATTTTAGAAGCCCTATATGGAAATTCATAGCGGTCCTACGCAAAATTTCCACATATTAAAATTTACATATAGAAGTAATGAAGTTTTCATTAAAATGATGAAAATCTTCTTAAATATTCATGAAAGTTCTTTCAAAACTTCTTTATAATTTTTTTAGAAAAATTACATACATATCTCAAAATCCTAAAATGATAGGACACAATGGACTATTTTTTCGTTTAGTACTAACACACTAATATAACAAAACTGTGTCAAGTCTGAGTGAAATTACAAAACGGATCACCTTACAAATATTTTTATAAAACAGTTTAATACATATTTATGAACCAGTTATATTGAAAGAAAATCAATGAAGATTTCAACATATTTATAAAGAATTTCATTGATATAATAACGCTTTTGCTTTGAGTGTACTGAGACAAAACTGTCGCAATAATAAATGATCTTAGCAAATGTTTTTCTCTTTTAGATATACTTTTTACTAAAATTTTTAATTAATTTGTTAATTTTTATATATATGTTATATTAGTACTAATAAAATATAAAAACTTAACAAAAATGTGAGTTTTTGGAAAATAAAATTAAAGTATTAAAATTGTTCGAGTTACTCGAGTTATTCGAGCAATTTTAAAATCTTAGTCGCCAGTCGAGTAAATTAAAAACCTCAAAATCGAGTTACTCGATTACTCGAACAAAAGCAAACCCGAGTAAATTGAATACCCTAGTGTTTACCCTTCATTTTTAACTTTTTCGTCAATAATTAAAATTTTTATTTATTTATTTACATGATATTAAAGTTATATAAATATAAGACTAATATATAAACAATATTAGCACTGGCTAAAAAATTTGAGTCATATTGGACCACGTTAACACATGATGCATATCAATCAAAGTTTGAGGCTTAAATTTATTTCGAAAATTTAAAAAAAAATAGTTTCTGTGTGCTGAACAAGAGTCGCTTTAATGGATTTTGATATAATATATATCAAAACGTGTTCTGATGATGGAAACCTAGAAAATTCACGAAATAGATCTATCAACACATTCCTGAAAGGGTCAAATAATAAATTTGAAAACAAAAAACTCTATAGATTATTTGTTAGGACAATATCCTAATGAAGAAATATAGAGTATGGCCTCGAACTTGAATAATTTTCATTTTCATAATATATATCGTAAAAAAAATACTGAAAAATATGTTACCAGATCCGTGCATAGCAATTGCCAAAACCAAATTAAAATAAAAAGATTGCACTGTAAGTAAAGTATCAACTTTTGAAATGACACACTACGGCACACGTTAAAGTCCCCAAAGAAAGTTTCATTGAATTAATGAAATATTTTCATCAAATGAATTATAATGGAGAAAGTATTTTTTTCTGTTTCATATTTATTTATATTTTTATATTTATTTATTAACTTTTCTGTTTTTTTTTTTGTCATCTCGCTGAAGGCGACTTGAACCCGCAACCACGGTTGGTGCACCAACATGTAAACAGTACCGCTTTACCGATTGGCCTCAATAACCAAAACAAAATGATGTGCTTATTTAGACTTTTGTATTAAAATAGCTTTTTCCAATAGTTGAAGCGCCTCCTGTTGAAATCTGATGAAACTAAATGTTTGGTGTATAAAAAAAATATTGCATATTTAAAGCATTAACCAAAAACATTTTATGAAAATTTCATTTACCTAATGAATTTTTCTTTAATTTAATGAAAATTATTCATTAGGTCAATGAATCCAACTTAATGAAAGACATTAATTAATAGTATGATTGATTCGATCAGTGTACTGACAGAGTTTTTTGTTTTACATGATCTTGAACTTGAAATTGCTCACTATTCGTAAATATTTATGCAACATTCTTCATAACTTCATTATTACTGCATACCAAAATATCATTAATATTTTTTTTTTTATAAAAATAGCCCATATCTCGAAAACCGAAATAGAAATATTATTTTAGTTTAATACACTTCGATAACAAAATTTAACTAGGATTATGAAAACGATTCATTAATATTTATAAAACAGTTTAATTGGATGTAAAACAATGTAGTTTTCATCAGATTTATGATGGCTTTGCGTGTATTAATTAAATTGATACAAAAAAAGAATGGTATGGGAGTGTGTTGTACCTTGAAACGATTAAAAACGATCTGGTTTTTGATTTAACACGCTTCTGAAACTATTTGTATAATAAATTAAGTAAAATTATTTTCCGAAAGTCAACTAAATTAAGAACCCAAGAAACAAAAGTGTTTTCTAATCACATAATTTTGTTTTCCTTTAAATTCACATCATTTGACAGAAAATGAAAAAAATTAAGTTTTGGCAAAGGACACATATTAATTTAAAATATTTGTGTAAATTGATCATTTCACCATGGCCCTTTCTTTCATTTGGGAACAACCATAACATACATTCTTTGAAATGATTTGGATATATGGATCTTTCAAAAGCACAATTTTGGAACATTCTTTTAGGGGCGAAATATTGCAAAAGATAAAGTGCGGAACTTTCGAAATCTAAATCATTGCGAAAAAATGTATTTTCGAACTCTGTGCATTTCTCTTTTTTATAATATAAAGTATGTAGTTGTAAATTCGTTCATATGTATGTAAGGTGGATCGTTTCAGGAAAAAAAAATTAGCGGCTTCCTGAAAATATACGTTGTCTTTTTTTTAGTAAAATAGTTCCCAAATATTTTGCGATAACCGTTAGTGAGCTGGACCATTTTTAAAAAAGGTTTCGTTCCAAAAAGACATTTTTTCAAAATGGTCCAGCTCTCACTAACGGTTGTTGCAAAAAATTAAAAAATTGTTGTGTTTTGACCCTCTTTAATCCAATTATGTCTGTAAAATTATTTAACACATTCAATTTAAACATTTCTATTGACATTAATAAATCTAATAAATTCCCATCCATATTTTTATACAAAACTATGAAAAAATTTAATCTCCCACAGTAAATGAATATATTCGTATATAAGGCTTTCCATATTAAGTGTAGCGGGTCAATCACTAACTTCAGTATTTTTGCTCTATACCCAGCAAAAAATAGCGCTTCAAAGAAGCGCTTCCGGAAGGCATTATTTAATTAGAAGTGCTTCCGGAAGGCATTATTTAATTACGAAGCGCTTCCAGAAGGCATGATTTTTGTTCGCGATGTCCCACTTGATATGTCTCTTTTAAGCAGTTGAAAAGCGCTTCTTTCATGTGCTCTTAGAAGCAATAAATTCATGCCTTCTTAACAGCTTCGGGAAGAGCTTCTGAAAGAGCTTCTGGAAGAGCTTGTGGAAGAGCTTCTGAAAGAGCTTCTAGAAGAGCTTCTGAAAGCGCTTGTGGAAGAGCTTATGAAAGAGCTGCTGAAAGAGCTTCTGAAAGAGCTTCTGGAAGAGCTTCTGAAAGAGCTTCTGGAAGAGCTTTTTTAATATAAAACAAAAAGTCTATTCATTATAATATAGTTTTGTTAAGATTTTTTTTATATTTTTTAAAAAAATCTGTAATATTTTAAAATTAGAACTAAAAAACATAACTAAAGCTGCTTTTTATTAAAATTTTAATGTCAGGTTTGCAATATGGCAATTATAAAAGATGGACAAAATCAACAATATTTTTCTAAAAAAAAAACTAAAAAATTGCATTTTGCATTGCATTTTGCAAAATTTGTTAAAAAAATGTTTAGCGTGTCTATGACGTGCCTTTAATGAGTTAAACGAATTTCTTTGCATATTAGAACTTTGAATGTTCTTTGAAAGCATTAAAAAAAATCATTAATTTTTATGAAAAAATTGACAAAAAATTTAATTTTCGTACAGTTAATGATGTTTTTACTAAATAAATAAAATTGATTTATTGATACTTTATTGCTTCATTGTATGCATTCTTCATTGCTTCATTGTATGCATTCTTCATTGCTTCATTGTATGAATTCTTTATTGCTCCATTGTATGCATACTTTATTGCTTCATTGTATGCATATTTTATTGCTTTAAAGAAGGCATTTTGGGAAGCACTACACAATGCCTTAAATAATTGCTTTATAGTATGCATGACGGTAAAGCGCTATTTTGGAAGCATATAAAGGCAGCAACTGCTTACCAAATCGAGTTTTTTTTTTGCTGGGTATGCTACAAATAGGCATGGTTAAATAATGAAAATTGTAGGTGCTACAAATTTCAATATACTTGAAAAACGTCCTATTTTGTATTCTAGGTTTGGTTGAGTAGATCACAATTTTCAGAAATTTTAATACACTCTCAATTATTGTTAAAAAAACACTTTTTTACTTAATTTATTAACTTACAAAGAAACTACGTAATGATGAAACCGCAGATTTCAATGAAACTTGAATATGTTGTGAAGGACAAAAAATCATTATTTTTTATTTTTTTTTGTTTCTAAATCTCAAGTTCAGGTATTAAAAAAATGAGCTGAAAAGCTACAGCAATATGGGTATTAGGCATGTTGGCAAGGAGGTCAAGGGGGAGACCTGTTAGTCTTACTTCTCGTGATAACGATCCCACATACCAAATTCTTAGTTCATCGATTTAGTGGTTTGGACTGGCCGCCAAGGGGAGAGTTTTCCCTACGTTAACCCATATTTTACCACGTTCCTGGCTATAAATCAAAAAAGTATCATAAAAGTGAGCTAGTTCATATTGGAAGAAACATATATTTTTATTTTAAAAATTTCTGACCACAGGGATTTGGGCAGGCCGCCAATGGGAAGACTTTTACCCTTTATGCCACTCCCAAAATCCGATCCATATAGATGTCTACTTCGAATGAGCAACTCACGTACCAAATTTAAAATTCCTTGCCCCTCCGCGGGGGAATTGCCAGAACTCCCGTCTATACAGATATCTTCTTGTGATGAGGTACCCTACCTATCAAACTTCAAGTTCCTCGCTTTAGTGGTGTGGCCAGTCCGTCAAGGGGAAGCTGTTTCCCTTTTAGCCCCTCCTGGTAGAAATTTCCAAAATTCCTCTCTTTACAGATGTCTACTCCCGTTTAGGAACTCATGTACCAAATTTCAAGTTCCTAGTATCAGCGGTTCGGCCAGGCCCCCAAGGGGCAGATTTTCCCCCTTTTTGCCCCTCACCGTGTTAGTTTCCAATAATTCCGTCAATACTACTCGTCATAAGACACCCACATACCAAATTTCAAGTTCCTCGCTTTGGTGGTTTGGCCAGTCCGCCAAGGAGGAGACTTTTCCCCTTACTGCCCTCCCCGTAGGAATTTCCAAAAATCCCCTTTATACTGATGTGCACTCCTTGAGTAGACATCAGACCATGTAAAGACCTAGTCGTCTCCATAAAAAAGAAAAATTATGCTTCACCGCATGCAAATATTAAGAAATTTTGATAAAATTGTAGAGTATCCTACAATTGATTAAACACATGTGGTCTTGAATTAGGTGGCATTAACAAAAAAAAAAATACTCCACAAAATGTGAGTATAGGGTTTAAAAACACTATATTTCCGATTTAAGAAAAACCTATTAAAAAAAAAATCTGTAGACAAATTTAAAAGCTATGACAACACACACTATAACATACTTTTATAAAAGCTTCGGGTGCGCTGAATCCCAATCTGACCTCAGAATTTCGATATCACAGAGATATGTTAACGTAAAGTTTAGAACACATCGTTTTTTTGCTATATTCAGGACGTTATAACATTGCGTATTATGACTTTTTCACCACCGTTGTTTTGTTATTTGAAATTTCTCCCTGTTGTTTTGAAAACTTAAGTTTAACCCTTCTGATATCTCGTTTCTTCTTTGAGAAATCGTCCGTTATACTCATAACGAAAATACTATATCCATAAATTTAAACTTACGATTTTTCCGCAATGAAATAAGATACTAGATAGGTTTAAACCTGAGTTTTGAAAACAAGAAGACGGAATTTCAGATGACATAACAAATTTTATGAAAAAGTCATAGTTCGTGATGTTATAACGTCCCGATTATAGCAAAAACCCGGGTGGAGAATATATTGGGTCAGATTTTGATTCAACTGATCTCAAAATAAAAAAATTATAAATTTAGGTGAAGTGAGGCGTTGTGATTTTAAAAATTATCCTATTAAGTAAATACCTACTACTTTTGTGGGCCTTATATGTACATATATGCAGTAGGTCTAAACATGGACCGATGCAATCAAAAACTAAAAGGCTTCGATCTTATGTCGATATGAGTCAATGTATTATATTTCATTAAAAAAATCATTAAATTCGCGAACTAAATTACGGGTGCCCTTATATATGCGTAAACGTTTAACATTTTGTGGCAAGGTGTATTTTGGTTAACTACATTTAAAAAGCTAGGTAAAACAAAAAACATTTACCGAGAAAAAAAAAATTACATTTTTTGTTCTCAAAATTTTCAAGTAGAAGACTTACAGATATTTTGAAGAGCAGAAATAAACAGCAAACCTTGCACGTCCTTGCTATACAAAATAATTAAGAATAATAACTATACAGTAGGTATTATGGATTAATACAATATTTTTTTATGAAGGATAAATCTCCATATATCGTACTGCTGCAATTTCAGATTGCTCAAAACAACTATTTTGTTAACGAAAAAACAGGAGCAGTGGTAGAAAGTAAATTGCAAAATTAAAAATTTAGAATCCATTACGCATGTTATAAGGATTGGGTATTTCATTTGTTTAAACAAGCCGTTTCCAACGCGCTCTTTTAAAAACTTGAACTGGGTTTAAGAGAGTTTTGAAAAAAGTGTGTTAACAGTGGTACTTCCATGCTCTTAAGCAATTATAATTAAATTTCAAGTTGATTTGTGTTGTTTTATGCATTCTTTAAATAAGTTTTGTATAATTAACACAAGTTGTACAAAATAATAAAAATTATGCATTAAAAGAACCTCTTAAAAACTCTTTCTCTTAAAACCAGTTGGCATATAAAATTTAACAGATGTTATGTTAGTCTATATGTTCGTTGGTTTAAAACCTAATAATTATAACGTTGTTTTTTAATACCTTAAAAAAAATATATTAATAATCATTACAAAACAAAAAGCCGTAGTTTTTCATGTTTTTTTGCAGTAAATTTTGAAACTCATTTATATTTTAATTACAAATGGTGCTAAAAAAATATATAAATGTGATAGAATTTCTTTCGTTAAATTTTACTTCTTATATTGATAAGTCTTGCCATATACAATTATATATAAAAGTGATAGAATTGTTTGTGTTTATATGATCAGATATACAAGATATGCTAATATATAACATACGATACAATGATATATGATATATATTACGCCATATTAAAAAAATTCACAAACTAAGTATAAGATATGAACATATATCTTAATATATTGCCACACATATAAGCATATATATAATAATATAAAGTTGTATAGGAGTATATAGAAACGTTTTTCATCGGGTAGGCATATAGTGTGTAGTCAACTGAGTCGTAATAATCAATTAAACCGGTTTTGAAAATTTTGTTAGATACACCCTTTTGGAGTTAGGTGAAGAAATTATTTCTTTTGTTTATTTTTAATTAAATTTTAATTTTAACAAAATATCCCAGCAAAAACTTTCATTACCAAATAAGTGGTTATATAATGGAAATTTCCACTGCTTATTATTTGGCGATATACTAAATATTTTTGTTAGGCGAAGTCATGTTTATAAGTAGTCAGGCTTACCCGCTCGCTTACAAAAAATAAATAAAAATAAGTAGTTATTAGATGCTAAATAATAAGTGGTTACAAACTTGGTTACGAAAAGTTGCTTTATAAGTAATTATGACTGCAAAAAGTGACCGTTAAAAAATGAGATTTACGAATTGAAGATTTTTGATTTTAAATGACTTTTTTTTGTATATAATATTGGCATCCAGCAAAATCTTAGTAATGAGTCTCATTACCAGTATCTATATAATAAGCAGTAGTATTTGGGCCAACTGCATATAATTCGGCGTCAAAACTGTTTTTTTTTTTTTATTCGACGAGGTAATTTAGGTAATTAGTTTTACATATTTGCTTCATGAAAAAACTCACAAAATTTTTACACTCACTTACTCGCTGCATTACAAAAATAAGTGGTTACCAAAATAATTAGTTATTCGTATGCGTATAAGCAACTTTAAAAATATGTGGCGACAAGTTTCTAAATAATAGGGCTTATCCTTATACTTATCAGTAATTAAAAAATAAGTAGTTGATAAAAATACATTATATTTGTTATAAAATAATTAATTAAGATTGACCCTTATAAAAACGACTTAGTCAAACAAAAATAACTAGTAGTGACGCTAAATTATAATGTGTTAAGATATTTATTTTCATTATATATCCGCTTACGTGATAATGAAAAATTTTGCTGGGTATACTTAAATGCATAGCCAATAGCGCTTTATCCGGCTTATTCTGTTGTCTAATTACTAATGGCTAAGTCCAAATGTTTGTTATAGGACTCATAATAAAATAGGCCGTTATTAAGAAGTCAATATTTTTTAGTTTGAAATAATACAACAGGGTATGATTATCATTATTGGTAATGCAAACAGTAATAAGATGACATTGCCAATATTTGCTAGGATGCAATTAAAAGTATTAAAAAATGCATTTATAGCTAAATATGCTAATATGTGCATTCATATCGAAATATGCAACAACAAATCGATGACATTTTATTCCTTTCTTTGATTCGGAAAAGTATTTGATCAAAATCGATTTTAGGCTACTGACAATAAACATGCCTTTTGTATCGAAGTCGCTGTAGTGACAATAAATAATATTAAAAGAAATTTTATCGTCACCTTTTTGAAAAAGGTTATTTCATGTTTTTACACACAGAGAAATAAAGTGCCAACCGATTTGAAAAGTGTGTTAATTGTAACAACTTATAAATTCAGTTACAACAACGATATTTACGTTAGATTTGTGAAGTTTTTGGGTGTTGCAACTAAAATTCAGTTGGATTAACTGAACTTTGTTGTGAAAACTAATGTTCTGTTGTACCAACCAACTGAAATTCGTAATAACCGAATTTGAGGTCGCAGTAACCAAATTTCAGTTGGCAAATAGCTAAATTTTTCTCAGTGTGTATCATATCATATAAGACAATATATATATAATATAATAACTAAGTTTGACATAGATACGAATACATTTTTTAGTTGGAAATTTCGTATGGAAAGCCTTGTATATGATTCTACATTAATATTGTTACTCATAACCCACAGTTTGTTATTTGAATTTCTTAAGCACAGTATGAGATTGTTAGTTATTTGTTATAAACTTTTTAAAATATTTCATAATTTTTTTTTTGTGTTTTGTATCTTTTACATTTCTTTAACATAGAACAATTCAAATTATATGCAGGTTCAATAAACGACCCCACTTTAAACCACGCCGACGTTGATGTTCATGTTGACGCAAATTCAATGAATGCTGTTGGTGTTGCTGCCGCTACAAACAAGATCGACCCTAAAATAAAATTACCCCCAGGATTGGATGTTTTGAATCATGTTTAAATGAATTGAAATTAGTTACACGTCGCTATTCAAAAAAACAAATCAAATGGATTAACAATCGTTTTTTAGCCAGTAAAGATCGTCAAGTGCCCGATCTTTATGAATTGGATACTAGTGATGTCAGTCAATGGCATGAACGAGTTTTCTTCACCTGCTATCAACATTATTAATTGTTATCGTAACGATCAGGTGTGTGAAATAGAGCCGATGAAAAAGAAATTACATCCGGGTGCAGAATTAAATGAAGAGGTAAGTTAAAATCACATATACTACAATTTTTCTTAAAATTTTTCTTCAGAGTAAATTTTAATAACACTATTCGACAAGTTTAAATTTTTGGAAGAACCACCCTCTTGCAATATATAATTTTTGCATAATTTGTTAAGCTAATCACAAATATGGTTATATGCACTAAGCAAATTATGTAGGTAGAAAGTTAAAAATAAATATTTCTTTGGTAATTTAACTGTATATTCCATTGAAACAACTTTACCGATTAAAAATGTCGATTTTTTATGGAAAATTTATTGTAAATGTACTCTATGGACATTTTTAAATACATATTCTGCTGATATAATATGCTGAGGATTACCAAACTTTTGAGCCCAATTTTGTACAAAAAATCAAAAAAATACGGGTAGCGAACTATAAAAGCTCTTTTTTTCCCATAATCAACTGGATAATACGCATCGTTTGAGCTCTATAGTACATTTCGGGACTCCCTAATGGTGTATTAACACTTAAAAATGATTTATGCGAGAACTTTTTAAAAAAAACCGCAAAAATGAAATGTTTCTTAATATTTTTTTTTGTGCAATTGATGGATATGACTGGATGAACATACATTTGTATGAAGTTGTGTATATTTTCATACAATCCTTTACAAACATGTAGCATTTATTGTAATTTTTCAGACTGAAACTCGGATTTAATTATATTTAGATATATCAGTTTACATACAAACATATACAATTATACCAGGTCAAATCCTGATACAAACACATATGGTTTTACATAATTATATCTATTTTTATCAGTTTATATATAAACTAATACAATTAGATACAAAACTGATACAATCTAATAAAACTTTCTTTGGTCATAATTTGGATAAAATTGTACTGGACATTTATCTAATTGCATCAGATTCGATCTAAACCCATACAAATAGATACATTTTTTTTTTGGATGAAAAATCTATGGTTATATATATGCTATATAATACAATGAAACAAATTCTATCACTTTTATATATAATTATATATGGCATCACATATAACTCTATATAAATATACGTGTTAAAATTAAAAAGAAAAATTCCATAACTTTTATTTATAATTATATATAAACATATATGGTAAAAATTAATAAAGAAATCTATCACTTTCATATATATGTATAATTATCAGAAAAGACAAAAAAAGAAAATTCAATGTATTTAAAGCAAGAATGTATATTCTAAAAAGCAAAATTAAAAAACTTGGAAAAACTACACTTAAAACAAAGTTCAAAGTTATTAGATTAAATAATATTTATAAGTAAATTATCATTTTAAGTCAGATAATCGTAAAAAACAAATCTTAAGAAAACGCTTTTTAAAGCTCAAAATCGTTAAAAAGAAGTCTACAAAGAAAAAAAGTTAATATGCATTCTGTGATAATTAAATTAAATATAAACATATATGGCATAAACAAGAAAAAAAAACTTATTACATTTGCTTATAATTGCATATGCATTACTTAATTGTTAAATTAAAATCACATCTAATGTTAAAATCCTTTGATTTGTATTTAAATAATGATTATTATTTGACTTCTGAAACAAAATATTAGTGCGGATTTCAAAACAATTTTAAAGGATTTTATGAAGTTATTGTATCAAATTATATATAACTTGATTGAAATTTGCTAGACTAATTTTGGATCAAATTATATCAACTGAGATCCCATGGAATCACATGAGATAAGGTTATGTATGCCATTTTTCGAATCAGCTAATATATGGTGTGATATGAATTTATATATATGACTATATATCGGGAACTTTTTTCAACATCAAAATTCCAAATGGTGTTCCACGTATGACGTTGGAGATACAATGAAGTTTTCTAATTATTATTTGCAAACTGTAAACATATCAATAATAATAAATAAAAAGTAAACAAGAATTTTTAAAAACTCGACATAATCTTCTATTTTTAAATAATTAACAAAAATTAACTGTTTACTGCAAAATTACCCTTTTGGTAGTTGTTTATACTAAAAATAACTATTCAAATAACTACTAAAATAACTATTCGAAACAACTGTTACTGAAGTACAGTATTTTTGGTTAGTTATTTTTTAAAATAACTATCTAAAATCGTAGTTTTGTGTGTTCTCATAGAAAAATGACTACAATACAAGTTAAAACAACTACTACTGTTTACTACCCGAATGGCCTACATGCAGGTACTGTAAAAATATTCTGAGTGTAGTTTTAGGAGTTGTAATATTGTTTATTTGATTTCTTTTCGTCACATTGGACTTTATATACAAATAGTAAATAGCTAACTAACTACAAGAAAAGAAATACAACATTTAATAATAGTCTATTAAATAAATGTATTTTCTAATCCGAACCTTACCTTAAATATTTTAATTTATTTAATAATATTTACAGAGTTTTCATTTTATTTGTCTTACTGATCTTACGTAACATTTTCTTTCACACTAAAGATAAAAGAGAAAAAAGATATAACAAGTCGCTTGTTGCAGACGGCATATAGGTTTTTGTGTTTTTATCTTTTGACACACATACACTTTGTCAAAAAGTCGAAAGAACTGCATAAAATAAATATTACTGCAATGCAGTAATGTTGGTAGGTTGTATAAAAATTAACCTCAAAAACGTTAAAAAAAAATTTTAAAGCAAAACAACTACAATTGGCAGTTTAAATAACTGCAAGCAAATTACTACAAAAATAACTGTCATAGAACTTTTCCGAGTGTGTTTGTCACAGTTAGTTTTTAAGATATTTAGGATTTTTTGATTTCCACTGAACACCTTGTTTTTATTAGTTTTGGACAAATTTGACAATGAAAAAATGTTTATTGGGCTTATTAGATACGATTTTGAGTGTTTAAATTTAAGGAAAAGTCCATAGTTAAGCAATGAATTCAGTAATCGGCCGCCGGACATTGGGCTAAATAGAAAAAAACGGTCGGCGCCGATTATTTAACTTTACAGCTAAACTTCGGCTTTTATCTTAAAGTTTTACTGAAAATCGAATCCAAACGACTCAACAAATATGTTTTCAATATCAAAATTTGTCCACATTGAAACCAAATACCAAAAACCGACCAAATATCGTTTATTGGCCGAAGTCTTTGGTCGGACACTATTAAGCATTCATTTAAATGTTTTAATGTTCAAGGATATTTTAAGGATTCTATAAGAAATTTTAAATTCTTCATTTTTCAGTTCAATCCCTTAAGTCTTGACCGCAGCTTGAAGATTTTGATTTTTTATAAAACCTTGCCAAGCAAGTTGAAATTTTGACAAACATTTATTATTCTCTTTTTATATGAAGGAGTAGAGTTTGTAATATTAAACAAACAAATTTTAGTCAAAAATTTTCAATTAAACTTTTGATTTCAAACTGACTTTCAATTAAAAGTTTAATAATATCTTTAAAAGCTTAATGGAAAATAAATTTGATGCACACAAAATTTATAATTTTTATAACCCAAAAAAATCGCTAAAACTACAAACAATCATCAAACTTTAAATAAAAGTTGATAATTTTCGTAATTTTTTTTAATTTTGGTGTTTTTTTTAATTTTAACGATTTATGATTTTTTCAATTTCGTCTATTTTTCAAATTTTTACAATTTTGTCGTTTTTCTATTTTAGCGATTTGCGTAATTTTTGTGGTTTTTTAAAGTTTTTTTTTTTTTTTATTCTAAAAGTTTTTTTTAATTTTGACGATTTTTTCCAAATATAACGATTTTTTATTTTTTAAATTTAAGCAATTTTTCCTCAATTGTTTTGCAAATTTTTATCAAAGTTTTAATATTATCAACTAAAATTTGTTTCAAATTAAAAACAATATTCAATTACATTTTTAATAGATGTGATTAAAAAATTAATTAAAAATAAAATCAATCAAATTATTTTAATTGATACTACAATTTCCTTAATTAGACCAAATTCAATTAGAACTTTTAATTGAATTAACAAATATTTTAAATTGAAACACGATTTTAAATTCTTCTGTATAACAGATATGTGTTAATGTTTGACTCTAGTCAGCAAATTAAATTATTTAATTTTTAGCCAAATATTAATTTATTACACTACTTTGTTCGACTTATGTTTATAGAATTCTAACATTTGACCCTTAATTTCTTTTTATCTTTAACCTTTAGTGCATGAAATTTTAGTTTGTTTGTGCAAAGACTCATATAATTTTTTAAATTTTTATTAGATTTTAATACGAACATTTTTTTGAAGCATCTGGTTTGAGTGTTATTTTTAAAAATACTTAATGAATTTGCTGTTGTAAAAACTAGAGGAAATAAACCAAAAAAAAAAAAAAAAATATTCTAAGTTCCTTACAGAATCCTGAAAAAATCCTTGAGCATTAAAACAAATTATTATACTCAAATGGGTACTTATCTTCTGTAGATTTGAAAACCATAAAATTGTTTAACATTTATCTTTAATTCGCGGTATTAACGAAATATTAACAAAAAAAAATAAGGAGTTCAACAAAAATGGAAATATCTCGAAACTCTTAATCAAAAATTTGTATTGCAAGAGGAAGTATGTTGTTGTTTAATAGTGCACAGTGGGGTGTCTCACAAATATTTTGGAAATAACTCAACAATTCCTTGGGGGCTGATCGGAATTCCCATGAAACATGACCCAGCTATAATCAACGTAATTTCAAGATTAAGTATGAAGGAAGGGTGCGCTAGACAAAGCAGGTGCTGATCAATTAACTCCAAAGTAGGACACCTCAAGTATTCAAAAATTTTGAGAGCTTGCTATTTTTATATTTATCAACCGATTTTAGAAATTAAAAATTTCTGTAATCTGCTTGTAATGGCCAACAATAAATGGGTTTTCTCTTAAAATGCCTATTATCCGTATTTGAAAATGAAAAAACCTGTTCCGGTATATTGCCAATGGAAAAGGCAACTCAATCCCGATTGCTTTGAAAAGTGCTGTGATAACTATTGACTACAAGTTATTTAATTACACAAACATGTCAGTGTAATATCATGTTTTAGTAGTTTGAGAGTGAAAATGCTGTTTATTTTTGCTCAAATTAAAAATATTTGTAAGTCGACCTTCTACAATATTAATTAAAACTATTACTTCATGTAATTTTTTTTAATAATTCGTAATATTCGCGGCGTTACAGTAGGTAGCACAATATTTATATTGAAAGTAATCAACTTGAGTAGATAGATCATTCATTAAATTACTTTATTAATATTAGAAATAAGTAATTTTTACTTGTCGGGAATTAAAATAGGTTTCGTATGGTAATAAAGGAGTTGACGCATAATTTTCGAAAATATATCATACAGTTATATAGCATGGAAGCTTTTTTGTGCGTTTAACTATATATGCAACTGGGAGAATGTAATTTATGTTAAGGTCGAGTATGCTAAATGCGATGGTGCTAGCTTGTTTTTAAAAGTTAGCGCTTGTAGCCAGATATTCGCGATTTTAGAGTGTAATAACATCTATAATTTTTTTTGTAATTTGTCTAATTTATTGAATTAAATAAATTTAATTCTATTGGAATATTCACAACACAATTTTGTTTTTTATTTTGATTAGAATTTTTACAATGCGTGGAACATGATCTGAAACAGTATTTTAAAGAAGCAAAATCGAAAAAAAAACTTTGGGGGCAATTAAGGGCAAACCGTGTTAGAATAAATTAAAACTTTTATTAAATATTGCTTGTTTCTGCATAAATTTAAAATCGCAAATATCGCGAAAACGAGCGCTAACTTTAAAAACTGGCTATGTCCAATATATTCAGCGTATTCGAATTTAGTTTAGTAGCTGGGTCAAAATTTTTGACTAGCACTGATAATTATGCTTAATGTAATTATGTTGAAATAATCATTATTTCATGCTTACATCGCGAGTATCTCAGAATCGCTAGCAGCTGAATGCTTTGTGAGACCAGATTCGTGACACACATATCATAGATACACTCAAGAAAAAGCTCCATCATATTTATGAAAAACTTCATACAAGGTGCGCAAAAATAACCTTCCGATGTTTTTTGGCTGTAATTTAAAAAAAAAATTAAAAATTTTGATTCTTCTTGTGGATTATTTTTCTCATAGAAAAATGACTACAATACAAGTTAAAACAACTACTACTGTTTACTACCCGAATGGCCTACATGCAGGTACTGTAAAAATATTCTGAGTGTAGTTTTAGGAGTTGTAATATTGTTTATTTGATTTCTTTTCGTACATTGACTTTATATACAAATAGTAAATAGCTAACTAACTACAAGAAAGAAATACAACATTTAATAATATTCTATTAAATAAATGTATTTTCTAATCCGAACCTTACCTTAATATTTTATTTATTTAATAATATTTACAGAGTTTTCATTTTATTTGTCTTACTTATCTTACTTAACATTTTCTTTCACACTAAAGATAAAAGAGAAAAAAGATATAAACAAGTCGCTTGTTGCAGACGGCATATAGGTTTTTTTGTGTTTTTATCTTTTGACACACATACACTTTGTCAAAAAGTCGAAAGAACTGCATAAAATAAATATTACTGCAATGCAGTAATGTTGGTAGGTTGTATAAAAATTAACTCAAAAACGTTAAAAAAAAATTTTAAAGCAAAACAACTACATTGCAGTTTAAATAACTGCAAGCAAATTACTACAAAAATAACTGTCATAGAACTTTTCCGAGTGTGTTTGTCACAGTTAGTTTTTAAGATATTTAGGATTTTTTGATTTCCACTGAACACCCTTGTTTTATTAGTTTTGGACAAATTTGACAAATGAAAAAATGTTTATTGGGCTTATTAGATACGATTTTGAGTGTTAAATTAAGGAAAAGTCCATAGTTAAGCAATGAATTCAGTAATCGGCCGCCGGACATGGGCTAAATAGAAAAAACGTCGGCGGCCGATTATTTAACTTTACAGCTAAACTTCGGCTTTTATCTTAAAAGTTTTACTGAAAATCGAATCCAAACGACTCAACAAATATGTTTTCAATATCAAAATTTGTCCACATTGAAACCAAATACCAAAAACCGACCAAATATCGTTTATTGGCCGAAGTCTTTGGTCGGACACTATTAAGCATTCATTTAAATGTTTTAATGTTCAAGGATATTTTAAGGATTCTATAAGAAATTTTAAATTTCTCATTTTTCAGTTCAATCCCTTAAGTCTTGACCGCAGCTTGAAGATTTTGATTTTTTATAAAACCTTGCAAAGCAAGTTGAAATTTTGACAAACATTTTATTATTCTCTTTTTATATGAAGGAGTAGAGTTTGTAATATTAAACAAACAAATTTTAGTCAAAAATTTTCAATTAAACTTTTGATTTCAAACTGACTTTCAATTAAAAGTTTAATAATATCTTTTAAAAGCTTAATGGAAAATAAATTTGATGCACACAAAATTTATAATTTTTATAACCCAAAAAAATCGCTAAAACTACAAACAATCATCAAACTTTAAATAAAAGTTTGATAATTTTCGTAATTTTTTTTTATTTTGGTGTTTTTTTTTAATTTTAACGATTTATGATTTTTTCAATTTCGTCTATTTTTCAAATTTTTACAATTTTGTCGTTTTTCTATTTTTTAGCGATTTTGCGTAATTTTTGTGGTTTTTTAAAGTTTTTTTTTTTTTTATTCTTAAAGTTTTTTTTAATTTTGACGATTTTTTCCAAATATTAACGATTTTTTTTTTTTAAATTTAAGCAATTTTTCCTCAATTGTTTGCAAATTTTTATCAAAGTTTTAATATTATCAACTAAAATTTGTTTCAAATAAAAACAATATTCAATTACATTTTTAATAGATGTGATTAAAAAATTAATTAAAAATAAAATCAATCAAATTATTTTAATTGATACTACAATTTCCTTAATTAGACCAAATTCAATTAAACTTTTAATTGAATTAACAAATATTTTAATTGAAACACGATTTTAAATTCTTCTGTATAACAGATATGTGTTAATGTTTGACTCTAGTCAGCAAATTAAATTATTTAATTTTTAGCCAAATATTAATTTATTACACTACTTTTGTTCGACTTATGTTTATAGAATTCTAACATTTGACCCTTAATTTCTTTTTATCTTAACCCTTTAGTGCATGAAATTTTAGTTTGTTTTGTGCAAAGACTCATATAATTTTTTAAATTTTTATTAGATTTTAATACGAACATTTTTTTGAAGCATCTGGTTGAGTGTTATTTTAAAATACTTAATGAATTTGCTGTTGTAAAAACTAGAGGAAAATAAACCAAAAAAAAAAAAAATATTCTAAGTTCCTTACAGAATCCTGAAAAAATCCTTGAGCATTAAAACAAATTATTATACTCAAATGGGTACTTATTATTCTGTAGATTGAAAACCATAAAATGTTTAACATTTATCTTTAATTTCGCGGTATTAACGAAATATAACAAAAAAAAATAAGGAGTTCAACAAAAAATGGGAAATATCTCGAAACTCTTAATCAAAAATTTTGTATTGCAAGAGGAAGTATGTTGTTGTTTAATAGTGCACAGTGGGGTGTCTCACAATATTTTGGAAATAACTCAACAATTCCTTGGGGGCTGATCGGATTCCCATGAAAAATGACCCAGCTATAATCAACGTAATTTCAAGATTAAGTATGGAAGAAGGGTTGCGCTAGACAAAGCAGGTGCCTGATCAATTAACTCCAAAGTAGGACACCTCAAGTTATTCAATAAATTTTGAGAGGCTTGCCTATTTTATATTATCAACCGATTTTTAGAATTAAAATTTCTGTAATCTGCTTGTAATGGCCAACAATAATGGGTTTCTCTTAAAATGCCTAAGTTATCCGTATTTGAAAATGAAAAAACCTGTTCCGGTATATTGCCAATGGAAAAGGCAACTCAATCCCGATTGCTTTGAAAAGTGCTGTATAACTATTGACTACAAGTTATTTAATTACACAAACATGTCAGTGTAATATCATGTTTTAGTAGTTTGAGAGTGAAAATGCTGTTTATTTTTTGCTCAAATTAAAAATATTTGTAAGTCGAGACCTTCTACAATATTAATTAAAACTAATTACTTCATGTAATTTTTTTTAATAATTCGTAATATTCGCGGCGTTACAGTATGTAGCACAATATTTATATTGGAAAGTATCAACTTGAGTAGATAGATCATTCATGTAAATTACTTTATTAATATAGAATAAGTAATTTTTTACTTGTCGGGATTAAAATAATGTTTCGTATGGTAATAAAGGATGTTGACGCATAATTTCGAAAAATATCATACGTTATATTAGCATGGAAGCTTTTTTGTGCGTTTACTATATATCAACTGGGAGAATGTAATTATTGTTAAGTCGAGTATGCTAAATCGATGGTGCTAGCTGTTTTTAAAAGTTAGCGCTTGTATCCAGATATTCGCGATTTTAGAGTGGATGAACATCTATAATTTTTTTTGTAAATTTGTCTAATTTATTGAATTTAAATAATGTAATGATTCTATTGAATATTCACAACACAATTTTTTTTTTTTATTTGATTAGAATTTTTACAATGCGTGGAACATGATCTGAAACAGTATTTTTAAAGAAGGCAAAAATCGAAAAAAAAACTTTGGGGCAATTTAACGGCAACCGTGTTAGAATAAATTAAAACTTTTATTAAATATTGCTTGTTTCTGCATAAAATTTAAAATCGCAAATATCGCGAAAACGAGCGCTAACTTTAAAAACTGGCTATGTCCAATATATTCAGCGTATTCGAATTTAGTTTAGTAGCTGGGTCAAAATTTTGACTAGCACTGATAATTATGCTTAATGTAATTATGTTGAAATAATCATTATTTTCATGCTTACATCGCGAGTATCTCAGAATCGCTAGCAGCTGATGCTTGTGAGACCAGATTCGTGACACACATATCATAGATACACTCAAAGAAAAAGCTCCATCATATTTATGAAAAACTTCATACAAGGTGGCGCAAAAATAACCTTCCGATGTTTTTGGCTGTCATTTAAAAAAAAAATTAAAAATTTTGATTCTTCTTGTGGAATTATTTTTATTTTGTATTTTAATTTTTTTACATCAAGTCGAGAATATGATGTCATGTAAATGGCCGCCGCCACAGTTGATTGTCATTTAAGCCCTTTTTATGGCATTTTCCATCACTTTGGCCAAAACTTCCGGCGATAGGTCCTCACATTCTTGACGGATATTGTCTTTAAGAGCTGCAAGAGTCTGAGGCTTGTTGACATAAACCCGCGACTTCAAAAAGCCCCACAAAAGAAGTCTGGAGCGGTCAAATCAGGCGATCTTGCTGGCCGGTGCAAATCGCCAAAACGGGAGATTAGGCGCCCGGGAATGCATCCTTCAGCATATCGGTTGTGGCACGTGCAGTGTGTGCCGTTGCACCGTCCAATTCATCAAGTTGCGGCAAAAAGAACTCGTTGATCATTGCTCTGTAGCGCTCACCATTCACAGTAACCGTTTGGCCCACGACGTCTTCGAAGAAAAAAAGGTCCGATGACTCCTCCAGCGAAAACAGCACACCATACAGTGACTTTGAGCGGGTGTAATGGCTCTTCGTGGGTTACACGCGGATTTTCAGTGCCCCAGAAGCGTAAATTTTGCTTATTTACGTACCCGCTAAGATGGAAATGGGCCTCATCACTCATGATTATTTTGATGAAAAATGTCAAATAAATAGGTCAAATAAATAGTCACCAATATTCCGCGTTCTGGAGCAGTGTAGCGTAACATTGTTTATTAACGTGTATTTCGCATGTGTTTACTACACAAATGTCAAAACAGAACTGACATTAGGGGCCAATCGCAAAATTTATAGCATTTTCTGATAGGAGGATTACTTTTGCGCCACCTGTTACATATGATGAAAAACTTCATTGATTTTCTTTCAACGTAACACTTCATAAATATGATGAAGCTGTTTAATAAAAGTTCGAATTGATGACTGGCTAGTCCAAATTTTTGACTGGCACTGATAATTATGTATGTTTAATGTAATTATTTGAAATAACCATAATTTTCGTGCTTACATCGCGAATATCTCAGAATCGCTGACAGCTGAAAGCTTTGTGAGACCAGATTTGTAACAAACATATCATAGATACACTCAAACAAAAAGCTTCATCATATTTATGAAATACTTCATAAATATGATGAAAAACTTCATTGATTTTCGTTCAATGTAACACTTCACAAATATGATGAAGCTGTTTCATAAAAGTTCAAAACTGATGACAAGCTTCATCGTATTTATGAATGTTTGATAAATATAAGGAAGTTTCATAGCTTTTCATGAATGTTTCATTAGCAGAGAAGACAAATATGCTTTTTTTTGAAATTATTGCTGACATTTGCATTTTTTTTTGACATTTTTTATTTTTATTTTTTGAGCTAAAAGCAGGATTTTTTTAGATTTTTGAGCTTTTAAATTTCCTTTTAAGATATCATCGCTTTAAATACTTTTCCCTAATTTGTTTACTTTTTCTTTTAAAAATTGTAATTTTTTACTATTTTTTGTAGTTTTACTATTTTTGCTTTTTTCCAAAATTTTTTTTGATATAAACACAATGGATTTTGCCTCTGGCAATTCAAATATTTTTATGAAATGAATAATGTTCTTTGGTACCGTACAAACACAATAAAGGATATAGCCAATGACGAATAATTATTGTTAAACATTATTTTTAAAAACCAGTATAAAACCCAAAAAAACGTATGCCTTATTTATTTTTTCTTATCCTATATCCAAATTTCATTGGGATCGGAGAGAACACATCGGGAGACTCCCCTTTGGTAGTAATTACAACGTCAAAAAAGTTCTGTATATAGCTCATTTTCATTCAAATAATAAAGTTATGAAAATTATATTCCTTAGTTGGTTATTTTCCTCCCCTTAGAACCCTCCGGATTCCTCAATTTTTTTACTAAAATTTCAACTTTAACAAATTTTTTCTCTGAGTGCACTACCCAACTTAGAAAATAAAAAACCGGTGAAGGTGCTCCAATTTATTATTTTTAACAACGTTTCAAATGTGGTGGAGACAGCAATAAATGTAAAAAAATGTTGGACTATTACACAGATGGTCCCGGGTTCGATTCTCGGTTGAGGACAACGTCAATTTTAAAAATAATATGTATGAGTTTTCTATCCCTCATATATCACAGCGCCCAACTTCGGTGTTCCCATAGCACTTAACTCTACCGAAGTAAAATAATGAAGCAGGGCTATGAACCAAAAAGCTTCAATAAGTTCGCCAACTCATCATCTCGCGCAATTACAGTGCTGACATACTTGAAGCCCTTCATGCTTCCTTTTATCTCTCCACTATCCCCTTTCCTAAGAAAGCAACACATTAATAAATTGGAAGAATTTCCTGAGTGTGGCTTCTCTTTAGAAAAAAAAAAACAAATTTATTAAACAAATTGTTTTTGTTTTAATTAAATCAACAGCAAGGTTCACCTTAGTATGAAATATCATTGAAACCCAGCAAAAAATAGCGCTTCAAAGAAGCGCTTCCGGAAGGCATTATTCAATTACAAAGTGCTTCCTTAAGGCATTCCAGAAAGCATGATTCTTGTTCGCGATGTCCCACTTGGTATGTCTCTTTTTTTAGCAGTTTGAAAAGCGCTTCTTTCATGTGCTCTTAGAAGCAATAAATTCATGCCTTCTTAAGAGCTTCGGGAAGAGGTTCGGGAAGAGCTTGAGGAAGAGCTTCTGAAAGAGCTTCTGGAAGAGCTTCTGGAAGAGCTTCTGAAAGAGCTTCTGGAAGAGCTTGTGGAAGAGCTTCTGAAAGAGCTTCTGGAAGAACTTCTGAAAGAGCTTCTGAAGAAGCTTCTGGAAGAGCTTCTTTTAAGCGCTTTAACAATTACTTCTTTTAAAGCAATATAGAATGCATTGAAAAGTGCACATATTATCGTTATAAAAGTTCACGTACCAAAAGCGTTGAAATTTGAAGTTTAAATATATATTTTTGCACAGAAATTATTTTTTTTTTTATTTTTCTTTTGGCAGAGTTTTATTTATTCTGCCATAAAAAATATTTTGTTTTTAAAATATATATTTTTTTAATAGACTAAGGTACGCTGAATCCGAATCTGTCAAGCAAATCCTTCACCCCATTTGTAGTAGGTTTTGCTTAATTATTCGAAACTTAATAGCAAAATTATGATTTTTTTTAAGAAAATAAATCTACATAACATAATCAATAATCATGTCGGTGTTTGTTTTGCAAGGAAGTTGACGATTTCTCATGTTTAGTTTTTATACTTATAAATTTTTGTATTAAAAATTGAAAATATCTGAAATATTTAGACAAGAATATTTTTAGACTAAAAAAATGGAGTATGCAACGTAAATATGAAAACCGCGATATTTTAAAAACTACAAATTAAACAAAAAGTATGAATTACAAAGATAGGTTCTGCCAAAAGTTTAGTAGTAATCTTGATAATATATTTTTTTTAGGGAGAGAGGTTTTTTTACTTTGATATTAGATTCATGTGGAAAATTAGTTTAAATTTTAAATTCTTTTCTCTTTTTCTGGCTTATCACAGTTTTTGCAATTGTTTGGCATTGAAACTACTTTTTCCGAAGAGCTATTCTAAAACTTATTTTAAATATTTCTTATAAGTGTAAATCATAGCTCCATAACATAGACTGCATGAGGACAGAAATACTTGTTTTCTTGAGTACTTCAAATTTTTTAAATTTCAGACATGCTTTCAAAAAAGAATGATATTTATTAATTCCCCTTTTTAACTCCTAAACCATTTTTTCAAATTTCTTAATTTGAATTTCGGATATTGCAGACGTGTTCCTATACAAATAAATTTAAGTTTTAACTCCTTTTCTTGCTAGAAATATTTTAAGACCGCACATCCAAATTTAAGCGAAATCGATTTTTGAACGCGGAGACACCTTCATTGTAAGTCCCAAACGATTAATCAAATTTATCTAAACCACTTTTGTAACGAATATAAAATAAAATTTCTAACAAAAATGTACTTAACTAACAATTCAGTAATTTATATTTTATAAAAATAAAATGATTTAAATATTTTAATTACTTTTTAATATAAAACAAACAGTCTATTAATTATAATATAGTTTTGTTAAGATTTTTTTTAAATTTTTTAAAAAAATCTTTAATATTTTAAAATAAGAACTAAAAAACATAACTAAAGCTGGTTTTTATTAAAATTTTAATGTCAGGTTTGCAATATGGCAATTATAAAAGTTGAACAAAATCAACAATATTTTTCTAAAAAAAATTAAAAAATAGCATTTTGCAAATTTGGTTAAAAAATGTTTATTTAGCGTGTCTATGACGTGCCTTTAATGAGTTAAACGAATTTCTTTGCATATTAGAACTTTGAATGTTCTTTGAAAGCGTTAAAAAAAATCATTAATTTTTCTGAAAAAAATTTACAAAAAATTTGATTTTCATACAGTTAATGACGTTTTTACTAAACAAATTAAATTGATTTATGGATACTTTATTGCTTCATTGTATGCATTCTTCATTGCTTCATTGTATGCATTCTTCATTGCTTCATTGTATGCATTCTTTATTGCTTCATTGTATGCATACTGTATTGCTTCATTGTATGCATTCTTTATTGCTTCATTGTATGCATACTTTATTGCTTCAAAGAAAGCATTTTGGGAAGCACTACAGAATGCCTTAAATAATTGCTTTATAGTATGCATGACGGTGAAGCGCTATTTTGGAAGCATATGAAGGCAGCAACTGCTTACCAAATCGAGTTTTTTTTTTTTGCTAGGAATACATTCATTAACAAATATTCTGTTGTAAAATAAAAGCTTAACATTTTCAACAAAAAAAATGTTTATGGATATCCGCAAATTTTATCCGATTCGGTTGAAGCTTGGTTCATAATGTTTATATATGATTAAGGGGTTGTCCCGGGAGTTCTCGTCACGGGTATTCCCGGGAATTTCAGTTATTAAAACTTCCCGCTCTTCCGGGAAATAAAAAAGTGGCAAAATTGGATGTGGTGCTGTAGAAGAGAAAACTTTTGAAAAAGTTTTAAATGTAGATCTCAGTATAGAAACGGTAATGACATGTCATTACTTTTCTCACTACCAGTAATGACACTAGCTTACTCTCTGCATTATTTTAACACAAATAATAAGGACTTGCTAGTAACTAGTTAATGTTCCCATTATTTCAATACAAAAATATTGCGTTAGCCACTTTATTTTATCGTTATTTTAAAAATAATGTAATGATATAATAAGTTTTTGAAAATCTATTTTTATACTCATTATTATTTTACTTACAGTTTGTATTATATATATAACTACATATTTTTGATTTTTTGTAAGCTGGATAGTAATGACATTTTGTGCAAGCAAGTCATTTATGTTTTTATCTATCAAGTATAACATGTCGAAATAGCTCAGATGGCAGAGCGTTTGACTGACAACC
The DNA here is from genome assembly GCA_021234595.1 of Delia radicum. NCBI lineage: Eukaryota > Metazoa > Arthropoda > Insecta > Diptera > Anthomyiidae > Delia > Delia radicum. The sequence goes on from CM037852.1 coordinate 117,021,050, forward strand.
TGGAGGCCCGGCTCCGAATCCCGTGTTAGACCATTTTATTAAAAAAAAAATGTTCAATAAAGCAAATATTTTTTTATTAAATTTAGTTTTTTTTGAAAATTTATTTTTAGACTTTTTTTTGTCGTAATTGTTTTTCTACACTGGGTTGTTTTTGAAAAGGTTGATAAAAGTTAACCGAAAACACGGTAATAGGTCAATTTGTTAAGAGAATCAAAGTCAGTAAAACTTTGAGTGTATTAGGGGCAATTCACACGCTATCTTTTGATCTGGTATCTGGAGAATTATACTTTTTCTTGATTACAAAAATCTTGGCACGGAATTTGCATATAAAAGCTAGAAATTATTTATCCAAGTTTCTCTAAAAAAAATTTAATTAAAACTTTTTTATTTTTTTATTTTATTAATTAATAATCATATAATTACAAATTATATACTATTACCCTAACCGAGCACTAGCTATTATGGCTTTCAGCGCGTTGTAGCGAGAATAGACCAGCGCCTCTGGTGGGAATCGAACCCACGACCCCCGCACTGATAAGCCAGCACGCTACCAACTAGCCTACCGGGGCGCACAAATTAAAATTTATTTTGTAGTATTTTAGTGTTTCTTTAACTCAATTTGTGAGCAAGTTATTATATAAATTCTAAACAAATTTACTTTTATAATTTCCATGGAGAGGAGTCCCAAAATTCCAGGAAATTTATAGAAATTCCTCGCTTTCCCGTTAACCGAAAAAGTGAGGGAAAGCGAAAACTCTAATATGATTTCATGAAGATGTGCCAAATTTGGATAAAATCGGTTTATATTTAGAAAATGTAAAATAAATTTTAATTTTAATTTTTGAAAATCTGTTTCTATTCTCAAGTTTTTGGAATACTACTTTGTGTGTCCTACTTTGAAGTCTAATTGATCAGCGCTTGATAGATCTATTGGGCCCTTCTTTGAATCTTAAGCTTAAACTTACGTTGATTATGGCTGTGTAAAGTTTCATGGCAATATCTGAATGTTTTCCAAAATATTTGTGAAACACCCCTCTGTGTAGTACAATGTGATGTTTAAAAAATGTTTTTTAATTTTTTTTTTTTACTTAATTTTAGACCTCGAACTTTTGTACCATTTGTGAAAGACATTTTATCGGAGAATATCAATGGTATTTACATCTAAAGTCAAATAAACACAAAAAACGCAAGGAAGGCCTTAAGAAAATGGAAAAAAGTACAAACCTCCGAAAATCTCCATGCTACAGACATTTAATAAATTCACTTTAGACTTATAATATTTGTTTTAAATATCAAACAAAATAAAATCTTATTTTTATTGTCAATTGTTGTTAATTTACAATTATTGTATAATTTTTACATGAATACAGTTCTTGTCAAATAAAATTTTAAATTCAACAAGAAAAAAAAAATATTCTGATTTTATTTATTTGTTTAACTAAATTAAACGTTAAGTAAGGATATCATTTACACATTATAAATTGTTTTTATTAATTTATGATGTTGCGGGGATTAAATAATTATTAACTTCAGTTTTATTTAACTTATTTATTTAATATAATTTCATTAATTTAATAATTTTAATTTTGTATTTTTTTTTTTCTTTAAATAAATTTTAAATTTTTTGTTAAATTTAAAAGTATACACATAACACTTATTAACATTATTTATGAATTCCTTTTATTTAAATATTATATTTTAGTGTATTTTTTCATTATTTAAAACATATGACTATATTTTGGCGTTAATTATTATTCAAAAATTTATTTATGAAAATTATGTCTACGGAGATGTATGATGTTTTAGAATTTAATAAAATTAACGGCCTCACCAAGAAAACTCAACACATTTATTTTATCTTTTATGCCTCGGTAAGGTCGTTTTTATTTTGATTATCACAAGCAAAATCTCTTAAGAGCTTAAAAGTAATGTTTTGTCATCATCTATTTCGGAAAATTCATCGGAAAATTCATCATTAACGCAGAAAGCTTAATTCGAATCACTCTTAAGAACGTTTTTGCTATTCCTCATACTTTTAAGGAGTCCAATCAATTTATATAAAAATTTTACTGTATAGTTAACTGCAATTTAAATTTTTGTTGTCCTAAAATTTAAATAAATTCTGCAAGTATGCCTATAATTATATAAATGAACTGTTTCGATAATTCTTTTTATACTACAGGTAATGTATGGATCAAATTTTATAATATGAAACACATTTAGATTTTCTTTTCGAAAGGTATTATGAAAAATTTAACAAATTAATAATAACATTTAATATATAATTAAATACTAATGGTTAGTGTACAATCAGGTAAGTAATATTTAATTAAATCTTTGGCAAAAAAATGGGGGAAACCTTCAACTAAATTGCAAAAATCAAGTGACTTCACTGTTTTTTTGAATAAGGCAAATACTATTTCAATCTAGCTGGAAAACCTGCTGTTTTGGATTTTCGACGCTCTTTCAGAATCTTTCACCCAAATTTGATTTTGAGCGTCCCCGAATTTTTCAACGTTTCTAAAGTATGGAAACCCTGAAATGTGAAAACATTTTCCGAAATGATATTTGTTTTAATCGCTATAATTCTTAACTAGTAGAGATATTAACATGAAACTTTTACCATAGTGTAGAATGGAAGTAGTGCTATATAATGGGTTGCCATTTTTCCATCCAGTACCACATATTCAATACAATTTTTTTACATTTAGAATATAATTTGTTTTTGAAATAATTCAAAACCTAGGGGGACCTGGGCCATCTGAACCGATACCAAATTAAAGCTCACTTTTTCTCTGCCACCACACCAAGTTTCATAAAAATATCTTGTATATTTCCCATTATTTTAGATTTTCAAAAATTGCGATGCAAAATAAGTCGAAAAATTCAGATTGATTCCAAAAATCATGTGACTTCCCCGTTTTTGGAATAACTCGGTCAATTCTGGTCCCATCGGGCTGGAAACCCTATTGTTTTGGATTTTCGACGCTCCTTTCAGAATCTTTCACCCAATTTGATTTGAGCGTCCCCGAATTTTCAACGTTTTGAAGTATGGCAACCCTGAAATGTGAAAACATAATGGGTTGCCATTTTCATCCAGTACCACATATTCAATACAATTTTTTTACATTTAGAATATAATTTTGTTTTTGAAATAATTCAAAACCTAGGGGACCTGAGCCATCTGAACCGATACCAAATTAAAGCTCACTTTTTTCTCTGCCACCACACCAAGTTTCATAAAAATATCTTGTATATTTCCCATTATTTTAGATTTTCAAAAATTGCGATGCAAAAAAAGGTGAAAATTCAGATTGATTCCAAAAATCATGTGACTTCCCCGTTTTTGGAATAACTCGGTCCAATTCTGGTCCAATCGGGCTGGAAACCCTATTGTTTTGGATTTTCGACGCTCTTTCAGAATCTTTCACCCAAATTTGATTTTGAGCGTCCCCGAATTTTTCAGCGTTTTTGAAGTATGGCAACCCTGAAATTGAAAACATTTTCCGAAATGATATTTGTTTTAATCGCTATAATTTCTTAACTAGTAGAGATATTAACATGAACTTTTTACCATAGTGTAGAATGGAAGTAGTGCTATATAATGGGTTTGCCATTTTTCCATCCTGTACCACATATTCAATACAATTTTTTTACATTTAGAATATAATTTTGTTTTGAAATAATTCAAAACCTAGGGGACCTGGGCCATCTGAACCGATACCAAATTAAAGCTCACTTTTTTCTCTGCAACCACACCAAGTTTCATAAAAATATCTTGTATATTTCCCATTATTTTAGATTTTCAAAAATTGCGATGCAAAATAAGGCGAAAAATTCAGATTGATTCCAAAAAAATCATGTGACTTCCCCGTTTTTGGAATAACTCGGTCAATTCTGGTCCAATCGGGATGGAAACCCTATTGTTTTGGATTTCGACGCTCTTTCAGAATCTTTTCACCCAAATTTGATTTTGAGCGTCCCCGAATTTTTCAACGTTTTTGAAGTATGGCAACCCTGAAATGTGAAACAGTTTTCCGAAATGATATTTGTTTAATCGCTATAATTCTTAACTAGTAGAGATATTAACATGAAACTTTTACTATAGTGTAGAATGGAAGTAGTGCTATATAATGGGTTGCCATTTTTCCCATCCAGTACCCACATATTCAATACAATTTTTTACATTTAGAATATAATTTTGTTTTTGAAATAATTCAAAACCTAGGGGACCTGGACCATCTGAACCGATACCAAATTAAAGCTCACTTTTTTCTCTGCCACCACACCAAGTTTCATAAAAATATCTTGTATATTTCCCATTATTTTAGATTTTCAAAATTGCGATGCAAAAAAAGGTGAAAAATTCAGATTGATTCCAAAAATCATGTGACTTCCCCGTTTTTGGAATAACTCGGTCAATTCTGGTCCAATCGGGCTGGAAACCCTATTGTTTTGGATTTTCGACGCTCTTCAGAATCTTTCACCCAAATTTGATTTTGAGCGTCCCCGAATTTTTCAACGTTTTTGAAGTATGGCAACCCTGAAATGTGAAACATTTTCCGAAATGATATTTGTTTTAATCGCTATAATTTCTTAACTAGTAGAGATATTAACATGAAACTTTTACCATAGTGTTGAATGGAAGTAGTGCTATATAATGGGTTGCCATTTTTCCATCCAGTACCACATATTCAATACAATTTTTTTACATTTAGAATATAATTTTGTTTTTGAAATAATTCAAAACCTAGGGGACCTGGGCCATCTGAACCGATACCAAATTAAAGCTCAATCTTTTCTCTGCCACACACCAAGTTTCATAAAAATATCTTGTATATTTCCCATTATTTAGATTTTCAAAATTGCGATGCAAAATAAGGCGAAAAATTCAGATTGATTCCAAAAATCATGTGACTTCCCCGTTTTTGGAATAACTCGGTCAATTCTGGTCCAATCGGGCTGGAAACCCTATTGTTTTGGATTTTCGACGCTCTTTCAGAATCTATTCACCCAAATTGATTTTGAGCGTCCCCGAATTTTTCAACGTTTTTGAAGCATGGCAACCCTGAAATGTGAAAAACATTTTCCGAAATGATATTGTTTTAATCGCTATAATTTCTTAACTAGTAGAGATATTAACATGAAACTTTTACCATAGTGTAGAATGGAAGTAGTGCTATATAATGGGTTGCCATTTTTCCATCCAGTAACCACATATTCAATACAATTTTTTTACATTTAGAAATATAATTTTGTGTTTGAAATAATTCAAAACCTAGGGGACCTGGGCCATCTGAACCGATACCAAATTAAAGCTCACTTTTTTCTCTGCCACCACACCAAGTTTCATAAAAATATCTTGTATATTTCCCATTATTTTAGATTTTCAAAAATTGCGATGCAAAATAAGGCGAAAAATTCAGATTGATTCCAAAAATCATGTGACTTCCCCGTTTTGGAATAACTCGGTCAATTCTGGTCCAATCGGGATGGAAACCCTATTGTTTTGGATTTTCGACGCTCTTTCAGAATCTTTCACCCAAATTTGATTTTGAGCGTCCCCCGGAATTTTCAACGTTTTTGAAGTATGGCAACCCTGAAATGTGAAAACATTTCTCCGAAATGATATTTGTTTAATCGCTATAATTTCTTAACTAGTAGAGATATTAACATGAAACTTTTACTATAGTGTAGAATGGAAGTAGTGCTATATAATGGGGTTGCCATTTTTCCATCCAGTACCACCTATTCAATACAATTTTTTTACATTTAGATATAATTTTTGTTTTTGAAATAATTCAAAATCTAGGGGACCTGGACCATCGAACCGATACCAAATTAAAGCTCACTTTTTTTCTCTGCCACCACACCAAGTTTCATAAAAATATCTTGTATATTTCCCATTTATTTAGATTTTCAAAAATTTGCGATGCAAAAAAAGGTTGGAAAAATTCAGATTGATTCCAAAAATCATGTGACTTCCCCGTTTTTGGAATTAACTCTGGTCAATTCTGGTCCAATCGGGCTGGAATCCCTATTGTTTGATTTTCGGACGCTTCTTTCAGAATCTTTCACCCAAATTTGATTTTGAGCGTCCCCCCCGAATTTTTCAACGTTTTTGAAGTATGGCACCCTGAAATGTGAAAACATTTTCCGAAATGATATTTGTTTTAATCGCTATAATTTCTTAACTAGTAGAGCTATTAACATGAAACTTTTACCATAGTGTTGAATGGAAGTAGTGCTATATAATGGGTTGCCATTTTTCCATCCAGTACCACATATTCAATACAATTTTTTTACATTTAGAATATAATTTGTTTTTGAAATAATTCAAAACCTAGGGGACCTGGGCCATCTGAACCGATACCAAATTAAAGCTCAATCTTTTCTCTGCCACCACACCAAGTTTCATAAAAATATCTTGTATATTTCCCATTATTTTAGATTTTCAAAAATTGCGATGCAAAATAAGGCGAAAAATTCAGATTGATTCCAAAAATCATGTGACTTCCCCGTTTTTGGAATAACTCGGTCAATTCTGGTCCAATCGGGCTGGAAACCCTATTGTTTTGGATTTTCGACGCTCTTTCAGAATCTTTCACCCAAATTTGATTTTGAGCGTCCCCGAATTTTTCAAACGGTTTTTGAAGTATGGCAAACCCTAAAATGTGAAAACATTTTCCGAAATGATATTTGTTTTAATCGCTATAATTTCTTAACTAGTAGAGATATTAACATGAAACTTTTAACCATAGTGTAGAATGGAGTAGTGGCTATATAATGGGGTTGCCATTTTTCCATCCAGTACACATATTCAATACAATTTTTTTACATTTAGAATATAATTTTGTTTTTGAAATAATTCAAAACCTAGGGGACCTGGGCCATCTGAACCGATACCAAATTAAAGCTCACTTTATTCTCGTGCCACCACCACCAAGTTTCATAAAAATATCTTGTATATTTCCCATTATTTTAGATTTCAAAAATTGCGATGCAAAATAAGGCGAAAAAATTCAGATTGATTCCAAAACAATCATGTGACTTCCCCGTTTTTGGAATAACTCGGTCAATTCTGGTCCAATCGTGGCTGGAAACCCTATTGTTTTGGATTTTCGACGCTCTTTTAGAATCTTTCACCCAAATTTGATTTTGAGCGTCCCCGAATTTTTCAAACGTTTTTGAAGTATGGCAAACCCTGAAATGTGAAAACATTTTCCGAAATGATATTTGTTTTAATCGCTATAATTTCTTAACTAGTAGAGATATTAACATGAAACTTTTACCATAGTGTAGAATGGAAGTAGTGATATATAATGGGTTGCCATTTTTCCATCCAGTACCACATATTCAATACAATTTTTTTACATTTAGAATATAATTTTGTTTTTGAAATAATTCAAAACCTAGTTGACCTGGGCCATCTGAACCGATACCAAATTAAAGCTCACTTTTTTCTCTGCCACCACACCAAGTTTCATAAAATATCTTGTATATTTCCCATTATTTTAGATTTTCAAAAATTGCGATGCAAAATAAGGCGAAAAATTCAGATTGATTCCAAAAATCATGTGACTTCCCCGTTTTGGAATAACTCGGGGTCAATTCTGGTCCAATCGGGCTGGAAACCCTATTGTTTTGGATTTTCGCACGCTCGTTTCAGAATCTTTCACTTCATTCACCCAAATTTGATTTTGAGCGTCCCCGAATTTTTCAAAACGTTTTTGAAGTATGGCAACCCTGAAATGTGAAAACATTTCCGAAATGATATTGTTTTAATCGCTATAATTTCTTAACTAGTAGAGATATTAACATGAAACTTTTACCATAGTGTAGAATGGAAGTAGTGCTATATAATGGGTTGCCATTTTTCCATCCAGTAACCACATATTCAATACAATTTTTTTACATTTAGAATATAATTGTTTTTTTGAAATATTCAAAACCTAGGGGACCTGGGCCATCTGAACCGATACCAAATTAAAGCTCACTTTTTTCTCTGCCACCACACCAAGTTCATAAAAATATCTTGTATATTTCCCATTATTTTAGATTTCAAAAATTGCGATGCAAAATAAGTCGAAAAATTCAGATTGATTCCAAAAATCATGTGAACTTCCCCGTTTTTGGAATAAACTCGGTCATTCTGGTCCCATCGGGCTGGAAACCCTATTGTTTTGGATTTTCGACGCTCTTTCAGAATCTTTCACCCAAATTGGATTTTGAGCGTCCCCGAATTTTTCAACGTTTTTGAAGTATGGCAACCCTGAAATGTGAAAAACATAATGGGTTGCCATTTTTCATCCAGTACCACATATTCAATACAATTTTTTTACATTTAGAATATAATTTTGTTTTTGAAATAATTCAAAACCTAGGGGACCTGAGCCATCTGAACCGATACCAAATTAAAGCTCACTTTTTTCTCTGCCACCACACAAGTTTCATAAAAATATCTGTATATTTCCCATTATTTTAGATTTTCAAAAATTGCGATGCAAAAAAAGGTGAAAAAATTCAGATTGATTCCAAAAATCCATGTGACTTCTCCCCGTTTTGGAATAACTCGGTCAATTCTGGTCCAATCGGCTGGAAACCCTATTGTTTTTGGATTTTCGACGCTCTTTCAGAATCTTTCATTCACCCAAATTTGATTTTGAGCGTCCCGAATTTTTCAGCGTTTTTGAAGTATGGCAACCCTGAAATGTGAAAAACATTTTCCGAAATGATATTTGTTTTAATCGCTATAATTTCTTAACTAGTAGAGATATTAACATGAAACTTTTACCATAGTGTAGAAGGGAAGTCGTGCTATATAATGGGTTGCCAATTTTTCCATCCTGTACACATATTCACTACAATTTTTTTACATTTAGAATATAATTTTGTTTTTGAAATAATTCAAAACCTAGGGGACCTGGGCCATCTGAACCGATACCAAATTAAAAGCTCACTTTTTTCTCTGCAACCACAACCAAGTTTCATAAAAATATCTTGTATATTTCCCATTATTTTAGATTTTCAAAATTGCGAATGCAAAATAAGGCGAAAAATTCAGATTGATTCCAAAAATCATGTGACTTCCCCGTTTTTGGAATAACTCGGGTCAATTCTGGTCAATCGGGATGGAAACCCTATTGTTTTGGATTTTCGACGCTCTTTCAGAATCTTTCACCCAAATTTGATTTTGAGCGTCCCCGAATTTTTCAACGTTTTGAAGTATGGCAACCCTGAAATGTGAAAACATTTTCCGAAATGATATTTGTTTTAATCGCTATAATTTCTTAACTAGTAGAGATATTAACATGAAACTTTTACTATAGTGGTAGAATGGAAGTAGTGCTATATAATGGGTTGCCATTTTTCCATCCAGTACCACATATTCAATACAATTTTTTTACATTTAGAATATAATTTGTTTTTGAAATAATTCAAAACCTAGGGGACCTGGACCATCTGAAACCGATACCAAATAAAGCTCACTTTTTTCTCTGCCACCACACCAAGTTTCATAAAAATATCTTGTATATTTCCCATTATTTTAGATTTCAAAAATTGCGATGCAAAATAAGGTGAAAAATTCAGATTGATTCCAAAAATCATGTGACTTCCCCGTTTTGGAATAACTCGGTCATTCTGGTCCAATCGGGCTGGAAACCCTATTGTTTTGGATTTTCGACGCTCTGTTCAGAATCTTTCACCCAAATTTGATTTTGAGCGTCCCCCGAATTTTTCAACGTTTTTGAAGTATGGCAACCCTGAAATGTGAAAACATTTTCCGAAATGATATTTGTTTTAATCGCTATAATTTCTTAACTAGTAGAGATATTAACATGAACTTTTACCATAGTGTTGAATGGAAGTAGTGCTATATAATGGGTTGCCATTTTTCCATCCAGTACCACATATTCAATACAATTTTTTACATTTAGAATATAATTTTGTTTTTGAAATAATTCAAACCTAGGGGACCTGGGCCATCTGAACCGATACCAAATTAAAGCTCAATCTTTTCTCTGCCACCACACCAAGTTCATAAAAATATCTTGTATATTTCCCATTATTTTAGATTTTCAAAAATTGCGATGCAAATAAGGCGAAAAATTCAGATTGATTCCAAAAATCATGTGACTTCCCCGTTTTTGGAATAACTCGGTCAATTCTGGTCCAATCGGGCTGGAAACCCTATTGTTTTGGATTTTCGACGCTCTTTCAGAATCTTCATCACCCAAATTTGATTTGAGCGTCCCCGAATTTTTCAACGTTTTTGAAGTATGGCAACCCTGAAATGTGAAAACATTTTCCGAAATGATATTTGTTTTAATCGCTATAATTCTTAACTAGTGGAGATATTAACATGAAACTTTTACCATAGTGTAGAATGGAAGTAGTGCTATATAATGGGGTTGCCATTTTTCCATCCAGTACCACATATTCAATACAATTTTTTTACATTTAGAATATAATTTTGTTTTGAAATAATTCAAAACCTAGGGGACCTGGGCCATCTGAAACCGATACCAAATTAAAGCTCAACTTTTTTCTCTGCCACCACATCCAAGTTTCATAAAAATATCTTGTATATTTCCCATTATTTTAGATTTTCAAAAATTGCGATGCAAAATAAGGCGAAAATTCAGATTGATTCCAAAATCATGTGACTTCCCCGTTTTTGGAATAACTCGGTCAATTCTGGTCCAATCGGGATGGAAACCCTATTGTTTTGGATTTTCGACGCTCTTTCAGAATCTTTCACCCAAATTTGATTTTGAGCGTCCCCGGAATTTTTCAAACGTTTTTGAAGTATGGCAACCCTGAAATGTGAAAACATTTTCCGAAATGATATTTGTTTTAATCGCTATAATTTCTTAACTAGTAGAGATATTAACATGAAACTTTTACTATAGTGTAGAATGGAAGTAGTGCTATATAATGGGTTGCCATTTTTCCATCCAGTACCACATATTCAATACAATTTTTTACATTTAGAATATAATTTTGTTTTTGAAATAATTCAAAATCTAGGGGACCTGGACCATCTGAACCGATACCAAAATTAAAGCTCACTTTTTTCTCTTGCCACCACACCAAGTTTCATAAAAATATCTTGTATATTTCCCATTATTTTAGATTTTCAAAAATTGCGATGCAAAAAAAGGTGAAAAATTCAGATTGATTCCAAAAATCATGTGACTTCCCCCGTTTTGGAATAACTCGGTCAATTCTGGTCCAATCGGGGGCTGGAATCCCTATTGTTTTGGATTTTCGACGCTCTTTCAGAATCTTTCACCCAAATTTGATTTTGAGCGTCCCCGAATTTTTCAACGTTTTGAAGTATGGCAACCCTGAAATGTGAAAACATTTTCCGAAATGATATTTGTTGTTAATCGCTATAATTTCTTAACTAGTAGAGCTATTAACATGAAACTTTTACCATAGTGTTGAATGGAAGTAGTGCTATATAATGGGTTGCCATTTTCCATCCAGTACCACATATTCAATACAATTTTTTTACATTTAGAATATAATTTGTTTTTGAAATAATTCAAAACCTAGGGGACCTGGGCCATCTGAACCGATACCAAATTAAAGCTCAATCTTTTCTCTGCCACCACACCAAGTTTCATAAAAATATCTTGTATATTTCCCATTATTTTAGATTTTCAAAAATTGGCGATGCAAAATAAGGCGAAAAATTCAGATTGATTCCAAAAATCATGTGACTTCCCCGTTTTTGGAATAACTCCGGTCAATTCTGGTCCAATCGGGCTGGAAACCCTATTGTTTTGGATTTCGACGCTCTTTCAGAATCTTTCACCCAAATTTGATTTTGAGCGTCCCCGAATTTTCAATGTTTTTGAAGTATGGCAACCCTGAAATGTGAAAACATTTTCCGAAATGATATTTGTTTTAAATCGCTATAATTTCTTAACTAGTAGAGATATTAACATGAAACTTTTACCATAGTGTAGAATGGAAGGAGTGCTATATAATGGGTTGCCATTTTTCCATCCAGTACCACATATTCAATACAATTTTTTTACATTTAGAATATAATTTTGTTTTTGAAATAATTTAAAACCTAGGGGACCTGGGCCATCTGAACCGATACCAAATTAAAGCTCACTTTTTTTCTCTGCCACTACACCAAGTTCATAAAAATATCTTATATATTTCCCATTATTTTAGATTTTCAAAAATTGCGATGCAAAATAAGGCGAAAAATTCAGATTGATTCCAAAATCATGTGACTTCCCCGTTTTTGGAATAACTCGGTCAATTCTGGTCCAATCGGGCTGGAAACACCTATTGTTTTGGATTTTCGACGCTCTTTCAGAAATCTTTCACCCAAATTTGATTTTGAGCGTCCCCGAATTTTTTCAACGTTTTTGAAGTATGGCAACCCTGAAATGTGAAAACATTTCCGAAATGATATTTGTTTTAATCGCTATAATTTCTTAACTAGTAGAGATATTAACATGAAACTTTTACCATAGTGTAGAATGGAAGTAGTGCTATATAATGGGGTTGCCATTTTCCATCCAGTACCACATATTCAATACAATTTTTTTACATTAGAATATAATTTGTTTTTGAAATAATTCAAAACCTAGGGGACCTGGGCCATCTGAACCGATACCAAATTAAAGCTCACTTTTTCTCTGCCACCACAACAAGTTTCATAAAAATATCTTGTATATTTTCCCATTATTTTAGATTTCAAAAATTGCGATGCAAAATAAGGCGAAAAATTCAGATTGATTCCAAAAATCATGTGACTTCCCCGTTTTTGGAATAACTCGGTCAATTCTGGTCCAATCGGGCTGGAAACCCTATTGTTTTGGATTTTCGACGCTCTTTCAGAATCTTTCACCCAAATTTGATTTTGAGCGTCCCCGAATTTTTCAACGTTTTGAAGTATGGCAACCCTGAAATGTGAAAACATTTTCCGAAATGATATTTGTTTTAATCGCTATAATTTCTTAACTAGTAGAGATATTAACATGAAACTTATACCATAGTGTAGAATGGAAGTAGTGCTATATAATGGGTTGCCATTTTCCATCCAGTACCACATATTCAATACAATTTTTTTACATTTAGAATATAATTTTGTTTTTGAAATAATTCAAAACCTAGGGGACCTGGGCCATCTGAACCGATACCAAATTAAAGCTCACTTTTTCTCTGCCACCACACCAAGTTTCATAAAAATATCTTGTATATTTCCCATTATTTTAGATTTTCAAAAATTGCGATGCAAAATAAGGCGAAAATTCAGATTGATTCCAAAAATCATGTGACTTCCCCGTTTTTGGAATAACTCGGTCAATTCTGGTCCAATCGGGCTGGAAAACCTATTGTTTTGGATTTTCGACGCTCTTTCAGAATCTTTCACCCAAATTTGATTTTGAGCGTCCCCGAATTTTTCAACGTTTTTGAAGTATGGCAACCCTGAAATGTGAAAACATTTTCCGAAATGATATTTGTTTTAATCGCTATAATTTCTTAACTAGTAGAGATATTAACATGAAACTTTTACCATAGTGTAGAATGGAAGTAGTGCTATATAATGGGTTGCCATTTTTCCATCCAGTACCACATATTCAATACAATTTTTTTACATTTAGAATATAATTTTGTTTTTGAAATAATTCAAAACCTAGGGGACCTGGGCCATCTGAACCGATACCAAATTAAAGCTCACTTTTTCTCTGCCACCACACCAAGTTTCATAAAAATATCTTGTATATTTCCCATTATTTAGATTTTCAAAAATTGCGATGCAAAATAAGGCGAAAAATTCAGATTGATTCCAAAAATCATGTGACTTCCCCGTTTTTGGAATAACTCGGTCAATTCTGGTCCAATCGGGCTGGAAACCCTATGTGTTTTGGATTTTCGAACGCTCTTCAGAATCTTTCACCCAATTTTGATTTGAGCGTCCCCGAATTTTTCAACGTTTTTGAAGTATGACAACCCTGAAATGTGAAAACATTTTCCGAAATGATATTTGTTTTAATCGCTATAATTTCTTAACTAGTAGAGATATTAACATGAAACTTTTACCATAGTGTAGAATGGAAGGAAGTAGTGCTATATAATGGGTTGCCATTTTTCCATCCAGTACCACATATTCAATACAATTTTTTTACATTTAGAATATAATTTTGTTTTTGAAATAATTCAAAACCTAGGGGACCTGGGCCATCTGAACCGATACCAAATTAAAGCTCACTTTTTTCTCTGCCACCACACCAAGTTTCATAAAAATATCTTGTATATTTCCCATTATTTTAGATTTTCAAAAATTGCGATGCAAAATAAGGCGAAAAATTCAGATTGATTCCAAAAATCATGTGACTTCCCCGTTTTTGGAATAACTCGGTCAATTCTGGTCCAATCGGGCTGGAAACCCTATTGTTTTGGATTTTCGACGCTCTTTCAGAATCTTTCACCCAAATTTGATTTTGAGCGTCCCCGAATTTTTCAACGTTTTTGAAGTATGGCAACCCTGAAATGTGAAAACATTTCCGAATGATATTTGTTTTAATCGCTATAATTTCTTAACTAGTAGAGATATTAACATGAAACTTTTACCATAGTGTAGAATGGAAGTAGTGCTATATAATGGGTTGCCATTTTTCCATCCAGTACCACACATATTCAATACATTTTTTTACATTTAGAATATAATTTTGTTTTTGAAATAATTCAAAACCTAGGGGACTGGGCCATCTGAACCGATACCAAATTAAAGCTCACTTTTTTCTCTGCCACCACACCAAGTTTCATAAAAATATCTTGTATATTTCCCATTATTTTAGATTTTCAAAAATTGCGATGCAAAATAAGGCGAAAAATTCAGATTGATTCCAAAAATCATGTGACTTCCCCGTTTTTGGAATAACTCGGTCAATTCTGGTCCAATCGGGCTGGAAACCCTATTGTTTTGGATTTTCGACGCTCTTTCAGAATCTTTCACCCAAATTTGATTTTGAGCGTCCCCGAATTTTTCAACGTTTTTGAAGTATGGCAACCTGAAATGTGAAAACATTTCCGAATGATATTTGTTTTAATCGCTATAATTTCTTAACTAGTAGAGATATTAACATGAAACTTTTACCATAGTGTAGAATGGAAGTAGTGCTATATAATGGGTTGCCATTTTTCCATCCAGTACCACATATTCAATACAATTTTTTACATTTAGAATATAATTTTGTTTTTGAAATAATTCAAAACCTAGGGGACCTGGGCCATCTGAACCGATACCAAATTAAAGCTCACTTTTTTCTCTGCCACCACACCAAGTTTCATAAAAAATATCTTGTATATTTCCCATTATTTTAGATTTTCAAAAATTGCGATGCAAAATAAGGCGAAAAATTCAGATTGATTCCAAAAATCATGTGACTTCCCCGTTTTTGGAATAACTCGGTCAATTCTGGTCCAATCGGGCTGGAAACCCTATTGTTTTGGATTTTCGACGCTCTTTCAGAATCTTTCACCCAAATTTGATTTTGAGCGTCCCCGAATTTTTCAACTTTTGAAGTATGGCAACCCTGAAATGTGAAAACATTTTCCGAAATGATATTTGTTTTAATCGCTATAATTTCTTAACTAGTAGAGATATTAACATGAAACTTTTACCATAGTGTAGAATGGAAGTAGTGCTATATAATGGGTTGCCATTTTTCCATCCAGTACCACATATTCAATACAATTTTTTTACATTTAGAATATAATTTTGTTTTTGAAATAATTCAAAACCTAGGGGACCTGGGCCATCTGAACGATACCAAATTAAAGCTCACTTTTTTCTCTGCCACCACACCAAGTTTCATAAAATATCTTGTTATATTTCCCATTATTTTAGATTTTCAAAAATTGCGATGCAAAATAAGGCGAAAAATTCAGATTGATTCCAAAAATCATGTGACTTCCCCGTTTTTGGAATAACTCGGTCAATTCTGGTCCAATCGGGCTGGAAACCCTATTGTTTTGGATTTTCGACGCTCTTTCAGAATCTTTCACCCAAATTTGATTTTGAGCGTCCCCGAATTTTTCAACGTTTTTGAAGTATGGCAACCCTGAAATGTGAAAACATTTTCCGAAATGATATTTGTTTTAATCGCTATAATTTCTTAACTAGTAGAGATATTAACATGAAACTTTTACCATAGTGTAGAATGGAAGTAGTGCTATATAATGGGTTGCCATTTTCCATCACCAGTACACATATTCAATACAATTTTTTTACATTTAGAATATAATTTTGTTTTTGAAATAATTCAAAACCTAGGGGACCTGGGCCATCTGAACCGATACCAACAAATTAAAGCTCACTTTTTTCTCTGCCACCACACCAAGTTTCATAAAAATATCTTGTATATTTACATTATTTTAGATTTTCAAATTGCGATGCAAAATAAGGCGAAAAATTCAGATTGATTCCAAAAATCATGTGACTTCCCCGTTTTTGGAATAACTCGGTCAATTCTGGTCCAATCGGGCTGGAAACCCTATTGTTTTGGATTTTCGACGCTCTTTCAGAATCTTTCACCCAAATTTGATTTTGAGCGTCCCCGAATTTTTCAACGTTTTTGAAGTATGGCAACCCTGAAATGTGAAAAATTTTCCGAAATGATATTGTTTTAATCGCTATAATTTCTTAACTAGTAGAGATATTAACATGAAACTTTTACCATAGTGTAGAATGGAAGTAGTGCTATATAATGGGTTGCCATTTTCCATCCAGTACCACATATTCAATACAATTTTTTTACATTTAGAATATAATTTTGTTTTTGAAATAATTCAAAAACCTAGGGGACCTGGGCCATCTGAACCGATACCAAATTAAAGATCACTTTTTCTCTGCCACCACACCAAGTTTCATAAAAAATATCTTGTATATGTCCCATTATTTTAGATTTTCAAAAATTGCGATGCCAAAATAAGGGCGAAAAATTCAGATTGATTCCAAAAATCATGTGACTTCCCCGTTTTGGAAGAATAACTCGGTCAATTTGGTCCAATCGGGCTGGAAACCCTATTGTTTTGGATTTTCGACGCTCTTTCAGAATCTTTCACCCAAATTTGATTTGAGCGTCCCCCGAATTTTTCACAAGTTTTTGAGGAAGTATGGCAACCCTGAAATGTGAAAACATTTTCCGAAATGATATTTGTTTTAATCGCTATAATTTCTTAACTAGTAGAGATATTAACATGAAACTTTTACCATAGTGTAGAATGGAAGTAGTGCTATATAATGGGTTGCCATTGTTTTTCATCCAGAGTACCACATATTCAATACAATTTTTTTACATTTAGAATATAAATTTTGTTTTGAAATAATTCAAAACCTAGGGGACCTGGGCATCTGAACCGATACCAAATTAAAGCTCACTTTTTTCTCTGCCACCACCACCAAGTTT